>OY992514.1:9167337-9767337 GCA_963921215.1 Scoparia ambigualis
TGTTAGGCAGATCATTCAGTGAATTAATCTTACCATGGGTCTGGATCTGAATGTGTTAGGCAGAACATTCAGTGAATTAATCTTACCATGGGTCTGGATCTGAATGTGTTAGGCAGAACATTCAGTGAATTAATCTTACCATGGGTCTGGATCTGAATGTGTTAGGCAGAACATTCAGTGAAATTATCTTACCATGGGTCTGGATCTGAATGTGTTAGGCAGAACATTCAGTGAATTAATCTTACCATGGGTCTGGATCTGAATGTGTTAGGCAGAACATTCAGTGAATTAATCTTACCATGGGTCTGGATCTGAATGTGTTAGGCAGAACATTCAGTGAATTAATCTTACCATGGGTCTGGATCTGAATGTGTTAGGCAGAACATTCAGTGAATTAATCTTACCATGGGTCTGGATCTGAATGTGTTAGGCAGAACATTCAGTGAATTAATCTTACCATGGGTCTGGATCTGAATGTGTTAGGCAGATCATTCAGTGAATTAATCTAACCATGGGTCTGGATCTGAATGTGTTAGGCAGAACATTCAGTGAATTAATCTTACCATGGATCTGGATCTGAATGTGTTAGGCAGAACATTCAGTGAATTAATCTTACCATGGGTCTGGATCTGAATGTGTTAGGCAGAACATTCAGTGAATTAATCTTACCATGGGTCATGATCTGAATGTGTTAGGCAGAACATTCAGTGAATTAATCTAACCATGGGTCTGGATCTGAATGTGTTAGGCAGAACATTCAGTGAAATTATCTTACCATGGGTCTGGATCTGAATGTGTTAGGCAGAACATTCAGTGAATTAATCTTACCATGGGTCTGGATCTGAATGTGTTAGGCAGAACATTCAGTGAATTAATCTTACCATGGGTCTGGATCTGAATGTGTTAGGCAGAACATTCAGTGAATTAATCTTACCATGGGTCTGAATCTGAATGTGTTAGGCAGAACATTCAGTGAATTAATCTTACCATGGGTCTGGATCTGAATGTGTTAGGGCAGCTAGTAAGTTTCTGTTTTCTAATAAAAAATAACCTCGAAATTTAAGACAATTGCAACGCTGCGCTTCGCGATTGTCTTAAAATTGTAACCTATCACGTGACCTACAGGAGTAGTAGGGCTGCTAGTATCCTCAATTATTTGAATAATAGTGTAAAAGATGGTTATGTTGAGAAAATATAGGAAAACAAAAAATAGTATAGGTAATAGATGTTTATTACTACTGACGACATTGTTAGGTTAAAATGATACGGAATTATGAATATTTGAAACAGAGTAGTTAGGAATTGTGATTGTTAGGATGGAAAATGTTAGAAAGAACATTTTTGGAGTTCCATTTATCGGAGTTGAAAATTTAGGTGAACTTTGGCGCACCCCCATGAATCTCATGATATACCTACTTAGGTACCAGAGGGCCTAACTCTCTTTCTCCGAAACGAAATTTCGGCCGAACTTCGTTTGCTATTTACAGCGGTTTCCATTCCTTCCGTAATTTCGTTCATACAAAATAGGTTTGGCATTCCCATTATTAATTTTAAGATTTTTTTTGAAATTTTAAAAATTAATGGAATGCTCAAACGAAAATCGACCAAAAGTTCGTTTCGGAGAAAGAGAATAGGAGGCCCCCTGAGCCGTGAGGTACAGTGGCAAATTAGAAGCACTTTAATATGATCACCATATTACCCGTGCTAAAACAATACCTACTTACTACCAACCGCTCACTTCACTTGGGTGTCGTAAAAGGCGACTAACGGACTAAAGACTGCACATACATCCAACAGCATAGAGCGACGATGGGCTCACCACCAATCATGCTGAACGCATGTGCAGTTCTAATTTGCTGAAACGTGGACAATGGAAGTCATGAACCTATGAAGGTACTACCTATGTAAGTTATGTACTACGTATGATTTACCTTATCAACAAAAGGATAAAGTCCGTAAACTAGAATTTTAAACGGCTTTTTAAAGAACTACCTACCTACTCTTTAGTAACCTAAAATAATCTGCATGTAAAATTAACTGTGGAAACTTTACTGATAATAACCATGTAATCAAGTATAAAGACTTTTGTTTTGGTGTTAAGTATTAACCCTTAATTAGTCGCATGGGGTCAAAGCAGTTTCGCATAAAAAATTAAGCACTTGCTGCTGCCCGAATTTCCTCGCGCCCCCGGTAGCTTCCTAACCTGCATCAAAGTGTGTATTCCTGTAGCGACCAAGGCATGGGAGTGAAAGGAATAAAAAAATATTCCTCTGTGACCCCATGCGAGCAGTTAAGTAATTTTCTTCATGCGAGTAATTAAGGGTTAATATGATTATTACCCAATTAATCAAAAATAAAATAAACGTAAGTATACGACTTTAAATCCTGCTCGGGTATAGTTTATCAAAGCTCCGATAAAATATTAAAAAAAACATTTATGTTATAACCTTTTATTCGCAAGAGATTTCAACCTCATTGGATTTACATTTTACAGATAACTCGTACGAACTTCCAAGAGTTCCAAGCACAAAATGAAAATAACATTTAAAGTTTACATTAGAATGTTTAAAATCGCATTTAAAGCTAAACTTAGTTAATAAACGTTTTTCAAAATGTTTTCAGAATACTATTTATATTTCTGTATATTCCTTTAGCATGCAATGTTTTTATTAAAATATGTTTTATTAAATTTATGTCCCACTGCTGAGCAAAGGATACAATCTCTTAACTCTTCTCAATCCTTGGCGGTCACCCACCATCCATCTCTAAAAGTCATCGGTAAAAAAACCTCGCAAAATGGTGGTTTCTCGTCCAAAAGTTTCGTCTGCAATATTGTGATAGGACCAGACGACTTTGTTTGCCAGCCGGCGCCGGGCGCTAAACAAATATGGCGGGGGGGAAAAAGAGATTCGCGAACTTTTCGATATCGGAACACTGCAAGTAGATTCAACACTTCCACACTTCTGGACGTTATTACGTTCAAGAACACTTCTGTCATGCCTTTGCTTTACTTAAGTCATAAAAATCGATGGAAAGAACATAGTATAGGCAAACCTTTAGATGTAGGTCATAAAAGCATTATTATTTTGAGATGTAGGTAGAGCTAGAGAACACAATGGCAAACAAAGATCAAATCTCGACCTCTTTGCTACGGCCGAAATTAAAAATCAAATCTGTAGTACGTACCTATTACCTTTTGTTTTGCGTACCTACTAAAGTTAGAAATTGGACATCATTTCGTATGGAGCTTCTGTATTATTTGTTGTACGTCAACTTACAACAAATAATACCTCGAGTCGAGCGGTAAGCACGCCGGTTGGCGTCGTGCCATCTCTAAGCTCCCTTATGTTCAATTCCCGGTCGGGTAAATTTAGAAAAAAACTGTTTTTCTAAATTGATTTCGGGTCTGGGTGTTTTTCTATCTTTAAATCAATAGGTCATTGCTTTAAGTAGACATATTTGTCCGTTATTTAGTTTAACCATTTTAACAAGTTTCAAAAGAAATCTTCTTTTGAACTTGGGCTAGATAATTAGTGTGAGCGTAGAAAGTTATTAAGTATTTCATAAGGCAATATTCTTTATAAAATTAGCCAACAAAAACTAAAGTAGCAAATCCTTGTTGAATTGACAATACCTCCTAACTGTCAAAACGCTTTTTTATAGTTTATATCGGAGGGTATTTCCATAAAATAATTCGTGGAAAAGGTACTATTACAGATATTTCCACAAACCTATAGTAGCCATTTTGATAACTATTTACAATAAGAAAAGAAGTATTGAGGTATAGGTGCTAAATTGAATATTAACTTTAAGGCAATAAACAAGATAAACATAAATATGTCAGTTACGAGCTTCAGCGACGATATACTATTCGGCGAACATAAAAAGCTTAGCGCAGTCTTCCTTTAAAGAGATTTTCTGCAGCCCTGCCTATATCCTTTAAGCTTAGCGACATCCAAGATTAAGGACAGACGGACAAAAGGACAAATCCTACACAATGCGGACACGGTACAACATCATTGTGTTTTGTTGTTGTGTTTTTTTATGCGAAAATGAAAGTACAAAGCGCTTATATCGAATAACTTAGATCGTTCGCGATAACTTTGTGCTTTGAAGAAAGCGAAATCGCATTGTTGGCACTGCTTAGTTCTGCAAGTGTTTTACATGACATCCATGCGTGAACCAATCTGCGAATACTACATATTATTATCATCAAAGAAGTAAATAAATATTAAATTACATAAGAACAAATGATTTCTAAAGTTTACTACCATCCCCTCTTCCCTTAGGTGTCGTAAAAGGCGACTAACGGACTAAAGACTGCACATACATCCAACAGCATAGAGCGGCGATGGGCTCACCACCTGTCACGCTGAGCACATGTGCAGTCGCTATTTGTATATATATATATATATATATATATATACATGTGTGTGTATTTTTATGTGTTATTAAGTTATTTGTTTCCCAAATAAACAAAGTAAGTAAGTATACTTACCTAGATCTAAAAGTTTGTTTTTCTTTAGTTTATTATGTACGTACGTGCTTCGATTATTATATAATCGAAGATCACCTGACTCAATTTATGTCCCACAGCTGAGCAAATGATCTCCTCCACTCTTCTTGGTTCTCGCCCGGTCAAAAAAACCATGCAAAATGGTGCTTTCTCATCCGAAAGATTCGTCTACAATATTGTGATATGTGTTCTAATTCTTAGAGCTGATTCGCAATATGATTTTAATATGTGATACCGATGGATATCAGCGGTGGGATCCCACACGTAGCCCGCATTACGATTATCACACATGAGCGGGCCTCAATGCCACCAAATTGGATTCTGCTTAATATCGCATTATAGTTAATAATAAATGAATTTTAAACGCCACTGTGTACGCTGTGTGGTCGGTTTTGTGGTATTTTTTATCGCAATACGTCATTACGGATCGGGCGAACGAGGCGGAAAGATTTTCATACGTTTTTAGGGTTCCGTAGCCAAATGGCAAAAAACGGAACCCTTATGGATTCGTCATGTCTGTCTGTTGTCCGAATGTCACAGCCACTTTTTCCGTAACTATAAGAACTACACTGTTGAAACTTGGAAGTAGATGTATTGTGTGAACCGCATTAGGATTTTCACACAAAAATAGAAAAAAAACAATAAATTTTGGGGGTTTCCCATACTTAGAACTGAAACACAACATTTTCTTTTCATCAAACCCGTGTGGGCCACTTCCACAGTGGTAAAATGTGTGTGTGTGTGTGTCCCTGTAACTTCTAAAATAAGAGAATGATAAAACTAAAAAAAATGTATGATATACATTACCATGCAAACTTCCACCGAAAATTGGTTTGAACGAGATCTAGTAAGTAGTTTTTTTTAATACGTCATAAATTAATTAATTTAAAAAAATACACTAAGTATTATTAAAACATCGGTCATAGTTTTGTAGATAATGGTACGGAACCCTTCGTGCGCGAGTCCGACTCGCACTTGGCCGGTTTTTTTTTTGTTTCGTTTTTATGCTAAAGGTGGCGAACGAGCCAGCCAGTCACGAAAGTTCTGAATGGAGTGGGAATTTAATTTATTTATTCATAGACTAGGCAAAAGCAGTTCACTGCCAGAGTCCACTTTTCACCAAATGATAACTGCACATGTGGTCAGCGTGACGGGCGGTGAGCTCATGACCGCTCTATGCTGTTAGATGTAAGTATGTGCAGTCTTTGGTCCGTAGTAGTATTCTTTCACCGCTCCGCGACACGGTCAACAAGGAATATTGCCATAAAAATCTATGGTTTTGCTAATGTGAAAAAATAATAAGCTCTAAGTATACTGGTGGAAAGCTATTACCGACACCCATGGCCACCAAGACCACTGGGTCTATCAGCTAAAAAATATGGATATGGACATGGGCTTCATTTGACATTTGAAGCCCATATTTTGTCCTTATATGGGCATA
This sequence comes from Scoparia ambigualis, assembly GCA_963921215.1. Lineage (NCBI taxonomy): Eukaryota > Metazoa > Arthropoda > Insecta > Lepidoptera > Crambidae > Scoparia > Scoparia ambigualis. Next base: position 9,173,295 of record OY992514.1, read on the forward strand.
TTATGGGCTTCAAATGTCAAATGAAGCCCATGTTCATATCCATATTTTTTAGCCGATAGGGTAGCAGGAATCGCAGTACGTAGTCGGCCTTTGAGGAAGGAGGAGGCTCGTATCTTGAAGGTCCCTACTTAACAGTCGCCTATGGCTGGTTTCAGAAATGTTGAAGGCACTTGAAGGCGGTGAGAAATTTTGAAGTTGGCAACATTGGTTCCCCTGGATGGTGGATGGTGAAGAAGTCGTTTGACAAAAAAAGTGCGAGTAGGTAGTTTTTAATAACAACATTTGTTTAAATTACTTAACACCTTGAGGATCGTAAAACCAGACACAATAAATCAATTGTTTCGCGACCGCCGGCGGTCTTATGATCCTTGACCTATTAAACCAATTTTATTATTTAAATCCGAATATTTTTTGGTAAGTAGATATGCTTTTAACTGAAATGACTTAATGTTTTTAATGAGAACAATATTTAAGAGCTATAGGCTACTATTTACAAAAACTTTAACTCGGTAAACTGCCTGTAGATTGCCAATATTATTCTTTCTGTTTCATTTTAAAAACTAACACATTTTTTTTGTGCAACCATACCAATGTTTATCTACAACCTGCCAGTACTCATAACTCAGAATCTCTTCAAACAAGCGTAAACGAAACAAAATGGTTTAGCAGCAAAACATTTCATAGACAACAAATTTTTTATGTGCCAATTTAACTGTCAAATTGACAATGACGCCACTGTCGCTCTTTGGTAGCGTTTTTGGTCGATTTTGTTTTTTTTGTAAAGGAGTTTCGTTTAGTTCTTAATTTTGCCGTGTGCACAGAGTAAGTTTGTGGGGTATTGTGGGATAATCCTCGCGGGTGTAGAGTACTGGTGCGTGGCTTCTTGGCGCCATTAAGTAGTTAGACGACTGACGCCTCTTTTTGTTTTCCATTTTAAAGTTTACTTTTTAGTCTTCCCATTTTTTTGTTGTTTCGCAAACTCACAAGTAGTATTGGCGAATTTACTGACTCTCTATTTTTGTTACATCAGGTGGTAACAAAAACAATGCACAACCTTCAAACTTCTTTCCACATCATCACCATACCTTTTATATAAGACTAGCGGCCGCTCGCGGTTTCAACCGCGTGGTTCCCGTTTCCGTGAGAAAAAGTATCCCATGTGTTAATCCAGGTTATAATCTATCTGTATGCCAAATTTCATCCAAATCCATTCAGTAGTTTTTACGTGAAAGAGTAACAAACATCCATCCATACTTAAAAACTTTCGCCTTTATAATATAAGTGTGATTAGGATGATTCAAATTGTGTTCCTTCAATAAAAAATAAAAATAGTTTTATATGAAAACTACTTACCTACCAACATTTTCTCGCCTCCAAAAAACTAAACATAGCAAAGGATGTGTCAGGAGCATAGCAAGTACAAGGCTGCGGTCTACAGCCTACCCTTCCGGAAATCAAGCAAGATGTACCTATGTATGTACTATAATTAAAAAGTCCGTTTGAATAATACACGAAAAAACAGAGCAATGCACCTACCAAGTATCACAAAGACCCATCCCCAAAAGCGCATCGGCCGCGCGCCCTCACATCGGCAACCGTGCCCCCATGCCGTTCAATGGAGGCTGTTCATTTAGTGCGGTAACGCGATACTTTATAGCCGCATTGTTTAAACAATTGCGTAAGTGATTGTAAGGGCCGATCTGCACCTTGTGGGATGGCTTTATGCGGTGTGTGAGCAATTTTATTATTTTTTGTGTTGTTGAATTGTATTACCAATGTAACCGTAACTAATATTAAAATCGCATTCTTAGGAAAATATAGACGGAATTTAGATTTACTGAAATATATCAACATTAAAGATCAGAGTTGTTGTTGTTGAGTTGTTTAAAAATATGAAAATTTTAAGTTAGGTAGATATTTTGTGAAAGTGAGTTTGCTTGTTTGTTACGCTTTTACTGAACGAATAAACCTTTGTTGAATTTTTGTATATTATTATTGTTAATATTATTAATCTTAATTAATGGCTATCGCTTGTAGCTTCTAAGCCAATTTTAAGTAGTTTAATTTAAAGTAAGTTTATTATTGTACGGTAGATAGAAATAAAATGGAGTCTCACAACACGTGTTGTTGCTAAAAGAACACGGGAGAAACTCCAATTTTTTAATAGAGATAGATGGGGCATCAAAGACGGATAGAGTGAACGCAGCCGCAGGTTAAAGCTAGTGGTGTATATTACGTCGCGTCCGCTCCACGAAGGTAAGGCTTTACATTTGCTACGATCCTGGCAAACTTTTTTGTTTTCTTTACTCTCTTAACATTCTATATGTACGTGTACGTGTTTCAATATTGTATTTAAGTATATAATGTTTACGCGATTTAAACATTTCAATGATACACTTTTTATATTCTCAACCTGGATAAGCCCACTTCACATTTTCAATTCATATTTTATTAGCAGCCTGCCCGCGACCTTGTCCCTGTGAACATCCAATGATGGCTTTTAAAATGTCCAATTCTACCCTAGGATTTTCAAATATTAATATATTACCTACTGCCTTTATACCTACTCCTTCTTTATCATTGAAATAAATTAATCTCTACAATTGATGGTTATTAGCTTTTGCATAGAATCCCATACAAACTTATAAATTAAAATTTTTCAAAACCAATAACCAATTTTAACCCCTTGGGGATCGTAAAATCAGACACAATTGAAAATCAATTGTTTCGCGACCGCCGGCGGTCTTATGATCCTTGACCTATTAATGAAACTTTGCATGCTAAAGTAAAATACAGGGTTAGAGGTCTAAATAGTTTGTACAAAACATTTTAAAGTCCAATATTGATAGTTTATAATCGCAATAACTCAGCAAAATAAACGTTAAAAAATAAAAAAATATCCAAGAAAACATTTTAAAAATGTTTTCTTGGATATTTTTTTTCAAAAAAGAACTTGCAAGTTTGTATGGAAAATCGAGATGAGTAAACCCTACAAAAATGGCTCTCTATCGCATACCACTGGCATATCTATCCACATGCAATAGGGAGCATAAGTTGGCCCGGGATTCGGGATGGCACAGCCCCGGGAGAGATATCCGGTTACGCGCCTGCTCCAGTTAAGACAATTACGTAGTTACAATCGACATTTCGGAGGCTGGATCATTAGTCTGTATGTTTACAATTAACTACGTTCGAATGAAGGTCCAGATTTAGATTTTTTGTTCAAAATCAGAAAAAAAATACTTTTAGAACAGTGTGATGGCGGCTCATTAATTGAACTACCAACACATCTCTTCCCTTGGGTGTCGTAAAAGGCGACTAACGGACTAAAGACTGAGTTACATCCAACAGCTAGAGCGGCGATGGGCTCATCACATACCATGCTGAGCAGATTTGTAGTTGTTATTTGGTGAAACGTGGACAGTTTGGTGTGATGGGTACTAGGGTTGCCAAGCATTCTGTTAAAAACAGTATTATACTGTTTTTCACTACATTATACTTCTTACTGTTGCACAAAAATAAAGTATTCAAAATACTGATTTAGTATCATTGTGCACTGTTAACCATATTAATTATATTTAATTTTGAATTAAAATAATTTTCGGATTTACTATACAATTATACTCTCGCACCTGTATGGTTTGTCACAAGTCAGGCTCGTCCTAGTGTGGAAACCACCGCTAATGATTAAATTTTGGCATAATTGTAAGTATATATAATTTTTTCTTGTAAACTTGTTTGTTTCATGTTTGTCAAAATGAATGTTATATGTTTTTATGTTAATAAAGATATTATTATTATTATTATATACCTACCTGAGAGCTGAGTGTAAGTTTGTAAATGTGCAAATGTTACAATCGCGTTTGAGTTAAGTTTTGACATATAGATCTTAATGCTAAGTAAATAAGATCGAGAATTAAAACTCTTAACTCAAACGCGATAGTAACGTTTGCACATTTACAAACTTACACTCAGCTCTCTGTTTGAAAGTAAAAAAGTTGCGAACGTTGTCCGCGCGGTGCAGCGCAGCCATATTTAAATTTTTGAAATAATTAAAATACTGTCCTTTTTTCTAATACCTACTGTTTATTTTTATTATAATACTTTATTATTTTTGTATTTTAAATTTGTCAACCCTAAGTATAGCCCAATCTTCTACGAGATATTGTTCCGTGTGGGAAGAGCTGAGGCCAGCACTTTCTTGTTAATTTATTCGAGGCCAATCCCACATGAGGCAAGTCGTCTTTCTTCGAGAGCTGTTTCAGTTGATGTAACAACCTAAAATGTCGCCTGTAAAATAAGAAAGGACATAATAGAAGACAGTACATTTTCAAAATGGTTGTTTAATACTTTAAAACGAAAAATACCTTAAAACAAAATAATCAATATAAGATAAACTTACTACATGTTAATAAACCAAGTAGAAATCTCGAAGATTAAAAAATACATTAACCATACACAAGCGACGTCCTTCCCCATCCATAACTTCTAAAATTATCCAAATCGTAGCAGACAGCTCCCGGGGAATATGATACCCCAAACTCCCTCCCCTAACACCCCTCTGACGTATGCTTTCGCTCCTCGTTCAATATGCAGAGATGATACGGACAGTGTTAAGAGGTAATAAGGGTAGGGAATTATCGGTAGAATTGTTCCCTCGTGCATTTAAGAGAAAACACTACGTGGAAGTGTCATGCTAAATTCTCATACGAAACACAGAAAAACGACGTGCCGTAGTCTCTTGTTTCCTCAATCAGAACTGGACCAATTTTTATTACTTTTTCAGCATCGGTTAAAGAAAGAGATTTTCTATGTCTGTATGTTTGATTTTTTTTTAAAACAGCCACTTAATGTTTCGGCAGACGCCTTAAAACGGAGCGCTTTCGCTAAATTTTGAAGGCTCCTGGTTGTTAATAAAAGAACTTGACTCACGTGACAGGTGGTGCTAAATGAGGGACACTGACTGAGTGGTAGAGCCACGCTGCGTTGCAGCACGCATTGGGCCGGCTCGCCCGGGGTAATACCACCCTCTCACGTATATCCGGCGTGAAATAATGCACTTGGTGCTGTTGTGTTTCGTCCGGCCAGTGAGAGTTCCGGAGGCCCTTCCCCCCCCCTCTCACAATTCCTATTCCTTCTTTAACCCTATTCCTTTCTTAAAGGTCGGCAACGCATCTGCGACTCCTCTGGTTTTGCGGGTGTCTATGGGCGGCGGTGATTGCTCTCCATCAGGTGACCCGCCTGCTCGTTTGCCTCCTTCTTATATATATTAAAAAAAAACTTAATGCAAAAACGTTAAACATACAGATGTAGAAAATCTCTTTCTCGATGCTGAAAAAAACATAAAAATTAGTCCAGTTCTGAAGCAGGAAACAGGAGACTACGAATCGTCGTTTTTCTGTGTTTTGTATGAGAATTTTGCATGCCACTTCTACGTAGTTGTTTCCTTTTAAGTTTTAGCATGTATGAATAAAGGTATGAGAGTAAATGAAGAAAAAGTAGTGTGTCAGGCAGGCAGGACCGTAGAAAATTGAAAAGCTATGGTTTCTGCCTATCTCTCCGGGAAACGGATGTGATATAGTGTAGGTACACACGGCGGCAGATCAACCTACCCAAAACTGTCAAATTTCTACAGTTAAATTTGGACTTTGCTGTTTGGTTATAAGTATCAATATTCATTGGAGAAATTTGACAGATTTGGGTAATTTGATCTGCCGCCGACTGTACCTAAATAGGATTTAACCGTGTCGCGTAGCGGTGAAAGAATACTACCACCCCCTCTCTTCCCTAGGGTGTCGTAAAAGACGACTAACGGACTAAATACTGCACATACATCTATCAGCTTATAACGGCGATGGGCTCACACCCTGTCACGCTGAGCACATGTGTAGTCGCTATTTGGTGAAAAGTGGACTATGGCAGTCCTTATTGCCTAGTCACTGACTAACCTTCGGGTATAATAGTCGTGATATATGTATGTATGTAAACATAAGTACCAACAAAAATTTCAGTCAATTAGACTACTTATAATATTAACTGTAACTTATCGTGGAAACAAAACAAACAGATCTTTGATTTGAACTTACTTTTGTATAACTCCACTTATCGTCACAGTAACAGTATTGTATTTTTTGATACAAATAAATTTATATCTAGTTTTAAGTTGACTACTGATTCTATGTATTTAATATACAAAGACAGGCTACAGATAGCATCATTGCTAGCATATAATTTAAAAGACACAGTTATAAGTAGTATAACAATGTCGACACAAAATTATCGCACTGTTAGTATTTCTACTAATGTAAATTTAGTTGATAAGTCTTGCACAACCTCTACTTTAAACTAAGAGGTAAGACAAAAGCCAGCCCTATCCAAATTAAAATAGTTCATCAAAACATGCAGGGCCTGGCCGGCAAAGAGTTAGAAATTGAACTTTTTTTATTACATGAAGATATAAACATTTTATGTATAACTGAGCACTGGCTTAAAGATTATCAGTTAATTTTTAATATTAAAAACTTTCAGCTTTCCAGTGCTTTTACTAGAGCAAATGCAATTCGCGGCGGATCCTTAATATTTGTTAATTACAGTAAACATAAGATTACGGAACGAAAGGATGTAGTTTCCCTTTCTATTGAACGCGTTATTGAGCTGTCATGTGTCGAGTTAGAGAAATTTATAATTGTTTGTGTATATCGACCTCCTTCTGGTAATTTTAGTGTCTTTGAAGCCACTATGGAAGATGTAATTAAGAAGATTTGTAAATCTAAAAAGAAAATAGTAATTTGTGGGGATTTCAATGTAAATTTATTAGACAGTCATTCAACTAGTGTAAGATTAATCTCGTTGTTTAAATCATTTGATTTGGATTACCAATTTAGAGAACCGACTAGAATTACAGCAACCACTGCAACCTGCTTAGACAATTTTTTTTGTAACTTTGCTCCTGAGTCTAAGTTCATACTTATTAATTTATCTTCAGATCACTGTGGGCAAAAAATTGCTTTTACTGAATATGGACACCCTAACTCAGAAGAAATATCTTGTAGGCCAGTGACAGAGAAACGGGTTAAAATTTTCAAGCATAACATAACTGCTAAACTTGCATGTTTACCATTTATACAGGAAAATCCAGATGCTCTTTACAAGCATTTTTTTGATCTTATAAACGGTGAATTTAATAAAACTTTCTCTATTAAAAAGCTTAAAACTAATATTTCAATAAAAAAAGTAGGGCTAAGTTGTATGACTTATATGAGCAGAAAAAATATAATAATAGTCCAAGTTTTCTAGAGTATATCAAAAAGTATTCGAAAACTTTTAGGAAGGCTTGTGCATGTGCCAAGTCATTATTTATTAATTAGTGAAAAAATTAAAAAGTCTGATAACAAAATAAAGGCAACATGGAACTGCATAAACCGCAAAACTGGTAAAATAAAGCCACGTGATACTAAGTTTTCTTTAAGAATAGGCAATAGCTTTTTAAGTGAAGACAATAAAGTTGCTGATGCTTTTGAACAGTTTTTTACAAATATACCAATTGCCACAACTATGTTACTCAACTCTTCACCAAGTAATGCAGAAATTCTGCTAAAAAAGTATGTACCCATGTGTAATGAAGTGTTCAAATTTAAACACGTAAACTGTAAAGACGTACTTAAATCCTTTAAATCTTTAAAAATAAAAAACACTTGTGATTTGTGGGATATTTCAACAAAAATTATTAATAATATTATCGAGTCCATTGCGTTTTTCTTGTAGTCATATTCAATAGCTGTGTTGACGAAGGAGTTTTCCCAGATCTCATGAAGCATAGCAAAGTTCTGCCACTTTTTAAATCGGGTTGTAAAGATGACCCGAGCAATTTCAGGCCTATTTCGATTTTACCTACTCTTAGTAAAGTTTTTGAAAAACTTATTTTAGATCAACTCGGCTCCCACTTCGCTATAAACCACCTTTTTCACAGTGAACAGTATGGTTTTACCAAGGGAAGGTCTACTGCTGATGCTGGTGTAGCTCTGCTAAAACACATATTTGAGGCTTGGGAGGGATCGCAGAATGCTTTTGGAGTGTTTTGTGATCTCTCCAAGGCTTTTGATTGCGTTGAATACAACACCCTTTTAATAAAGCTAAAACACTATGGCGTGCATTCTGATGCCTTGAAATTGATTCAATCATATCTTAGCGGCAGAATCCAAAAAGTTAGCGTGAACGGATCCATATCATCCGGATCTTCTGTGCTAATGGGGGTCCCACAAGGGTCAATACTAGGTCCATTTTTATTCTTAATTTATATTAATGATTTACCATTTTATGCGGAAAACTTTTGCAATATTGTTTTGTTTGCTGACGATACATCTTTGATATTTAAGACTGATCGAAATAAAAATAGTTTTGATGACATCAACAGTGCCCTAACAGATGTGTTGAATTGGTTTACTACTAATAATCTTCAATTAAACGCGAAGAAAACCAAATGTATAAATTTTACTCTACCTAACGTAAAGAATATTTTAGGAAATAAAATTAAACTGAATGGTGAACTGTTGGACCTTGTTGATTCAACAGTTTTCTTAGGTATTACCTTAGATTCAAAAATACAGTGGTACCCTCATATTAGCACCCTTGCGGGGAGACTTAGTTCAGCTGCTTACGCTGTTAGGAAAATTAGGCATTTTACAGACGTGGAAACTGCTCGATTAGTCTATTTTAGTTACTTTCACAGTGTTATGTCCTATGGTATACTACTTTGGGGTAAAGCAGCAGATATAGAAACCATTTTCATTTTACAGAAAAGAGCAATAAGGTCCATATATAACCTAGGATCACTTAAGGACTCTTAGTGACTCCCTTAAGGAGCTATTTAAAGAAATAAATATTCTTACAGTTGCATCACAATTTATTTATAACTGTATTGTTTACGTGCGTGAAAACATTACTCATTTCAAAAAAAATTGCGATATACACAAACTAAATACTAGAAACTACACAAACTAAATACTAGAGTGTGGTTATCATGTTTTTCAAGAAGGGCAATAAAGCTTTATTGAAAAACTACAGACCGATTTCACTCTTGAGCCATGTCTACAAACTGTTTTCCAGAGTTATTTCGAACCGTCTTGCGCGAAGACTTGATGAGTTCCAAACCCCAGAGCAGGCTGGGTTTCGCAGAGGATTTGGCACCATAGACCACATTCACACAATGCGACAGATTATACAGAAGTCCGAAGAGTATAATCAGCCATTGTGCCTAGCGTTTGTGGACTATGAGAAAGCCTTTGACTCTGTTGAAACCTGGGCTGTTCTGCAATCTCTGCAGCGATGCCAGGTTGATTGGCGATACATCGAAGTGTTGAGATGCCTATACGATGATGCCACTATGTCTGTCCAAGTCCAGAACCAGCAGTCTAAACCTATCCAGCTGCGCCGCGGAGTAAGACAAGGAGATGTCATATCTCCCAAATTGTTTACGAGCGCGCTGGAAGATCTGTTTAAGACGCTGAGTTGGAATGGAATGGGCATTAACATCAATGGCGAGTATATCTCACACTTGCGATTTGCTGACGATATCGTCATATTGGCAGAATCGTTGCAGGATTTACAGCAGATGCTGAACAGTCTTGCTGATTCCTCACGACGGATTGGCCTGGGCATGAACTTAGATAAAACAAAGATCATGATTAATGATCGTTTTACCCCAGAGCCAATCACCGTTGCCGGAATGCCTCTCGAGGTTGTGCAGGAGTATGTCTACCTCGGGCAGACGCTGCGGTTAGGTAGACACAACTTCGAGAGAGAGCTAAACCGGAGAATACAGCTAGGCTGGGCTGCGTTTGGGAAACTTCGTCAAGTCTTCTCGTCCTCCATCCCTCAATGTCTGAAAACGAAAGTTTTCAACCAGTGTGTCCTACCTGTTATGACCTATGCTGCTGAAACGTGGACGCTGACAGTGAGGCTGGTCCACACGCTGAAAGTCGCTCAGCGCGCTATGGAGAGAGCTATGCTCGGAATTTCCTTGAGAGATCGAATCCGGAATGATGTTATTCGTCAGAAAACTAAGGTGTTCGACATAGCTCAAAGGATTAGCAAACTGAAGTGGCAGTGGGCCGGCCATGTTTGCCGAAGAACCGACAACCGTTGGAGCAAACGGATACTGGAGTGGAGACCGCGTTTAGGCAAGCGTAGTGTAGGACGCCCTCCGGCGAGATGGAGCGACGATCTACGGAGTGTAGCTGGCAAAAACTGGATGAGAAGAGCCGAAGACCGTTCTCAGTGGCGCGTCTTGGGAGAGACCTACGTCCAGCAGTGGACTGATATAGGTTGATGATGATGATGATGATGAAATACTAGAAATAAGTATAAACTTGTAATTCCTAAATTTCGACTTCAGAAAGTTTATGGATCATTTATGGGACAAAGTGTCATAATTTACAATAAAATCCCGAACGATGTTATAATTTTGCCCTTTGACAAATTTAAGACACATGTTAAGGACAGACTTTTAGAAAAGGGCTATTACACTGTAAGCGATTACATCAATGACAAAAATGCATGGAATTAACATTCCTCTAGTTTCGCATAGGTACATTGTTCTAATGCGTTCATAGTGCCCGAGTAAAACTTGTAGATTCACTTTTGTTTTTATCTTTTATTTTATATAATTGTTTTATGACTATTGACTGTATAATTTGGTAACGACATATTGTTTTGTAAATGTCGTTACCTCTATATTATTATAAAGTTGTGGAGTTTGTTGTGCCTGTTCTTCTCCACAGCTAAAAGACTTCCTGAATGGGTGGGGTGGGTGGGTGGGTTCCTGTGCCTTTCCATCCATCCATAAAAAAAAAAATTAGACGATTCAAAACGCTTAATTTAAGCTTACTGAATAAAGTTATTTTGATTTTGATTTTGATTAGTAAAATATTATTATGAACATAACTTCTAATAGCTGATCCTACATGCATGTTAGCATTCCGTTCATCAATGTGACCTGCAGTGCGAGCACGGATCTTTTATCGACCGACAAAGTGACACTAGACGTCGACAAATTGACATCGGCAGTACCTACTTGAACTGTCAGATTTTATAGTCTAATGCATTGAGTTATTATGTACTACGTACTAGAGAAGACATCTCAACTAGATTGTTTGTAACACGCGTTAGTGCCAGCTCGCTCCAACTGTATTAGTCTGTGGCATGCGCTAGACGCAACCATACACGCATTCTGAGTTTTATTTTATTAAAATATGCCTTTATGTGTGCTTAGGTACTGTTTAAACAACTCAGGAAATACAAATAAAACCGAAGGAATCACTTTTCACCTGGAAATACGTACTAAATTATCGATATAACATGCATTTGACTGACTACCTAATTATTTTATCAAATCGCCTAGACATGAAGCGGCGGCCATGTTTCGGTAAAATGCATAGAGTAACAAACAATATTTCTCTTTTGTGCAGAAGATGACAACTAAGCCCCGCACCACGGTACAAGTATCATTGTACCGTGCCCGCAACGCACAACGCACTAGATGCCCGCTGTCATCTAGCTGCTATGCGATTCTCTAAGCGACACATAGACGATGCACGCAAGACTGTGATCTGCTGTCTCTTTCCAATTCTTTGAATATGAAAGAGACAGAGCCAATTCTCAGCGCTGCGGCATCCGCTGCTACTAAGGCTTTAACTTAGAGAATTGCACTGCTGTGCACATTCTTCTCTAGTTTATTCACCTCAATGGTCTTATGTCACTTTATCGGTCGATTAAAGATCCGTGCTCAGGGGGGCTGTACTGTGGTCTAAGATAGGTACTTACATGATCTGGGACATTCCGTGTTCCAAAGTTCAATTCCTTTGCATTACACCTCGGACCAATTGGTCCGAGGTGGAAACAGTATGGTTTTAATGTCGACGCTACGACTTTGTTAACATTTTCGCGCATTTTCTACCAAGGAAAAGCAGCAAGAACTTTCTATTTTTATTATTTCTTTTTTCCGTTGTACTTATGTTACATGAATAACGTACTTACAACGGAAAGATTTAAATAATGTTAAAATTTCTAAAAATATCAAACCTTTTTTAATTTTTTTCCTTTTTTTTCTTTTTTCTGCTTTCTTGTTCTTTGTTCTTCTTCATTATTGATTCCTTAAATTTTTTCTAGCATACATTGTTATAAGTAGGTAGGTAAGTAATAACAATAAAAATGAGCTTTCTAAAAGAAAATTACAGCGAAGAAAATGTTCGTTCGAACTTGCTAGGTACATGGTTCGAACCTCTCCGGAGCATTCGACACGACCAAATAGACGAAGGAATGCGTTCAAAAATCAAATGTACCGGAACGTGAGTAGCAAAAAGGAAAACAATCAAAGAGTCCAGACAAGCGTGCACCTATTTAGACCACGCGTCTCGAGTGACGCAAATTTTGGCGCCGTCTAACAAAGGGCGCCATTTTGGGAATTTTCGATTTGTCAGTGCAATCATCACATCACAGGGCTGAATAATTCAGTTCAGCAAGTAGTTTATAAAAGGAACAGCATTTTTTACATACATTTTCGGGTAATTGCGTTGATAGTGGCGCCCTAGGAATTGTAACAAGCATACTTTGCAGCCTCGTTTTTATTGATATGTAATATAAGAGCTATTTTGCAATGCCAGTATTCGGTTGACGGAAAAAGTACCTACTCGACTAAGTTAAGTACGTACGTGTATTTGAAGAGCGCCAAAACACTTTTACTGTACCTATGCGGTGCACGCATCATTTGTCACGGAGAAGAGTGTCTTTTAAATTATTCGTAACTCGATACTTACATTCTCTTGTTACGTCATGGGTAAGTATTTTTGGTTGTTGTCGCCGAAGGTTTATCTTGTCTATGATGTTGGATGTTGTGCACAAATCAAGCGTGTCTAATCACTTTCTTTTATTAATCTCTGACGATTTTTATAAAAAACTAAACATTACAGAAACTGCATGTAAATACTCGTAAGCTAAGTAGTAAAAGTCGTTCTCGCATTTTCTACAACATGGGGTCTTTTTAAAACAACGTGCATAGAAGGAACGGCACACACTTAGATCACAAGGGAATGATCTCAGATCATTCCCTGCACTTCAGGCACACACCTGCTTCACCGGCTGTCTTCAAATCAGCTACCTTATCGGCTAAAATATATAAATATGTACATGGGCATCATTTGACATTTGAAGCCCATAATATACCCATATAAGGACAAAATATGGGCTTCATATGTCAAATGTAGCCCATGTCCATATCCATATTTTTTAGCCGAATAGACCCGCTGGACTTTGCTACCGCCTAATAATATCAGGGGCCTCACCTTACTCTTAGAAACTTTTCGAGCTTTATTACTTTATCTTATAATGCAATTTCTCGTACGAAATTCTGCATGAGTAGTAAGATTAAACTAATACTGCTCTAAGATGTAACAGTGTAGGACCCCATTTGTTCGTAGAATAGAGTCCTTAGCTTATTTCAGGAAAAAAACCACTAGGAAATAATTTAAAGTAACCTTTTAAGACTAACACTAAGACAAACCAACAATTACAAATACAGCTATGGCGAGTTTTTGAGTTAGATGTATTTCAATTCAAATTAAAACAAGTAAGTAGGTACCTACCCAATAATGTCAATTTCTTTAACTTAAGGTCTTTAAACGCTTAAAAATTGTATTTACAAAACAAAGACAGCGGTGCGCTAATTTGTGCGGCTTCCCGAACCCTTTCCTTGGGGGCGGAAGGTTTGACGAAAACAAGGGGGAATGTACACCAACAGCGAAACCTTTTAGGAGGCACGGAAGCACCTCCCCTCGCCTCAATTTAGAAAAAAAGAAAACAAAAAGCTTAAAAACTTCCGACGTTTGTTGGACGTGTTCGAAATATAAATTAATGCAGTTTGTATTTCGTACCGTAGGCCGCATCATTTTTATTAAAAAAACTTGCCCGTTTTCCTGAGATGTTACAGCAGGTATTTAAAAATCTTCGCTTCTAAATTAAAAATGACTACAACATATAAGTACTTTCTTTGTGTACATTTCTTAGTTACTTTAATAACGATGAGCAGTTCCTTGTACTGAATATCGTCCTGAAAGGAAAAAAAATTGTGGCCAATTCACAACTACATACATTACATACATATAATCACGACTATTATCCTCGAAGGGTTAGTCAGAGGGTGGCAATGAGGACCGCAAAAGCAGTCCTCTACCATAGTCCACTTTTCACCAAACAGCGACTGCACATGTCCACAGCGTGACAAGTGGTGAGCCCACAGTACTATGCCGTTTGATGTATGTGCAATTATGCAGTCTTTAGTCCATTAGTCGCCTTATACGACACCCAAAGGAAGAGAGGTGGTGGTAGTATTCTTTCACGCGATACGGTACGTTATGTCAATTCCAAATAAATATAATAAACTTTGACTGTTAACGTAAGTACACACTCCTGTGTTGCCAATGTCGGCCCGGCACAGTTATGTCAACCCGCCGTTAGTAATACATTAGGTCCGAGTTTGGGGACAAACAGACCGACGGCGACAAACAAACTTACACGCACTCTGAGGTAATAACCCGGCGGGTATCATGGGCGGTGGAGGTGAATCACTTAAGAGGAAACCTTACGTGGAAGTGGCCCGCACGTAGTGAGTTTGGCCCAATCTGTTGTTCATGTGGCAAGTCCTGTTCAGCAGTGGAATGTAAAAAGGCGGATTATTTATTTATATACGGTACACAGCACAGATTATAGCCAAAACATGAACAGGATACATAGCAATATATAAAGTATTTTGTTAAACTACAATCCGATAATGAGTAAGATAAAAAGGTGCTTCCTATGTTACAATTTAAACTAATTAGGATATCAATATAAAACTAAAACTAAATTACAGTAGAAGGTTTTATTGAGACTTTTAAGCAATTTTGGAATTCTGAAAGACTAAGTTGGAAAATATCTACACCCGAGTTATTGCTTTTATTAATGAGGTCATTATATAGACGGCACATGCGAACCATAGGGTTAAAGAAACACGTATTGTTTTTGCAGACTTGAAGTACAAAAGTGTGTAGATCCTTGTCACGAGAACGAAATTTAATTTTGAAATTTAAAAGGGCCAGTAAATTAGAAGAATCGATGTGGGAGTGAACTAATTATATAAGCATATAAGCGCGGTGTAATTGCGTCTGTTTTCCAGGGTATTTATCTTAAATTTAACCAGTCGGTCTTTATACGATTTTATTTTGAGATTCAATCCAAACCTGAAGCTTAATTGATTAAGAAATTTTTTCTGAACCCTTTCTATGCGATTAGCACGAACATCATAATAAGGTGACTAAATAACTGAGTTGTATTCGAGAACAGTTCTAACCAAGGTGCAATAAAGATATGAAAATGTTTGCGGGTTTCTGAAATCCTTGGTAGATCTGGAGATAAAACCGAGCATTATGTCAATGATCATAAAATTAACATGCATCTTTCGTGATAGTGTATACGATATACCGTATTTTATTAAGAAATAAAAACACATTAAAGTACTAAAACCGAACAATACCAT
Organism: Scoparia ambigualis; assembly: GCA_963921215.1. Lineage (NCBI taxonomy): Eukaryota > Metazoa > Arthropoda > Insecta > Lepidoptera > Crambidae > Scoparia > Scoparia ambigualis. Next base: position 9,188,860 of record OY992514.1, read on the forward strand.
CTCTTTTGAACATTGAAACGAGGTGAACACCTAACAAGGGCTTTCCGAACGGGCCCGGTAAGTCGATGGGTACATTATTTACCTAGCCGGGACTCGAACCGGCGACCGCCAAGCTAAACAGATTAACGCACAAAACAATGACGGCGGCGGCTGGACATACACAAACAATATTTATGTTAGTAGAGATTTACGGATGTGTTGTCTTAGGTTAGGTGAGGTAAGAGAGTTTCGACCGGTTTTTATATGTCACTGAGCCGGCTAACGGGCTTGCCTGATGGAATAAAGGAGAGAAGTACATAAATAATCTATAGATCCTACTAATATTATAAACGCGAAAGTTTGTAAGTATGGATGGATGTTTGTTACTCTTTCACGTAAAAACTACTGAATGGATTTGGATGAAATTCGGCATACAGATAGTTTATAACCTGGATTAAAACACATAGGATACTTTTTATTCCGATATTCCCACGGAAAAAGAAACCACGTAGGTGAAACTGCGAGCGGCTGCTAGTTATAAATAAAACACGATAGTGATACGCCTCAGTGGCCGATTGGTCAAGCGCGCAGTGCTGGGTTCAATTCCCAGGTCAGGCAAAGTGTTCGGATTTTTCGATGCATAGCCTGTTGGAATGTCCAAAAAATAAATAGGTCTCTCTCTAACCACAGCTAATCTTTCTCGATCACAGATTTTGTTTATATTAACTATAAGACACAATAATCCTTTTTATCTTAGGCCGAGTACATTTCCTCTGTAAGTTCTTACTATTAGTTCCGCTGTGGCTCTTGCTCAGTTTAAGGGGGTGCCGCGCGATCGCAAAAAACGGACATAAGTCTCATAATGAACTTCAAAGCAAAATTAATCATATTGATATTTAAAATTAGAACAATTCTGCTTTGAAGTTTCAGACCCAGTAATTTGATTAGAGCAATGTTTTTATTCTGCGAAATGTACAAAACCATCACACGCTTGTGGTAAAGATTAGAATTTACTTTTTTAAGATGGGGGTGACCTGCGGAATATCAATTCAAATATTTTCATGTAAGAATTATTGTTTCATGCGTAAAATTAAGAAAGTTGTCGAATAAAATGTTTTTAGGAGTCATTACATTTTAGTATTGTTTGTTATTGTTTAAAGAATTGGTTGCATTACATTATACTACATTACATTACACATTATCACAAATTTCATATATCTTACTTTTAATGTTATCTGAGGAGGATTTATATCTATCCGTCTTATCGCTATAAAGCGATTTCTTCCAGACAACCAGTCGGATGGAGAGAACTTATACACGCTAAAGTCGGAGGTGTAAACATATTGTAAAAATTAAAGTAAATATAGAAAACATATTAAGTATACTTATTATTTAAATATATATTATAATAAATACATATATGCTATGCCCAATTGTGGGACTGTAGGCCTTTTCTTCCTTCAACTCTTTTTCTTACTCCAGTATTTAAAATTGACCTTCCGTCAACCTTCCGTCGTGTATATTACAATACTAGCGGGTCCTCGCGGTTTTACCCGCATGGTACCCGTTCCCGTGCGAATATCGGGATAAAATACAGCTTATGTCACCTGGGAAGCTTTGTAATGGTCAAAGAATTTTCTAAATTGGTCCAGTAGTTGCGGAGCCTATTCAATTTAAACAAACAAACAAATCTTTCCTCTTTATATATAAGTACAGATAATTAAGAATATAATAGAAAAGATTGGAAATAAATTTATTCAGCATCAAATACTTACAGACAACATAAATTTACAATGCACAATATTATGTGACACTGAAAAAATTGGTTGCCTGTAAAGTCGGTATACGGGCGAAAGTTTTACGTGACAACGACTTTGAGTGGTAAAATAATTTTAATGTGAATATTCATTCGTATAGTAGGAAGAAGGATGAAATAATAGTGCCTTTCACTTTTTATGTCTGTCTCTCTCGCTCTTAGGCGGGCTAACCATGCCCGAGTGGAAGGGACGCGTGCCTCTCACTCGCTCTCATTATGAGCGCATAACGTGAGCGGAGCGTAACGCAGTTTCTTGAAGTGTCACCCGGCAAACCAATTTATAAGACGTTGTCACGTCAAAAAGGTTCCCGATGAATTATGGACTGTCTCCTCCTCTTTTTTAAATCTCTTTTCTCTCTTTTCGCATCAAACTCGACCTAGGAGGACGATGGGGAAAACTCTCCACCAACATACCGCATTGCGCTTATACAATGCCAAACGTATTTCGCGGTATTTCGGGACCGTTACGACTTAGGGATCTTCAATAAACGAGCCTATTCCTTCCTTAAAGGCCGGCAACGCGTCTGCGATTCCTCTGGTTTTGCGGGTGTCCATGAGCGGCGGTGATTACTTTCCATCAGGTGACCCTCTTGCTCGTTTGCCTCCTTCTGCTATAAAAAAAAATCGGTATGAAGACATTTCCACTTATCATTGTACGTAGCATCTCAGTAATGCCAAGATGCTGGTATACCGTAGATACAAAAACTACAAAGCCATAAAGCTAATCTACCACAGGATACGGGTCATCTAGTACCTCCTACTTTTAATAAAAACAAAAAAAAAACTTCACTAAAACAACCATAGGATAAGTATCGACAACGAAATTAACGCCAAGAAGAAGCCAAATAGAACCGAATACACAAGTTTACAGAAAACATATCATTATAATAATATGATCTGTTTGTTTGTCCGTTTGTATTGTAAAATCATAACAACAAGATCGGGTGGCGCGGTGTTAACTGCTTGCCCGTTATCTAAACTTATGCCAAGACAGGCGAGCGACGTAAAGTGATACTCGCGTCACGTAGATAGGTAGATACCCTACGTGACATTTCTATTACACACATTCATTTGAATTTTGGAATAAATACGCTATTCGTTTGTTTTCTTATATAAAAAAAATTGGTTGCCTGTAAAGTCGGTTTTACGGGCGAAGATTTTACGTGACAACGTCTTTTTCTCGGTAGAATATTTATTGATATGAATATAATTAAATTGCACAATAGGAACAAGGAATTGAATGAAAATAAGAATTGCACAAATTTTAACTATAGAAATATATATATATTTTTTTTTTTTTATTTTTTTTTTTTTTTTTATTTTTTTTTATTTTTTATTTTTTTTTTTTATTTTATTTTATTTTACTTTATTTTGTTTTATTTTGTTTACTAAAACATTGTACATGTAAACTTAAACTTAACTATTTAGTGGGAGAGAGACGCAAGGCATTCGGCGGGCCTCTCTCTCGTTCGGTGACTCATCGTTACGTTCCCGACGAGCGTTACACTTTTTCATAAGTGTCTCCCAGCTAACCTAATTTAAGACGTTGTCACGTCAAAAAAACAAAAGACAGTGCATCAAATATGTTTATTGTGTTTTGTATTTTACACAGGACGGTGGTAGTATTCTTTCACCGCCACGCAACAGGGTTAGTTAGTTAAATAACTGTGTCGCGTACCGGTAAAAGAATTCTCTTCCCTTGCGTGTCGTAAAAGGCGACTAAGGGACTAAATACTGTGCAGTCATTGGTTATAATAATATGTGCATACAACCAACAGCAATAGAGCAGCGATAAGCTTACAATCTGTCACGCTGAGTGTTGCGATCGTTTGTGAAAAGTGGACTATTTCAGAGGACTGCTTTTGCGGTCCTCATTGCCTAGTCTCTGACTAACCCTTCGGAGATAATAGTCGTGATCTTAGCACTATTACTATGCAAATTCACATACGTTTACTATTTTTTTTAACCCCTATCACGAAGTCTCCTAGAGTTTGCTAGCTGATAGCTGAACTCATAATCATCATTTTATAGATGGGTAATCAACTCGTGTCATTACCACGGACAGAAGCCAATACCTTGTCCTACGTAACCGTTCACAATCAAGTTTGGACTGACTCGAAAAGCTCTCTTTGTGTTCTGCCTCAAAGCTCTCGATACGCGAAGTTAGCGCAAAATATTTGCTCGCACTGTTTGCCAGCTCACCGGCATTAACTCGAGCCGAAAGTTACTACCATATTTGTTGTTTGCGGTAGCAGGACGCTAATATTGGTCCACGCATCTTAAAAATACACCTATTTAAACTCTTTTCGTCTCGTTGAAGAGAAATGAGTTTTTAATGTGACTGACTTTTTTCTTTTTTTTCGTTATGATATTTTTATGACTATTTTCCCAAAGGGTTAGTAAGAGAGTAGGCTATGAGGACCGCAGAAGCAGTCTACTGCCATAGTCCACTTTTCACCAAATTCAACAGCACGTGTGCTCAGCGCAACAGGTGATGAGCCCATCGCCGCTCTATGCTGTTGGAAGTATGTGCAGTCTTTAGTCCGTTAGTTTTTACAATTAGTGAGCTGCTACACAAAACGGTTGTTTTTGTTGTTTTCTGAGTAATAGGTTGTAAATATTGCATTAATTCAGCCAGCATATTAGTATACTTAACAAAAAGAATTTGATTTAAATAGAAAATGAAAAAGTTTGCCTGAACTTCTTGGCGAATTTGATCCATTACCCACCAAGGAGTATTTAAACAGAAGCGCTCATTATAAAGTGTAGCGATGGCCGTAAAACATTTTTAATTGCTTGCCTCCTCCCTACATCGGTTTAGTTAAGATTTTCCCATTCAATTAATCGGATTTTGGACATTAATGGCTCAAGGCACGTGACTCGAGCTTCGTTAGCTACCCCTTAACTTTACTCCACTTTTATTACCAACAATAATTGTGCTATTAAAAGCTTTACCGTTTTGTAATAAGGTTGAAGTAGAATTTTAGAATAATGTTTGCATGATGGCGTCCAAATAGCAAATGCGCGCCAAATCACCTGTCAAAACATAATGAGAGTCACGTGGCCAGCATTACGTTGAGAGTGAGTTGAGAGCACGCTTGACACAAAGGATGACAAAAGAGATGCGATAAGTTTGAAATACGAACGAAAAGTACGCAAATTTGACTTTTTTATGGTAAAGTACTTAGAGGTGCTTATAGAAATAGAATAATCGTACTTTTTTAAGCGCGTTTTATAAAATCATTCTAATTTATTTATTTTCCCAAAAATTTCTAAATTTACTGTTTGCATGCAGCTCAACCAATCAGTTAAGTAATGATTAATTCATGTGCATTGAACTTATTAGGCAATCTATGCAGTAGGCAGAAAACTTTCCTGTTCATGATTTAATCCTTTATATGCATAGAAGACACATTGAAATACCTACTCGTTACAGCAGAATAATGCAAGGGTATCTCTAGTAGAGATTTCTTTCAGCCAATCCTAGCTATTCTGTGAAGAGAAAAGTATGTGGATGGGACTAATAATCTGGCCAAATTATGTTTAATTCAAGATAACCAGAACAAAAAGTTGCAACATTTTATTTTTGTAACTCTTATAACACTAAAGATTTTGTAGTTTACCTTTAGCTATACAACTGTTAAAAAAGTTATCATTTTTATTTATTTACTCAAAACCATTACAAAACAGAAAATTACCTAACCACACAATTAAAGTAAGTTTGAAATTACATATAAACCAAAAAGTAGCAAATGCAGTCAGTCAACCTACCACAAAACGTCGATAAATTTTGAACATTGTCACTGGGTTTAAGGTTAAGGATCAATAGAGAGAAAATTGACAGTTTTGAATAGGTTGATCTGCAGGCGTGTGTACTAGGTTAGCAGAATGCTGCAGAACTGTCGTGCGTAGCTGCCTAGCAAATAGCAAACACATTGCATCGCCATTACGCGTGGGTAGAGGCAGAACGTAACGCTTGTATGTGAGCCACAGATGAGCTTCAACCGGTAACTTTAAAGTTCCGTAATCCGCCTATTGATGGTCACAAGCCTTCTCACATGAATGAACTGCACATAGGGAATTTGGGAATAACCCAGCACGCTGGCACAATGTGGGTTGGTGTATTTGAGGATTTGTAGATAAGATTATTAGTAATTATTTACACTTTGACTGCCGACGACAATAACCGGGGACCTAAGGCTTTATACGTGCCATCCGAAGCACCGGAATAATATGAATATTTTTTTACTTAGGTACTGAGCCGTGTCGTGTAGCTACCACCAAACCCTCTCTTCTCTTGGGTGTAGTAAAAGGCAACTAACGGACTATAGACTGCACACATGTTGGATGCAACAGCATAGAGAGGCGTTGGGGTCACCACCTATCACGCTGAGCACACGTGCATTTGTAATTTTGTGAAACGTGGACAATTACAGTGGACTAGTAGTAAGACTGAAATGGAAGTGGGCAGGCCACCTAGCCAGATACCAGGATAACAGATGGACATTACAAACAACGAAGTGGCTTGGCCTCACTGGGAAAAGACAAAAAGGACGGCAAAGGAAAAGATGGGTCTACGATATTTTAAAAACAATTGGAAAAAAACTGGATGATCACAGCTCAAGACAGACAAATATGGACAAAGATGGAGGTGGCTTTTTACCCTACAGGGGCCATAACATAACTATATACCTGCTTACTACTTTATAAATGTACCTAATTTAAATGTATGGAAAAATAAAGCTTTAATAATAATAAAAGTAGTAAGACTAGTTTCTTTGGAGATAATAGTCGGAAATCTATGTAAGTTTTACGCTTTCATATTACTACGCTACGAAAACTTCTTTTACATTACCATTTATCGGGTACACTGTGGCGTCACGCAATAACTTTACATTGTCAACCTTACAACATAATTTCAACTCTCCTACGACCTCGGGCCGTCACAAAATGGATATAGTAAATTAAAAAACATTATGGCCTATGGCTGTTGTCGTGTCTTTAGATTTGCTATGCAAATTTAGCGGTATTGGCATGGCTAGATTAAATTATGCGAAGTAACATCGTACGCTTAACATTTTATACCACTATCAGTTTGGAGTTATTATAATTATATTTTAGGTTAAAGGTATGTAAACTTTATACATCTATTCTCAAGGAGTGTCTCAAATTTTAATGTGCAAGAGTTTGTTTATTTGTTTATACTTCAGTCATGAGACTCATGAGACAAAATAGGATAAAACGGCGTGATTTTTAACTTTTAATGAAAAAAACTATTAGTATTAACTATTATTACATCGGTGATAGTTTATTTAATTAGTTTTTTCATTGATAGCGGTTTTAGGTAAAAGCAACAAGTTTAGATAAAGTAATAAAAATACCGTAATAATAACATAGTAAAATTAAATAGTAAAATATTTAAAATAGTTTTTAGAGCACACTGCAATAGAAATAAATTAGCATATTAAAAAGACCCGACCAATAAGCATAATAAAATAGAAAGTGTGTATTTTTTGCATTATTAGTTACCTATTTTAGATTCTCGGCTCAAGAAAGCTTTTTAAAAATCAGTAAATGCAGCTCTATTTGTATCTAGGAAAGATTAAAAAGAGTCATGGTTTTGAGTTCATCTAAAAATCTCTTAAAAAAGTTCAGTTTTCTTAAATTTTATAATGTTTGAACTAATATCTTACTTTCCCAAATCTTTCAATTTGAATTTGAATTACCTACTAGCTTCGATCATATAATTACAAACCTAAACGAGAAAAACGACGAAATGGTCCAGCCATTAGTTGTAGAAATGTTTTTAGTGAATTGCTGACCATAAACAGAATTTCATTTTATTTAGAGAATAGATAATGAAAAAAGTAAATTAAATCAAAGCTCCGTTATAAAATAACAAATAAGTACCAGGACAACAGACCCGACGAGGAGGTGTATCAAATTATATTATTACTCTAACAATGGCGCCGAGCCGGGGGGTGCGGAATTTGAAATTGGAATAATTAATTCCATCAAACGGCGCGTGTCGCTGATGGCGCGGCGGTCACGTAATTATAAGATATTCGGAAGGATGAGTATTAGGATAATAAATTAATTGTGTTTCGGTTAAACATTGTACGCAAAAGCACGGGAAAATAGAAAATTGCTAGTGTAAAGTAGTATTAAACATTTTTTTGCAAACGTTTTTTTGCCGCAAAAAAGTCGTCAGTTCATCAGTGTTGTATGGATCATTAGAGAAGTAAGTATTAACATGTTTTTTTAAATATTTTGACTTACATAAGTACCTATTTTATACACATGCAAAGAAAATAACAAATTTAAAAAGCACTTCGGAAACCACTGTGTTTAAAACCGTATGTGTACACGCGGCCTAAGTGTAGGGACATTACAATAAACGTTCACTCCAATCAATTAAAAGTAAACTTTAAAACAAACAAAATTAAGTTCAAATTGCAACGTGTCAGTCAGTCAGTACATACAGCATGCTCTAAGTTTCAGCCGCCGACCGCAGCGTCGCGTCTCGCCGCGTCTGCGTCGCGCGTGACCGCGGCCGCTTGTCACCGCCGGTGTGACCAGAAATGGGAGTTGCTGGGAAAGAGGTGAGGTTAGACTTCACACTTGGCAAGTTTTAAAGCTGTGATATAGAGAAATCACTTTTCTACATACCTCACGCCCGTTTTCCGGAGGGGTACTTTTACTAACTCGCCTCGTTTATCGTCAAGAGGCGCAGCTGTAATTCCATTTAAGTTATCGTTTTCGTTAAGAAGGCACCCTGGACCCTGTCGCATTAACAGTAGGCAGAGACCAAAGCTTTCCATTTGCTATGATTCTGACACACATCCTCTACTTTTGTAGCTAACAACTTATCTAAACAATTAAAATTATAATAATTAAGAGTGATGTTCCTGTTAAGAGGGTTTACGCATTTCGGTTTCCCATACAAACTGCCAAGTCTATTAACATTTTTAAAAAACGTTTATTTAGCTGAGTTTATTTAGTTAGTTAAAGTCCACTATAGAAAGTTTAACCACTCACTCGTGGAAATTTTCTGACACAAAAATTGGCGCAACTGTCAACGTCAAATTTGACAGAATCGAGCATAGACTATGCAATATTTTTTTTGATCACGATGCATAAAATGTACCACAGAACCGAAATAATCAACCTTGTTCATACTAAAGTAGTCTGTAAGTCTATGAAAACACGGTACAAAGTCAAGTGTGTTTTTGTAGTGCGGTCTCATGCGACCGCTTGGGGGCTGAGGAAATCGCCATAACTCAGTTAAATAAACGTTTTTTTTTAATGTTTTCAACAAACTATTTAGATCCCTGTGTTTTTCTTTAGCATGCAAAGGAGTCCCGGCGTTTTATGCTTAAGTTGTATACTTTTTTAATTTTTTTATCTGTTATTCATTATTTAACTGCAATATCAATGTCAACAAATGACAGTTGTTGACAAATTACAGCCGCTAGCTGTCAAATTAAACATGACGTGACGGCATTGTTGACATTTCCCTTTTTTAAAAGCAAAAGAATTATGGTTTATGCAGCTACGTTAGACATTTTTAAAGTAACATGTCTGTTTTTGAAGACTTAGTGTTTAAAAAATATTTATTTTTTTAACTTTTATCCGCGGATCGATAAAAATAAGCCAAAACTTGGTTTAGGTAGCAAATAATATTATCTTTACTTTATGACCAAATTCTATTGTATACAAATTAAGCATTTTTTCTATGGAAAGTGCCGGTTTTCCTTTCATCAAAATTGGCTCATTGGTTTTTAAAAATTTCGACTTGGATGTTTGTATGGGAAACCGAATGGCGTAAACCCTCTTAAAGGTCAGGTCAAGAGTATCCTAAACCGATGAGCATGATGAAGAACGTTATTAGAGTAAGTGAAACAAAGGACGTGTATCACGATCGTAGCAGATGGAAAGCAGTTGTCTATGCCTATCCCTCCGGGAAGTAGGCGGGATCTACTCGTATATATCCTCTCAACTAGTTTGTTTCTATGTATGTAAAAGTCTAACCAAAAACAACAACTAATGCTATCTCTATCTGCCTTTATAAATGAAATGAGACATCCGTTTTAAACTAGATCCTTAATTTCACGTTTTCAAAATAACAAAGGCCGATTTTCTGTGGCGCCCATGATGTTAATGCAGGCTGCTGTTTCTTATAGGTAGCGTTTTATAGGTACCTGCATAATAAGTGTATGTGCAACAATAACAAAAATAAAATGATATTTGAAAAATTGTATGAAATATTATGTTTGTCTATGATAGTCAGAGTATTACACACCACAAATATAATTAATAAAAAAATGCAATGTGTTTCGTACACATTTTCGTCGCTTGCAACCCTGTGCGCAAGCGGTCGTAGCACGAATGGTCGGCGGTCGTAACGGTGACCGCAGCGGTCGCCGCCAACTGACGTGGAATGACACCGCGCACCGGGACCAGCCAGCTTCCTGCAGGACCCATGAGCTTTAAGCATGACTATGACAGGAGATGGATACACTAATTCTATTTACTTTTATACAATGCGTTTGGTCACCGGTGTCGGAAACTTTAATTGTATTTATATTTATTTTATTTATTATTTAATACAATAATTATCGATATACATTTTTCAAAAATGTTCAATACCAAAGAAATATCAGAATGTCCAGTCGGTATGCGTTTAAAACATAAGTTACGCAGCTTTCTCACAGATCAAGCTCATCAGTAATCGACTTATTATTTATTATTATTCACGTTTTTATTTATTTTCTTAAGTCTAGGTTTTTTATAATATTCCATATGAAAATCAGAAACAAAACTACTATAAAGCATTTAACATTATACATATTAATTATCATTATTATAACATTTATTATTAATATTATTAGTATTTTCATTTTACCCTATGTTTGTCTCTGCACCACCCAGCGGTTGACTGGTAAAAAATGCCTGAGGCATTAAGTCCGCCTTTGTACAAACGTGTATAAAATGTTAAATAAATAAAATAAATAAATGACAAAAGTTATAAACTATTTTACAATTTTTATTTGTTACAGATGCTTGCTTCTACCATGCAACATTGATCACATTTTTAGATAATATTAAAAGAGACCTCTTTTGTGTTTGTACTACTTCTACATCTGCTTTACAACACACCCATGCTTTGGTTCACCCAAGTTTCAATGGCTGTCATTTTACTAGGGTTGGAGAAAAGCCTTATAGCCTTAGCATATACTTATTCAAATCATTTGTGGTCAAACTCGTTGTTCAAGCTGAGTTATTTTTGTAACAACACGTGTTTTTGTAAGACTCCATTTCTAATTCAATATAACGTACAAGCTTAAGTTTAATACAATATATATCTTAATTAAAGTCAGGTAAATGCGTTTACCATTACTTATAAAATTACTAGTGCAACTCAGAACGCACTTCTGAATCCACAAAAATTACCTCTTACGCATTCAGAACGACTTTTCGACGCACAGAAGCTGTATGCAGAAGCAACGATATTTACAAAAACAAACCACATTATTTTCGCCTCGTAGTATCCATGAAACCAAAATTTTGCAATTTAAAATAAAGTAGCATGTTGACGCACAATCACACAAATAAGTATATAGTCTGAATTGGGGCCAAATTACCTCTCTAATGATATTATGACTAGTGATGATAATGATAATTCTTTAGTCATAAAAAAACATATGTAATATTTTTTAAAGTAAGAAACAACGTTGAATATTACTTTTTTTAAGTTTAGAAGTTACTTACTATACTTTTTTAGGCCTATCTACTTATAACATAACAGTACACATTAGTTACATACAAACATCTAGTTAACAATTTAACAGAACCCCAGTACCTACAATGTAGTAGCCAATCCGCCGAATACACAATGTGGTAACAAAATAAAACAAAAAGACCCTCTACCTCGAAAGGCTGGCACATCCCGAACGGAAAGCACTTTCCGCGCGCGCAAACAAAAAACGAGCGCAGCCTGTATATCAGGTATCAGGTTACCGTACATCTGGTGAGTACGCGTGCTGAAGCTGATTGATTCCCTAGCGCTTATGTTATGACTCCTTAGTACTTACTTTGTTTTACTACCCGAAAGTGTTCTAAGATGTTTTGTTTGAGATTTTTATGTTGTTTTTTTATTAATGTTAAGAAGTTTATGAAAATGCAGAGGTAATTAACATGTTGCTCTAATATTTGAGATCATCATCGTCATCATCAGCCTATTAACGTCCCACTACTGGCCACAGGCCTCCCACGTGGACAATAGCAAGTGGGGATATTGGGCCATAACCCACCACGCTGGCCCAATGCGGGTTTTAACGACTGTCATCTTACGACAACAACCGGGACCAACGGCTTAACTATTTATTTACTTACTTATATATTTGAGATAACTTAGAATAATATTACTTTGTTGAAATGTTACATCTACACATTTCCCAACCCTTTGTGCTTTTTATTTAGGAGACACTGAAGTGTTGCTCAACTTAAACGCTTAAACAAAGGAAACCATAAAGAAATACTTAAATTAATGTTAATACCTATATACTTAACTAATAACTAACCATAAAATCTGTGTGATTGGTTACACAGTAACAGTAAAATTACCGTAGTTCTTCAAAGTACCTCCCACTAAATTAAACTTAAACAAAATTAAACATAAGGCATAAACTACAAAAATCAAATTGCGTTAATAGGTAATTCATTAACTTTTATTTTATTATAATATGTAGTACGTGTAACAGTTGTAATTAGTAGGATTAAATAATAGGACAAAAGTCTGAAAATTATTATTGTAAAGAATTTCATTTGGTTATATTAAATTCTTAGGGTGGATTCGACCAAGGGCCGCGGCCTAGTGTTGAGGAGCACTAGGCTGCATTGCACGGCCCCCCCTCCCGTCTGGGAGCAGTCTGTATCTGCCAGACTGCTCCTTGTGGTGCGGGGGACCCAGGTCTGACTGGGTCCGCAGCGGGCGGCGTTTCGCGGGGCGTGTAATACGGTGCCGCGGCGCCGCGTCGCGCTCCTGACGGCAGGTGTCGGTTCTTTTACCGGGTCGGGCCCGTATGTCCTTACTCACCCGTTTCCCCCACGGGGGGGCGGGTGGGGACATATGGGTTCCAGCCCCGGACAGTGCATGGGGTGTCTCACTCTCCTCTCGAGGCCTCATGCCAGTGCAGAGAAGCATTTTCTCCGACTAAAACAAAGAAAAAAAAGGGTGGATTCGACCAAGCTTGAGTAAATTTTATTCTTAGAATAAATCGACAGATAAGCGAGAGTAAATTGAAATTACGTTTTACCACGCACTATTCTCAGAGTAGCTTGCCTATTCGGGAATAGTCACTATACCACCGTTCAGCGGGGAATAACAAAGATAATCCGAGAGTATTTTAATAGCGTCCACATACCTTAAGTTTTTGGTGTTGTTTGCTATCTGACATCTGTATGAGTTTAGTCCGTCAGTCGCGTTTTACGACACCCAAGGGTAGAAAGGGTTGGTAGTATTATTTTGATGAGCCCATCACCGCTCTATGCTGTTGGATGTATGTGCAGTCTTTAGTCCGTTAGTCGCCTTATACGACACCCAATGGAAGAAATGGGTTGGTTGGTAGTATTATTTTGATGAGCCCATCGCCGCTCTATGCTGTTGGGTGTATGTGCAGTCTTTAGTACGTTAGTCGCCTTTTACGATACCTAAGGGAAGAAAGGGGTTGGTAGTATTATTTTGATCTATGCTGTAGAATGTATGAGCAGTCTTAAGTCCCTTTGGTCGCCTTTTACGACACCCAAGGGAAGTGATGGGTTGTTAGTATTATTTTAATAATAAGTCACAACTACACAGTACATGTCAGAAAAACGATTCTCCCTAGGGCGGAAAAGTACTACTTTCTACCCGCTCCTCAGGCAACTTCAGACCTACTTTCCGAGTATGAGGAATGAAGAAATATTGACAATTGACTTTGACAGCTACAGTTATTGCACTAGATGACAAAATAGAGTTATCGTGACTTTGCCTTTTAAATAGTTCGTTTGTAGAACAATGACCATTGGTCGATTAATAGGTTCATTCACCATGCGCGCATATCATTCACCAATAATGAAGAATGATAATTCCAAGAGTAACTAATCTCTGGATTGCATGAAAAAATGTGATTTCTTTATTCGAGAATAAAATCGTGGAATAGATATATTCTTGGTATAGTTATTCTCATTATAATTCAAGTTTGGTTGAATCCACCCGTAAGAAAGTTGAATATCACCAGGAGTTCAGGAGTTCATAGCAAAATTATTATTTTATACCTCCATCCAAGGAATCCTTTTTGTTTCCCATTTCCATAGCTTATAAATGCACATATCGAGTAGGCACTTACCAAATAGAGGGAGGGATGCTTGTTTGTTTCCTTTGCCCCTTTTAATAGAGCAAACAGTGTAATGGCGGCTTTTGGGGTCACTTTTGATTGATCGCTGAATATTCATTTGGTCGGTCCATTAACGATTCATAATGGGCGTTAACGAAATGGAAGAAATTGATCGAAACACTTAAATGTTTAAACTGTATTTTTATCGCGACTGTCTAAGGCTATTTTATTTTTAAAGTAATCTAGGCTGATGGTAGGATACTGCACAAAATGGACTGGATAGCGACCAACTTAATTCCTATTTTTGCAGCCCACTATGAAAAGATTTTGAAAAGACCAAATGTTTTTTTATCAAATGTTGTCTACTAACTTTCTAGATCTAAAATTAGTTGCATTTCGTTTGAAAAAAATGTTTCTTTGAAGTTTGTATGGATAATGTAAGATACCGAAAAGTATAAAGAAAAGCTGAAAATGATTACGTTATTTAAGTGTACCCTTGGTGTTGTCAAGTGTCCATGGGATGCGGTGATCTTTTGTCAAGCTCAGATACAGAAATAAAATTAAGCCGTTTTGTTGATTTTATTTACACATCTATCATAAACCTATCTACCGCCATACAAACTAACTACTAAGTAACGTAGTAAAAAAAGTCGTTGATTTTGCCTAACTCCCTCATGTTTGCGCTTATCCCCCGAAAGTACCAGGGTGGCATGACTGCGGAGGCGGTCGGGAGTGGCATGCAAACAGTCGGCGGCGCCAGCGGGGCGCGTCCGGCCACCTGCCAAAACCTTAGCCTTTATAAAGTAGGTACCTAGGTACCTAAGTAAAGTAGTTCTATCAAAACGTCTGCTATTATTTTATGATGTCCTGTTAGTATATTTTTTGGTTTCAAGTACAATGTTTAATTAAAATCTAAGTATTGCTTTATTTCGCGACTTTGTCCGCGTGGACAACGTACCCACTGTATAATTAGCCAAATAGGTGTGCCGCTGTGGGTTGGCTTTTGAATCGAGTCGCCTGAATTTGAAGAAACTAACACTGTGTCTAGGGGTTTTTAAATGAAGGTTTATTAACATTTTAGCTGCCGCTGTTGCGTTAAACTTGTTGCACTTGAAAGTCTTGTCAAAATCGGCTATAAACACGAAAAATTACACGTTTTTAGGTTATAGGTATAGTAATATAGTAACAGAACCGAAAGGGGGGCCGGGGGGGGGCCCGCCATGAAAAAAGTCTAAAGAGTTAACTAGGTTAGGTTAGGTTAGTATGTTGATCAAAAACGCGCGAGCTGAGCGAGATCTTTCATACAAACATTGTCCTGACAATTACAAACAACAAAAAAAGGATTACTCAAATGAGTGCGCGAACATAGTAGGTACTCGTACCTATATTCGTAGCAATTGATTTTTATTTCTGTAGATGCCTCGTAAAATGGCATAGGGATTTTATTTTTTATTCTTTTTTTTTTCAATCTCTTTGGTCACCGGTGTAGTTATACATTTAATTCAACCATAAATAATGTAGCAAGAGCTTTAATTATGTAAATGTTCTACAAACACTTAGAGTCTCGTTTCATAGCTTAAAATGTAGCCAATAGATCGATGTCAAACATTTTCTAAACATACTTTAATAATCAACAGAAAATTATAATAACTACAAAAAAGTTTAAAGCCCAAACTATAAAAAAAGAAATCCGTACTTTGAAATTCCCATGCTCAGTAAACAATACGCAGGTAGATTTGTTGATTATCCATTCAGTTCATTCCTTGTTAAGTACGTCTTTTTCTTTTTATTTATAAGTAACTTATATTAGAAAAGGTTAACAGTATTGACTTCAAATTGTGACCCCTTACAAAAAATCAAAAGTTAATGATCTCCAAGAAAAGAAGTTTTTTGCAAAAAGTTTTTGCAAAAGCGCTCAGAAAAAGAGAATTATGTCAATGTGTCATTTCTTTGAACAAGAAAGGGTTAACATTGTTATGTTATGTTTGACCCCTGAGAAAATTGTAGTGACTTTGACTTTGCAGTTTTTTTTTAATTGAACCCCCCGATTTCTGATGTGGTTTGGAGTAGAGTTAGTTAAAAAAAAGAATTAACACAATCACATCGTAATTTATGTTCGCAAAATAAAGTACTTCGGAAGGTACGTGAAGCCGTTGGGCCAACGGTGGGTTATCGCCTAAGAATAGAATAGAATTTGAATTACTGTCCTGGCCCCTTACTCTTGAAACCGATCGCTATTGGATCGGATTGGTATTGTGAATTTTCGTACTCCTAAGTTACGACACCAGAGCTATTATGAATTCTTAATGCGTGGATATTGAGTGAAAAAAAATACAAGACTCAATGCCATTTAGTTTACCCAATATGAATCCAAATTAGCGTTGGTGTCGTAACTTAAAAATACAAAATATCACAATACCAATAAGATCTAATAGCGATCGGTTTCGAGAGTATGATCCGTATGGTATATCAATTGACTAAAAGAATACTTCCAACTCCTCTCTTCCCTTGGGTGTCGTAAACAGACAAAGACTGCACATCCAACAGCCAATTTACAGTCTCTTATATTCCATCACGCACAAAGAAAATTGGTGACTCGTTTCTTTGTCGCACCTCCAAAAGATGGAATAGTCTACCAGCACACGTATTCCCTCCTACCTTTGACATGGGTCCTTCAAACGAGGGTGAAGAGGCACTTTGTGGGCAGAGTGAGGGTGACTAATGCTACCAGTGGGGTCATTTGCCGGGCTAATTATATAAAAAAAGCATAGAATGGCGATGTGCTCACCATCTTTTACAGCTGCACATGTGCAGTTGGATTTGGTGAAACATGGACTATGACCACACCGAATAACATATGCATAAATGGTCAAATAGCTATTCAGTCAAAGCGCGTTGTAGTCATATCGAGATTTAGCCATAAAGCGATCTCTAGTCATACTGCGTCCCTAGTCTTATCGAGATGTAGGCACAAAACTTCTAACCCAGAAGAATAAGGGATGATTTATATTAGAGCGGGCCGTGCACGGGGCGTGCCCCGTCCGGGCTCGGACGGAACCCGGACAGCGCCACTGATTTGAAACGTTGCATACATTTTGTATGCAACGTTTGTATGAACGACGGCCCGGACGGGACACGTCCCGTGCATCTCCCGCTCTAATAGTACGTATGACTGCTTCTGCGGTCCTCGATGCCTAGCCTCACTAACCCTTATGTATGTATGTATGTCCTGAAATTACTTCAACCTTCTTGCCGGGTAGAAATTGTGTCAATTTAACTAAGAAAGATACCGTAGAAAACTTGACTTCGATATTCGTGTGAACGATAGGCGAGTGCGGTGAGCCGTGGCGTACAGCGGGAGTTTGTAAGACTTTGCGGCAAACGTTAGATAGATTCTTAGTTAACTCCAACCGCAAGAATTGAGTTCGGATATCTATTTAAAATATTATATTATAATTTTGTTATTATAACCGTGTTGCGTAGCGATGAGAGAATACTAACACCCCCCTCTCTCCATTTGGGTGTCGTAAAAGGCGACTAACGGCTAAATACTCAAAAATCCAACAACATATACATTCAACAGCAAAGAGCGTAGATGGGCTCACCACCTGTCACGCTGAGCACATCTGCTGTCGCTATTTGTTGAAAAGTGGACTATGGTAGAGGACTGCTTTTGCGGTACTTTTTGCCTATAGTCTCTGACTAATCCTTCGGGGATAATAGTCGTGATTACATGTATGTAGAGCAAATAGAACAAAATAGTGCAACGTTCTTTACAAATTCTCTCATCTCAACGGACTTTACAAAAGCTCAAGAGGTTTGGGTGGTTTGGGTGAATACCATTACATCATTAAACATCTCGGTTATCACTCAAAATCATTGACTTATCATTAATTGAGAGCTGCATGGTATGCGACACACTAAAGAATACACCAAACCCCCTCTTCCCTTTCGTGTCGTGAAAGGAACGGACTTATTACTGCACATACATCCAACATCATAAAGCGGCGATAGGCCTATTACGCTGAGCACTGTGCAGTTGTAATTTGGTGTCAAGTGGACTATGGAAGTGGACTGCTTTTGCGGATAATAGTCGTGAATATGTATGTATCATTGATAGTAAGTCCGGGGGAGATGGCCGTACGGGAGAGATGGCCAGTCACTTTTTATCCTAGAAACAACCGTTAGATCGTGGTTTTTTCGGTTTAGTTCGCCTCTCAGAGCGCCAGGGAGTAGATGCACGCGCAACGTATTAACGAAATAAATTCAAAAAGTATGTAAAAACCAGTTATTTTGTTTCGAATAGTGCAACATTTATTTATGGGATTCAGACCTAAAGTTCTGGTGAAAAAATTTGAATGACAACTTGTGGTTATTATGTGTTACCATGCTTAGTATTGTTGAAGTGTTGCATTTTAACCTCTAAATATTATTCTATACCTCACAATTCATTTTTAAATCGATATGGCCATCTCTCCCGAACGATTCAGGGGAGATGGCCACATGCGGTACGGCTAAGATGGCCTATGGATATGCATATATCCATAGGCCATCTATGGATGGATAATGCAACTTATTTTTTTATGCTCTATATTATTCAAATATTTCTTTTTGCAGATGCCAAACGTTTATAAAAGAACAACTATTGGTACGCGTGGCAATTGAACCGAGGAATCTCTAAAAGCAGCTATTAATTCAATTAATAGCTGCTTTTAGAGATTTAGCTCATCCCAAATACAACATCTATCGGCATGTACTTCTAGCGTAACAACCCCTTTAGAAGCAATACCGAGTACTTCTAGATGGCCGACTATAGAATTTACAATAAATAATGCTAACAAACACTAGTTGGACGATAGCTATGAATATTTGATAATACCTGGTCCATCCAAAGAAAGAACTCCTCCCTCCTCCTCTCCAATTCCACAAAAAGTTATTGAGCTCAGAAAACGATCATAACAAATGGGCACACTTTTGACTTCTCAGACACATAGGATATAAAACCAAATATGAAGAAAAAAAAAAGCCAAAGAAGAAGAATCTAAAAATCAAAAGAATAAAATATTGATTAAAAGAGAGAATAAGACTAAACTACAATAGTTAAAAAAAGAAGGCTGTGCGTAAGATATCAAAAAGCAGTGAAGATGATGTAGAGCCAATAGGTACTATGCGATTCCGATGTTGAAATGGAGAATGAAAATGACAATTGTGCTGGGTGTGGAGAAAACTATTATGCTACCCAACTGATTGAAGATTGGTTACAATGTGGCATCTGTTCTCAATTGGTTACAATGTGTCATCTATTCAAAATGTGGGAAAACTAATCGATACAAAGATAAGAAAGAACATAAAAAAGAACGCAATAAAGCACTGGCCATCATCCCCCTACTGACATGGTCATCTCTCCCGGACACGTCGGGGGAGATGGCCAACGGCTAGATTAGAATTTTATTTTTTTATAATTTAGTTTGAAGAGAAATTGTTGATTACTTTCAGTTTCTTTATATGCAAATGATTAAAGATTATGGTACAATAAATATTTTGTTAAATTTATATTTAGTTGAATTTTTATGCCATCTTAAGAAAACTATGGCCATCTCTCCGGACTTACCCTATAGTGTACGAATTCGTTATCAGCCTTTTTTTTACTAAGCCCGGTAAATGATACCACTCCACCTGATGTTAAGTGGAAGTGAAGTCCAGGCGCGAGGACAACTGGTGTAGCGTAAGAGACGTAACATATCAGTCACTCTCACTCTGCAGGCCCACAAAGTGCCTCTTCACGCCTCGTTTGAAGGACTCTGTGTCACAGGTAGGTGGGAATACGTGTGCTGGTAGACTATTCCATCTATTGGAGGTGCGACAAAGAAACGAGTCAGCCAAATTTCTTTGTGCGTGACGGAATATTAGAGACTGTAATTTGGTGACTCCGGAGAGCAGGACGCGTACTCCTATGGAGGAAGGAAGAAGGTCCTATTATACGACATGTCTTCTTACATGGATAGCAGCACATTAGTAGTACGAATTAGCTAGATGGAGAAAGTCGCCAATGTCAGAGTCCACCAGCAGGCTTTGGCAAGAGTCGTGAGCTACTACGGGCTGTCAAAAAAATAAAAATTGTATTTTGTCCATGTCTAGCGATAACAGCTTCTTCAGTTGATTATGATGGGTAAAGTGGAAGCAAACAACGCGCTGGAGGAAGGAATAAAATCATGACTTACAAACATTCGCGAATGGACAACCATAGTCAGCGTTGAAAAACTATATTTGCTTGACGCAGAATAGAGAGAAATGAGAGGCACTTGAAAAAGAAGATCTTTTATTTATTGAATAATGAGTATTTTTTCCTAACTTTGATATTGGCGATTTGGCTAATGTAAAAGCTAAGTAAAAAGAGGAAAAACCTAACTAATAATTAATTTATCAAGATGCATTCGTTTTCATCAGTGACGTTGGCGCAGACAGTCTTTCGCATCGAATACTTTCACATTTACATTTCGGTGTACCAGGAGCGCATAGGAAGTCGGGACATAACGTTGACAGCTGATTGACGTCTCACTCGCGCGGCACCGGCCATATTGGATGCACGCCAGCCACCATTTGCGTTCGAGAAAAAAAGTAGAAGCTTTCACCACAGAGGTATAAAGTTTAAATTTACATAATCTGCAAGTGGCAAGCATTTCGTTATTGCTGTACGACATTAGTAATGTAATGAATGACTAACAAGACAGAACTAAACTAAATAGTGCTAAGAAACATCCCAGCTGTGTCCGGTCGGGATTGCTTTAGTTTTAATTCGGAATGGGTCCTAATTGAAAACTGCCAGCCGTGAAGATGCGTTTAGAAATGTCATTCGTTATTAAAAGCAAGTTACATCCTGTGGAGCGTCACTATTAATATGTTTCAGCTAATTGCTTGCTCAAAATAACGAGTGTTTTTGTAAATTAGTGTTACATTTTTTTTCTCTAAGTATCAGGCTGGTTTTTGCCTTATGCATTCCAAAGCGCATCTAAGTCGTCCGTCCATCTAAGACATCCACTTGCTAGCATTCCTTAACAATTCTGATCGAATCGATTGTTTGATTCTTAAACGCAAGTAAGTAGTAGTAGTAGTATATTACATATTTTTTTGTGAAATGGAATTGCGGGTGGGGGGGAATTCCGTGAGAGGGTGGTATTACGCCGGGAGCGTGGCTCTACCACTTAGACAGTGTCACTCATTAGCTTAAGCACCACCCATGGGTCATCTCAAAGGTAAACCAGACTTTAACTCCAAAAACTTTTTAAAAATTTACTTTTTCTGTTATTTTATCCTGAGTGGTACGACCGTACGACTACATTATAACAGTCTCTCTATAACAACGGACTTTGTGTAAAGTAAAGTAAAAAAACATCGAATATGTAGCTAATGTGTGGTAATGTAGGTAATAATAAGTATGTGTAATAAATAAAATATTACACATTTCATTAAATTAGGACGGAGTGAGAAAGTACGACAATTTTACAGTTCCACCAAAATCGTTTGAAAATAACAATATGCCAACTTTACTTTCAAAGTCAAAGGTCACAAATAATATTAATTGATTTACAATAAAGTTCATTGTGTTGCCAGAAAGGGTCACTCGACCCTCGAAAGAGTTGACACAAGAGGCAATAATTTTTGACAAAGCAATAAAAAAATAACAATAACCACTGACCCTTTCTACGATTCCGCATATTTCACAGGAAAAGGTGACAGGTAATAAAAAAAATATTTTTTCCTTTTTTTGTGGATTTTACAAAAAAAGACCTTAACGAATAATACGTAATTTAAAACCGCAGCGCACATGCGCGAACGGTTTGTAAGAAAAATAGGCTTTTTACAATGTTCTCTTAATTTTGGGTGCAGATATATCGGATTTCGGACAGAATCCGCTCGGTCCGGTCTGTTACACTTTTCGGTTGCTAGCTCCTATCGGGCATGTGTTCCTGATAAAGGCCGTAGGCTGAACCAATTTCCATTGCCTAAAAAAACAAAAAACTTTTCAAATTTAGAAGCACTCATTTTTAATTGCGTTTTGAGATAAATGTTGATGGAGAAAGTTTTACGTAAAATAAATTAACAAAAGAGTACAGTGGTTAATTTTAAAACATAAACTTGTGTAGACTTGTTTTCAAGAGCTGGCTGATTTTAAATACTTTTTCGGTATTTCAATATTGTCATATTTATTTTCAGTTTTATTGGTACAGCTCGCTTCCTTATGGCTCCTGTAAACGTTACGGAACTAAATTAAGTCAAGTGTTAAAATAATTTCAGGAGCATTCATTTTCTTTATTTTTTATGCTTAGTAATTCAATTAAGTATGTCAGTGGTATTGTACAAACAAGCATTTTAAATAACACAAATAGGTATTCGTTTAGATGCGCTAAAAAATAAAATTCAGTCGTTCCTCCTTAGCAATATTTTACAGGCTAAAAATAAAATGGCCGTCAAAAAAGTTTTAATTTAGAAATGCTCATTAAAAAGGATACGTGCTTTGAACCGTTTGGGCTTGACGACACGGTGTCGTGTAGCAAAAATATTTGTCATGTCAGGAAGGGTTCAGCCTTCTACGAGCTGACAGAAGGATAAACACAGCGGAGTTTGCTCATAAGGGCGTCGGGTTAATAAAATAATGACATTTCTTCCTTTAGTGTTCTAAGGAGGTGACGTTTTTCGGCGAAGACTGGAATAAAAAAAAATAATTTAAGTGGATTGATATTTTATTCTTTTGCCGTTCTGCCGTTGTGCATACAAACATTTCAGCAATTGATTGTTATTAACTTATTATATTTAAACCAACAAACCTTTTCCTAAAAATTACTAACACTACAAAAAATAATTTGCCAAATAGGTGTAGCTCTTTTGCGACAATTTTTATTTAAGTTTAAAGATTATTGTGTTCCGACAGTTAAGAGATGAGATAGCCAGTTCCTCAGTGGTTGAGGATTCCGGGTGAAGCGCGCTTCCACCTTCGGCCTTATCGTCACTTTGAGATGAAGACCAAGCGCTTGTTTACCCTTTAGAGAATAAAAAATAAAAAAGTTAATAATATTATAGATACGCAATCTATGATGTTAAGTCGTGAAATTACAAAGGCCAAAAAAAACTAATTCGATTGTAAAAAACATACAATCGTGTATGAGTACCAGGTAAGCATAAGTGTATAGATATCGAACTACCGATATCGACCGACAGACGCATCCGCCTCATCAACTTTCCAAGCATCGATTCAAACCACCAAAACAATTCGTCCGTCAACCGTTGAGATCACACACGTTACAAAAAGGTTCGTTCAAAAAAATAAAACACGCACCGAGATAAAAGTCCTTTAGCTTTTTCTACAAGATAAAAAAAAGAAAAATTAAAAAGAAAACTTAAGGCCGCGCCATACTGTCTGCTATCCGGTTTCCGAACGTATTATGTTACGTAGGAACGGCTCACTCGATGGCTTATACTTTATTTAAGAATATAAGAAATATAATTTTTCTTTATTGAGATAACTTTTGTAAGATTTTGAATATTTTTTTCTGACCGTTAACGATAAACCGAGCAAGATTTCTCTATAAAAATGTATCTGTAATTATATTAAACATAATTTGGACAGTTATGTTAGTTAACTTTTTGTCGTACGATGTTATTCTTAAAACGAATGTATACTTATTAATGTAAATTATTCAAACTACCCTAAGGATTGTCCAGTTTCTCTCATTAACGCTTCAATAAAAACTGTTGGTAAAGAATTTCAATACATTTTGAAAAGTAAATTCATTTAATAACACGCAGAGTAGGTAGGTATCAGACTTCCATAAGTCAATCGAATGTATTTCCAACAAATCTGAGTCAGCGCTGACCACGCGGCGCCTGCGGGCCGCGACCGCGACACAGCGTAATATAGGTACTCGGCGAACTAC
This sequence comes from Scoparia ambigualis, assembly GCA_963921215.1. Classification (NCBI taxonomy): domain Eukaryota; kingdom Metazoa; phylum Arthropoda; class Insecta; order Lepidoptera; family Crambidae; genus Scoparia; species Scoparia ambigualis. Next base: position 9,212,964 of record OY992514.1, read on the forward strand.
TTAAGTATTTATGTTAGCCTGGTACTAAATTAATAACAACCGAGAGCAGTTATAATAAATTGAACTGTGTTAATTCTGATAATTATTGTTGTTTTATTAAATTAGTTTGACACTAAATACCTAGTTCTGAAAATGTTGCAGCATGCAATATGTTTGTTTTCGATTGATGGGCTTAAACGACTACCATCATACGAAAATAACAGGATCCAACGACCTTCCGTGGCACGGAGAATAATAATAATTTTGATTACGCCAGAATAAAAGCCCAAATAAATATAGTGCGCGCCTAAGGTGCAATGAGTCCGCAATTCATATCTACAAATCGTTGTCTTCAAATTAATTCAGATCGAAAAGTTTTTAAAACAAAAATATTTGTAGCTAAGCTGACTGATCTGTGGTGACTCTTTATTAAAAAATACTACCAACCAATCTCTTCTCTTTGGTGTCGAGGCGATTAACGGACTGAAGACTGCTCATACATCCAACTAAATAAAGCAGCGATGGGCTTAGCTCCTAAAACGCTCACTGCAGTTGTCATTGGGTGAAACGTGGACTGTTACAGTGACAGTGCACTGCTTTTGCAGCCTTATTACCAAGTCTCGAGCCTTTAATAAAAAAAAACTAAATGCAAATCAACGCTCTCAAAACGTCAGCACACCTACCAAGCGTGATATTTGTACTCATTTAATTTCGTTATTATTCTGAGGTAGTATGCGAGCCAAATGTCAAAGTGAGTGTTGTTTCAAAAATTGCTATTCTATCAAACTCAAAACACAAATTATACCGGGTATACGTCAAATGTACCTAAAATTCAAAAACATTCAACAGTGACTTATTTGTCTGAAGTATTGCACAATTTTTTTGAAAATCTATTGTCATGACAGTCTTTTCTTTCATTACAGGTGACTTTTTAGTTTGATCGTTATACTTTATCAGACGGATACGTTTTAACCAAGGATGGAAAAATCAGCCCATAGGCTACAATAATTTATATCATAGCACCTAAACGCAGCGTGCGTTTGGACGAAATGCGACTTGGACTGTTGTTCATTAGTCGCATTTTGTCCAAGTCGTATTTGCTCAAAGTCGCATTTTGGCAAGGTCGCATTTGGTCTAATTTTTAACCGATATCGTAAAAAGTATGAATGTCGCTATGCCATCGGTTCGTCTAACTATGGGGCTTGTAACTTGTACAGTAGGTACTATGAGTTATTCTGTGCTTGTAGGTACTGAGAAGAACCGGCAAGAGCATTTCTTTTCTCCCGTATATACGTCAAAGCCTTTATTATTCTAAGATCAAAGCAGCCACTATTCGGCTGCGATTTAGTATGGGAGAGTGTATCTAGAAACACTCTCCCTAAAGACTAGTCTTTATATTATGTGAACAAACTAACCCTTCGGGGAGAATAGTCGCGAGTGTTTGTAAGTATGCAATAATTAACCGTGTCGCGTAGCACCACTCTTTTCCCATGGGTGTCGTAAAAGGCGACTAACGGACTAAAGACTGCACATACATCCACCTGCATAGAGCGATGATGGGCTCACCACCTGTCACGCTAAGCACATGTGCAATCGCTATTTGGTGAAAAGTGGACTATGGCAGAGGACTGCTTTCGCGGTCCTCATTACCTAGTCTCTGACTAACCCTTCGGGGATAATATTAGTGATTATATGTATGTACTCGTATGTAACAAAAACACGTAACAGTGTAAAGCCGTGTTCCTGGAAAGCCATTCGTCGCTTTCAAGCGCCGACGCGTGCGGCAACCTAGTTTTGCAATAACAATACCTGCGTTGACGCGTTTGCGATTACTTGTTGTTATAAAATGGCGACCTTGGCCGTGGCTCCTGACGCATGTCGGTCAAAGAAATTTAAAACAGAACTGACACTTTAGTGTTTAAAAAACCAATATTAAAACCGCATATATTTACCACTAACAGAGTTGACAATAAATTAAACAGTTGCCCCAGACTATCCCCTTTAGGCATAGTATCCAGCAGGTAGATAGGTTGATCTTGGTGAATCAATGAAGTACAAATAAACACCTTGTTCAATCAATAAATTACACAATTAATAAAATACAATTAAATACCTTGTTAGCAAAACAATATTTTAGGTCATTCCACTGACAGGATTTAACATTATTAACCGGTCAAGGATCATACGACCGCCGGCGGTCGCGAAACAATAGAATTTCAATTGTGACTGGTTTTACGGTGTTCAAGGGGTATTAGTACTTTTTTTACTTAACCTATAGTGTTCCACTGCTGGGCAAAGGTCCCTCCTATATAAAGAGAGATAAAGTTACATTAGAAAAGCAGTTTGAGTTACAGTACAAAAGCACGACCGAATCACTATACAAAGAAATTTGACATAAGCTCCAAACAAATTACTTATGTTAGATTTCTAACTGCAGTAGGCAAGACAACAGATAGATTGGGGGTTGTTGTACATTCGCCACAAAGTTAGTTTGCCACAGAAAAAATGTGTAAAATCGCCACAGTTCTATTTTTATCAAGTAAATTCGCCACACTTTTTTTTTCGACACAGACAGCAATAAAATCAAACAATAAGTGAAGTAAAAACATCAATAATTTTAAATAAAATAACTACCTTTCATTACGCGCGCTCAAAACGAACTTTTCTTGCTATCGGTACTTTATGCAAAAATTATGTACTATGAGGACTTGCGGCGAATTTACTTTTTATGTATGGAGTTACAAAAACGTGGCGAATGAGTACAACGACCCGTAGATTGATAATTCGGCCGTTAATGACAACACATTAATCAAAAATATTATATTTCTTATGAATCTTCTGGTTTATTCTCGTTACAAGGTTACCTATGTTGTTTCTCATAGTACTATGTTTATGGCACTACCGCATTTATCATCATAATTACCAAAATAATATAATAATGAATCGCACAAAAATGCTCAAATGCGAACTAATGTTATATGCGACGTGCGGAGCAGCGAGTTAAAGCTAGTATAAATCATATATGTAATTATTAGAAAAATATTCCATTATTTCAGTAATTTGTCACATCTGCATCTTTACTCTTTGCGTGATTTCTGTCAAATCGACAAAGCGCAGTGCACTGCAGAATCGTAACACCGAAACAATGAGCTCAGCACAACCGTGGGAATGATACAGAAAACGAATTGGAAACATACATCTGTAGCTTTATTATCATTAAAACATAGTAGCTTTTTTAATATCACTAAGGTCAAGCAATTAGCCTTCGTCTCATCTGAAATCCTCAACCACTGAGGAATTTATCTCTGAACTATCAGAACAGAACACAATCATTCTATTAACATGTTGTAATGGCGCCAGACTTTAAGATAAGATAGTGGTAGCTATTAGCCAGGCGGACTAACTAGCTCTACATACACGTAATCACGACTATTATCCCCGAAGGGTTAGTCAGAGACTAGGCAATGAGGACCGCAAAAGCAGTCCTCTACCATAGCCCACTTTTCACCAAATAGCGACTGCCCATGCATGGGGTTCCCTACTTGTTTTCGAAAGTCGATGATTCGATTTTTATTATATCGAACACGGTGTGTCGATACTTCAGATGTACGATGTTTTATTTCAAATATGCTTTATTGGCTCATTTGTTCGGTTATTTATTCGTTTGATAGTGTTGTAATGTTGGTTCGAAACGCCTACTGTAGTCCTGACATTTAATTAAGAACCGAACCGTTAAAAGAAATTCTTTCTTTTGTTTTAACCAAAAAAAATAAATATTGAATATAACTTTTTGAAACTTTTCACCAAATAGCGACTGCACATTCACATGTGCTCAGCGTGACAGGTGGTGAGTCCCCGCCGCTCTATGCTGTTGGATGTATGTGCTGTCTTTAGTCCGTTAGTCGCCTTTTACGAAACCCAAGGAATGAGAGGGGGTGGTAGTATTCTCCCGCCCCCCTTCCCCCCGATTAACTATCATGTAACTGTCGAAACACAAAAATGCTAATAACGTTAATGTTACGGCGTCTGTAGGCTGTAATTAAAAGTGAGTTTTCAGTTAGAAATAAGTAATTGAACTTACTTTTTTTTTTTTAAAGTAGGAGGCAAACGAGCAGGCGGGTCACCTGATGGAGAGTAATCACCGCCACCCATGGACACCCGCAAAATCAGAGAAATCGCAGGCGCGTTGCCGGCCTTTAAGGGAGGAATAGGTTTAAGGAAGGAATAGGAATGGGAGGAGGGGGGGGGGGGGGGCTCCGGAACCCTCACTGGTCGGACGAAACACAACAGCACCAAGTGCCATTATTTCACGCCGAATATTCGTGAGAGGGTGGTATTAAGCCGGGCGAGCCGGCCCAATGCGTGCTGCAACGCAGCGTGGCTCTACCACTCAGTGGTTAACTTAACGTGGTTTCTTTTTTCATTAAGTAAAACTGCTTTTTTTGGTTTATTTGATATTTATAAAATATTTTACTTGTGTTTTTACAATAAAGAATCAATGTTTTATTAAGAAAAATACTAAAAACATAAAATAATGAAACTTTTTAAAATTCGAACATTAATAACAAACTTGTTTATGGAACTTTGAATTTTGTTTTGGATAGCTACTGAAATGCATAAATGCTGCTAATCATGTGATAATATAGTTTGTACTTCACTCCCTCCACATCCTGCCGCCCTGGTAGCATTTGCGAGGCTTCCTCTGTTTCCACCTTGTGCCCTTGACGTATTGTGGCTAAAGGGAACTGACAGGAAGCCCGGGGTTCGGTGCTTAGGTAAGTATTACTTTTAACACTTCGATGAGGGTGGAATTTGTTACAGCGACTAAGCTGTTGTAAATTAGGTAAAATTAGAATTATTTATTTCGTGCGACAAACACTCTTAATGTAACACCACACCCGTTTCCTGGAAACAACTTTCCGAATGAATAATTCGGATATGTTATTTATTTCAGCAAACTTAGTATACCATTACAGACAAACAACCCAATGCGAAGTACCACAGTACAATCACTTTATTTACTTTCTAACCTTACCTATATAAGTACCTAAATAACAAATAACAAACAGATTCTTCACCTTCTTGTGAACTCACTCTGAGTACACCCAAACAAATCTACTTCTTCAGCTTAGGTAATAAGCTGTGTGGCGCGATAAATAAATAAAGTTTTATAAAACAAGCTTTTATTTAAATGTGCTAAAAAGAAAAAAATAAACTTTTACTATCAACTTATGACGTCATTACTCATTACACAATTTTTAAGATATAAAAGGTTGTCGCGAGATTTTAGTAAGCAAGGACTCGATATTCTAACTGCTAACAAAATAACTTAGAAGTGGTCCATGTTCAGATAAACGTTGGCACTATTACATCCAAAACACAAACACTTGTACTGAACATTCTACGAACGTAAAACAAATGCTGGCAAAATACTTACATCTTAATTAAAAGAAAAGTTATAGCCATATGAAAGTCTTTATAATTTTATAGAATAGAGTAGAATATTAGTTATTGCAGGTACATATTGTGTATATTTTGCAGGCGATAATAGATTTAACTTATATTTACTCGTATTTCTCTAACGAATATCAAAACGTCATAATTATAGTTAGAGTATCTGGTGACCACATGGCTTGGACCTGATAAATTTATAATTAGTCACAGCAATTTATCAATCAGTGGGTCGAAACTGGACCGTTACAGTAATGAGTGATTCCACTAAAAACAAATCCTTTTTTACAATTCCCTGCTTACCATCAGGCAGAATGTAGTCACTATGACGTGTCACATTAAAAAAAAGACTTTTTGATAACTCCTCTAATGTTTCGCGAAATGGTAATTAAATGCGGTGAATCGTTTTTTAATTAACTTCTTTTTAAGATTTACGTACTAGTACCTAGTACTGTTACTTTATTGCCTACTGAATTACTGAGGAATTTTAAAGATAATGTGAAACGATTTCGGTGTTATTTGAAAAGACATTACTGACTTACTCAAATGTAAATAGCGACTCGCCGGTACCCAGATAAACCCTGCGTGAGGTTTTCGTAGTACGGCGCATATTTGTAACAATACTATCAAGTAATAAATGATTTAAAAAAAAAATCAGAATACTCTGATACATACCATATTTTTAACCGACTTTTAAAAAAGAGGTTCTCAATTTGTCGGGAGTTTCTTTTTGTAAGTTAGCAGTTGTTTATAAATACCTACTGTAATTAAAGTAAATAATCCTCTGGCAATCAACGTCCCACTACTGGGCACAGCCCTCCCACATGGATAGATAGATAGATGGATAGATAGATAATACTTTTATTGTAACAGTTTACATTAAACACAAAACAAAAAAAACAAGTACATTACACAGTTACAATTTGGCGGTCTTATTTATAGCGATATAATAAAAGTATTATCTATCTATCCATCTATCTATCTATCTATTTATCCATGTGGGAGGGCTGTGCCCAGCAGTGGGACGTTGATTGCCAGAGGATTATTTACCTTAATTACGATTTCTTCCAGACAACCAGTCGGATGGAGAGAACTTAAACACTTTAAAATCGGAGTGGAATGGACTACATCACGTGGAGGAACGGGCCATAACCCACCGCTGGCCCAATGCGAAGTGGGGGATAACGACTGCATTTGTTCTTCTTACGACAAATAATAAAACAAAAACAATGTGGCATATCATAAAAACAAAAACAAACAAATCGCTTAACAAAAATCATAAAAATATTCTATTAAAAATTAATGGTGAAACCATACAATCACCCGCAGAAATTGCCAATTGCTTTAATAACTTCTTCGTCTCCGTGGCAGAAGGAGGAAATTGCATTAATAAATCAGGCAAACCACCCACATATACCACAATAGAGAACAGTATGTATCTAAGACCGGTAGATGAGAAAGAAGTTAAAACTTTACTGCAAAACCTCAAAACCAAGTATAGTTCAGGAGCCGATGATATACCACCTATTCTTTTGAAAAAGTGTGCCTCTGAACTAACAGTTCCCCTGGTTAGCTTGATAAACCAGTCCTTTGATGAAGGCAAATTCCCAGACTTACTAAAAATTACAATCGTTCGTCCAATTCACAAAAAGGGTAGCAAAAGTGACCCTAGTCACTATAGGCCGATAGCCCTAACCCCATCAGCCTCAAAAATATTTGAACGAGCAATGGTGGATCGTATGAGTTCCTTTTTCGAAAAATATAACGTCTTAGATGATCGCCAATACGGTTTTAGAAGAAACAGATCAACAATTTTAGCAGTTTATCACTATATACAACAAATACTAGAATATCTTAACGAAGGAAAATATGCTGTAGGAATCTTGCTCGACATGACAAAGGCATATGATAGAGTAAAGCATGAGGTACTCCTTTCTAAATTATATTGTTGTGGTATAAGAGGTAGCGCGTACGCATGGCTGGTGTCATACCTAAAAAATAGATTACAATATGTTCAAATCGACTATCGGGACCCAAAAACTGGTAAGTTGACTCTATTTAGATCTGACCAAGCAACACTGAACTGTTCTATCCCGCAAGGAAGCGTTGTCGGTTGTTTACTCTTTCTTATATATATATAAATGACTTGCCCAAAATAATACATACTCCATGTGTTCTCTTTGCGGATGATGCCTCAGTTTTGGTTAGATTTGAAAATGTATTAACGTGTCAGACAGAATTAAAAATAATTTTTAAAAAAATTACAGAGTGGTTAAATGAGCAAAACTTACTAGTCAATTACTCTAAAACAAAAATAATTGAATTTAGACCCTATCAAAAATCCCCCTTGAACGTAGACTTAGTAATAAACGACTCTCGTCTAGAAAAAGTAAAAACTTGTCCTTTGCTGGGCCTCGAAATTGACTCCCATCTTAACTGGAAAAAGCACATCGAAAAAATTAAAGCAAAACTAAGTCGTTTCACTTATGCGCTCTACGAACTAAAACTAAGTACAGACCAGAAAACTGCCACCACAGCATACTACGCCTATGCCCACTCGTGGCTAAATTACGGAATTATCCTTTGGGGAAACAGCACAGATGTGCATGATCTCTTTGTGCTCCAAAAAAAGTGTATTAGGATAATTATGAATATAAACATAATGGACACTTGCAAGCCCTACTTTATTAAATTAGAAATTTTGAGCCTTACTTGCATGTATATTTTTGAAATATGTAAGTTCATAAAAAACAACCCGTCAATCTTTAAGAATGCTGAATGAGACAGCTTACGAGCCCCGAGAGCTCATAATAAAAATAAATTTAAAATACCAATGAGTCGTATGGCTATGTTTAATTCTAGTCCCTATTGTACAGCAATTAAAATACATAATAATCTACCAACCGAACTGAGATCAGATCCTAATCCAAAAACATTCCTAAGAAAATTAAAATCTATATTAATTAAAAAATGCTACTATAATTTGAATGAATATTATAATGACAATAAAATCAATTTAATATAAATATTTATTGATCGCTGTAAAATAGTAATATGTCTTGTGTATTAATAATTAAATAAATAATTTAATTTTCATTACAATTTATAATTAATTCCGTTGCACGTCCATTCATTCATTAATTGCTAAGCCCAAATGGGTAACATGTTGTACTGGAATACTTATTGATGACTCTACCTTTATATCACATTCATGAACAGCAATAAATACTTTGAATTTGAATTTGAATTTGACAACAACAGTGTCCAACGGCTCAACTTGCCCTCCGGAGCACGGAGGAGCTCGAGATGTTTTTAGTTTGATCACCCATCCTGGCACCTGGCATCGCGAAAGTTGCTTAACAGGCAAGATCTTTCTAAGCATCAGAGTAATTGAAGCTTGGAACAGGCTGCCCGAAGAAGTAGTATCAGCACAAACAATAAACCAATTTAAAAACAGGCTAGACAAGCATTTGATTATGAACAAATAACCAGACTATGATATTAAAAGGAGGAAACAGGATACAGACTATACCAGCTGGTACTCTGTTAATCAATAATAATAAAAATAAGAGATAGATGCAAAACGCAGTACTCCTTGACACGGCACGTATTTTTAGGAGGTTCCTCACTCTGCAGCCCTAACAACCGATAGCTTGGGTCTATCCCCGCTACCGGTGGCAACCTAGGGTTAAGTTTTTTGTAAGTATCAGCCCCGACGAGTTAGTCAGATACTAGGCAATCAGGACTGCCAAGGAGTCCTCTGCCTCAGTCCACGTTTCACCAAATTGCAACTGCTCATCCTGATAGATAGTGAGCCATCGCGGCTCTACTCGTATGCTGTTGGATGTATGTGCAGTCTTTATTCCGTTAGTCGCCTTTTACGACATCTAATCTACCAATCCCTCGGTTGGTACAGTTCGATTAAATTAGGATGGCGGTTGTGAATTTAGCTGCGAATTCGCTACTGCGACGCGACTTGTGACTAACTTCACGGACGCCATTCTATTTTAATCGGACTGTGGTATTCCTTAAAAAGCCGCTATACCATACGGCTTATAAAAATACAATCAAAAAAAAAAATTAAAAAAAAATGCTACAAAAAACAATAACACATCTCACTTCTCGCCACCATCATTTATACCCACCTCCAAAAATTTTCGCGTCACCGCCAACACTCTCCCAAATTTAATAATCCGACACAGACTCAAACCCCTCGTCCCCTGAGACGCAGCGCCACCTACCGCGGAGGCGCGATAAAACTCCACTAATTTATTCCCGCGCCGCGCGGTGTGAGGTTACGGCTAACAAATCGCCTTGGCCCTTGGGACTGATGGCCATATGTATAACCGTGTAACTGACATTGTTGACACGTTCTAATAACATATATTTTTTTAATTTATACGATTTTGTTCTTTAACGAACAAAGGCCTCCGTGCTCTAAGCCCTCTTCATCCTCTCTGATCTCCTAATAGTACACGACAGAAGCCCTGAGCCCAGCAGTGGGATGTATGCAGGCTGATAACGAAGTGCGTTTCCTGAAAAAGTGAGAACATATTTAATTTTTAGGACATCATTGCCTGTTTTTTTATGTGAAGACGATGCAACAAGCTGGCGGGTCACTTGATGAAAAATGATCACCTCTTCGAGGAAGGAGCAGGAGCTTTGAGTAAGGAGTAGGTTTTGTGAAGGGAGGAGAGGGAAGTATTGGCCTCCGGTAGTTTCACTCACCCTCACATAGGAGGTAATACGCCGGGCGAGCCAGCCCAATTCGTGCTTCAACGCTGCGTGACTCTACAACTCAGGGCTAACACTACGCCGATCTTTGATCAACCAATCTTTGCTATCTGAATTGGTCTTGTAATGTGCAAGCTATTAACGAATCAAATATCTAATCAATCTAAATGTCTTTTTACTCACTACAGTATGTCTTTTTACATAAGCGTCATACAAATTACGTGTTATTTCTAAGTCAAACAAAACAACACACAAATTGATTATTTAATTGGCGTTACTCCTCGGTGCAAATACTCTGTTCTAAACTATCCCAATGTTACCGTATCGCGTTAAGCTAAAGAGGTGCGAGTGACATGCCCGCGCGATTGCTGCGATAACGCGAGCGATACGCGTCCGCAATCGCGTTATGATGGGACGCGATTACACCGCCGCGAATATACGGTGGTCCAAGTGAATTTATAAGTGAACTAGCGGTGCTAGCGGCCCGCCCGCGCTTTCGTTCACTACTCCTGCGGCGTTCTGCTCGCCTGGTGCTTTTAGGGACATTTAAATAATAATTACATTATTTCTTTGTCACACATTCTTTGTAAAAAATAATGATAAGGTGGGTGATAAGCTTAATTTTATCTAGTTTCAAGAAGTATTAACTAAAACAAACATAAATTTATTCTGAACTCTACATATAAACTAGCAGGCCGCCCGCTCCTTCGTCGACGCTAAATTAGAAACACCGTCAGAAAGACGGTGTATTAATATTCAAAATAAGAACAAAACCATCATCAGTTATCGCTCTTACTATCAGTGAAAACCGCATAAAACCCATTGCGTGGTTTAGAAGAAAAAAGCGGAGCCACAGACAGCAAAAAGGCGACTGTACTTTAAAATATTATGTACTTAAGTAAAATGACAATGACGACCTCGTTATTATATAAATCGTCATATTCATACACCTACGAAATAAGGAGATCCGTAGAAGAACTGAGGCTACAGAACCACCCCGAACAATTACTAAGCTGCTACTTGAGCCTGACCTGGGGCCTTACCATAAATTTTTAGAGCACTTTAATCTTAATATGCTAATTCCCGTACGAGCTTTGCATAATAAGATTAAAGTAATACTGCTGTAAGAAGTGACGGTATAAAAGCCCCAGTGTGTGTTGCCAGTGAAGACATACAGGAATGAGACATGGTCGCTCACTATGGGCCTTAAAGTAAGAAGGTTCAACATCACTCAAAGAGCAATGGAGGTCGCTATGCTCAAGGTAGGATCGAATCCAAAAATGAGGACGAGACGATGTAAGGCAAACCGATATAGCCCAAAGAATCGCTAAGATATAGTGGCAGTGGGCAGGGCACATCGCTCGTAGAACCGACGGGCGTTGGGGCAGAACGGTTCTTGCTTACGGTTACAGTGGCGGTTAATTAATGTTTCATTAGTAGTATTAATGTGACACTGTCCAAATGGTAGAGCCAGGCTGCGTTGCGGCACGAATTGGGCCGGCTCGCCTACCGTAATACCACCCTCTCAAGGAATATAGGATCCTCCTCCCTCAAAGATTCTTCTACTTCCTCAATGATCCTACTCCTTCCTCAAAGATCCTACTTCCTCAAAGATCCTACTTCTTCCTCAATGATCCTACTCCTTCCTCAAAGATCCTACTTCCTCAAATATCCTAATCCTTCCTCAAAGATCCAACTTCCTCAAAGATCCTACTCCTTCCTCAATGATCCTACCCTTCCTCAAAGATCCTACTCCTTCCTCAATTATCCTACTTCCTCAATGACCTACTCCTTCCTCAAGGTCGGCAACGCATCTGCGACTCCTCTGGTTTTGCGGGTGTCCATGGCCGGCGGTGATTACTTTGCATCAGGTAACGCGCCTGATGGATAGCCTCCTTTTCACATTAAATAAAATTTATCATACTACTGAAAGACGAAGTATTGCAAATTAAATAAAGTCAACAGTGAAAATTAAACGATATGACATACTGTGTACATACGGCGTCAGATCAAACCACCCAAAACTGTAAAATTTTTACAATCAATTTTGAACTTTAACGTTTGGTTCTAAGGACCAATATTCATTGGAGATATTTATTAGTTACTAGCGGCCGCTTGAAGTTTCACCCGCGTGGTTTCCGTTCCCGTGGGAATATCGGGATAAAAAGTATCCTATGTGTTAATCCAGGTTATAAACTATATGTATCCCGAATTTCATCCAAATCCATTCAGTAGATTTTACGTGAAAGAGTAACAAACATCCATCCATACTTGCAAACTTTCGCGTTTATAATATTAATATGATTGTATTCGTGTTTTCTTTTCAAAATCATGTTTTGTACGATTCAAGGAGCTTACACGTGTGACAGAAAAGAAAGGCCTCCTGATTTTTCTTCATAGTCGAAGACTCTCCTTAAATCCGAACTGGTGGTGCATTAGTTAGGTAGGTAGATTAGTTAGTTAGATAAGATTTAACTACACGTTAGTTAACTGTTATTTTTGTTATTGACGTCCATTTTTATTTTTAAATTATGAATAAGTGTCTGTAAAAAATTACGTTGAAAAAATAATTTTGATTGACTCACTTAGTAATAAAAATAACCCATGTTATTTTATAGTGATAACAAAGTGTGAACATTAGGGTGGCCTATCCCCCCATCTCATCGCGATTCTAATCGGACAAATCGCTCGGAATAACAAGTGGCTTAATTAAGCTAATTAGCCACAGTGGTCGCTAATGGTGTTTGGCTAATTCGGACGAGTGATGAACAATGTTGTCTCAAAGATTGTTAAAATGATAGACGACAATTTTATAGTGCTAAAAATTTAAATTATCAGTAAGGAAATTACAATGTACCTAAGTAAGATTATACGCTTCCTGTCTTTGCTTCAATTGCAAGCATTACACGGTCGTAAATTCGGTAAATATTTATTAAAATTGTGTGATTTACCTCGTACCATCATAATTTTAAAACAACATTTTTTTACTATTGAAAATGGTTATCAGATGATGAACGGAAATCGCCTGAGACGTATTTTTGGCCATAGCTCCGAGGATTCTAGAAGGATCGAGATGGAAATAATACTAAGAGTTGAGAAATTTATAACAACCTTTCATTTCGAGCGCTCAAAACGAACTTTCCTTGCTACCGGTACTTTATGCAAAAATGATGTACTATGAAGACTTGTGGCGATTCACAAAAACCCTTACCTACCTGCGGCGAACTTACTTTCAATGTATGGAGTTACAAAAATGTGGCAAACTAACTTTGTGGCGAATGTATAACAACCCATCAAGACACAATATGTAAGCGTTTAAATTTTGAAAATCGGCTGATAACTTATTTTGAAATTTAGAAAAATGTAAAAAAATCGGGTTTTTGGGGGGTGTTTGTACATACGAGTATTTCGGAAAAAAACAGACTTTAGAAAAAATAAAAAAGGTCATAGGAAGTTATGTTAAGATAAGTAATTAAAGTTAATTAATTAATTATTTAAGTAATTTAAGTTATCATTCATAGTTTAGCTACAAAATAGCGAAAAAAATTTGAAAATATAATTATAGGAAGGACCCTCAAGATTTGGAATTGCAAAAAAAACGGGTATTTCCGTATATAAAAGTGATGTAGCTTCTATGATTACTGACCGATCGGTAAGGTAACGGTATTAAAAATGCGCAACCAGGCGAGAAGTGCATTCGAGCTGGAATTTTGAAAATCTAAGTGAAATTCATGAATTAATTTTCAATTTCACTTAGGTTGTATAAGAAAAGAAAATGTTATTCTCTGTGTTGTGCAGTGTTATAGATTCGTATGTTATAATTCGACTTGTAAGTAATGTAGTTGTTTAATTTTAGGGAAATATATCTCAATAAAAATTGCTTATTATTCAACTTGTAAATTGCTATTCAAAATATTTTTTATTTTTCGTAAATTTTCGTATTCATTTTCAATATTCCGATTCTTGCGAGGATTCCGAAATCTGTGAATTTTCATTTTTTACTTGTTAGATTTAAAAACCAATACAAGTATTGCAATCTATGTATATTAATAAAATTCAATTGCAGAAATGTTTGTAATTTCGCGAACGAAGTCGCGAGCGGGCTACTAGTTTAAATTAGTGAACATTTGAGTTATTATCTGCAAAAACAAAAAAGGCCAATATCGCTTTTAAAAATAAATCAGACAAGACTATCAGAACATGATTCGAGTTTCGAACATTCTAAATGGGAATGTCCGTCTGTCAAGTGACAGCTGTCAAAGCGTAGCGTCCGTCACGGCGATGGCGGCGGCCGGTCGCCCGCCGCCCGCCGCCGCCGCCGCGCCGCCCGGTCCGGTTACCGTCGCTCTGCGGCGCGGCAGCCGTGACCGAGGTGGAACGGCGCAAAACAAATTGAAAATACCGTTTCCGACACTGAAATAATTGCCATTCATAAATAACAAATGAAAGGAGGTGCGAATACTCTTAAATAGTTTTTTTTTAATATTTATAATAAGTAATATTCATATCACTGCTTCTTATTTCGTGGTAAAGCAAATACTGAGAGATAGATATAAAAAAGGATTTAAAGTATTTATAAGTGTCTTATTTGGTGGTTAGACACGGACCAGGAGGTCGAGGGTTCGACTCCCATGTTTGTTCTTAGTTTGGTTGGTGGCAGTGCTTCTGGCCTAGCTACCACCATCTCTAAGTACATCGCCATAACATAAATGTTCGAAGAATTGTTGTGTTCGCACAGTTAGATAGAAAATAGTCATTTCCACAGTAGTTTAGGATTCCGGGTTCCAACATTTAGAGTAAATTAAATCACCACAATGAAAACACCGGCAATCAAGACTTTAAGCGCCATGGTGGCCACCGGCGACAAATAAATTTTAATTGTGTTTGGTTTTCTGGCAGTCAACGTGTAAAAGATTTGTAACTTTTGATGGTTTATGTGTTAACTTTGTTAAAAACGCTTAAATATACAAAAGATAGTGTATCTTTGAAAAACACGACTATCTCAGGATCTCAGGTGGAACCCGAACTGCTAAAGACGTTTGTACGATTTCCATCTGATGTTAATGTACATAGTAGTTTTACTTTTTCAGCGTTCCACTATGATAAAAACACAATAATTAAAGAGTATTACTGACATCTTTTATATGAATATAATTAATTTATTATTATTTACACCTTTTACAATATTTCTAAAAATAAAAATAAAAAAACTACTTCTGACAAATTGTGAAAAATGGCCCCCATGGTTTAGGTAGCCACTCAAGAGCTAAACAATAAAATAGATACGAAACCAATAAAACAATCACGATACAATTGTACAAAATTCAAATAATAACTATCTTTACCATAAATTAATAAGAAAACTTAATAAAAGTCTATCAACCATTAACATAAATTCATAAACAATTCTTTAACTTAATAAATCAGTGAATTAGGCGGGAACCATAGAGAATAACAAGCAATATCCGTAATCGAATGAACGACCCCGCGGCATGTGCCCGAAATCATTGGATATAATGATCTCTCCCAAAGGAGGGGTGACTGGAAGGGATTGAATTAATACGATACGGTGTCTTTTATATTGTCTATGATGTTTAGATTTTGACAGCCTTTAGGGTAGGTTCAGGGTGCTAGCCCTTTGATTACCACCAGTACTGCTTTGATAATTGAATTTGCTTTCAGAATGCTATATTTTCTTCAAAAATGATAATAATTCTTTATTTTTAAAAAAGGCCACAGTTTCAGAATCCATGGCTTGGCCTTACGCGATCTTTGCGTTAACTCTGACATCAAAGACATTATTTTATTTTTTAAATAATATTATCAATACTTAGGTGGTAAAGATTTAAAAATTAAATACATCAAACACAGAGCTTACGATTTTAAGAAAAGTTCTACCAGT
Organism: Scoparia ambigualis; assembly: GCA_963921215.1. Classification (NCBI taxonomy): domain Eukaryota; kingdom Metazoa; phylum Arthropoda; class Insecta; order Lepidoptera; family Crambidae; genus Scoparia; species Scoparia ambigualis. Next base: position 9,229,030 of record OY992514.1, read on the forward strand.
ATTTATTACAACTTCGATTAACTCTCGTTCGTCATGTGAAGTTCGATATAATTCTGATTTACCTTGAACCTCAAAATATATTTAATGAACTTTCGATGAAATGAACATTTGGATGCATTAAGACTTCGATTTAATGTAGTCTTTTATTTGTCGTTCTATATATTACCATTCGTATATCGTGAAGGGAATCGTCACGCCATTCAAACTTATATACTTATACATAGCTTGTCACATACATGTACACAACTTTAGCACCTACGTCCATGTAACTTGAGCTCTGTGTTTCAAGAGACTGATTTCACTAAATAGTCAGACCGTGACTGTCAGCTTTTATATAAATATACAATATGTAAATGAGTACTACATGGAAAGTGTTTGGAATAAATAAATGAAATATAAACAATTGTTTTTGTAGTCTAGTGGTTAAACCACCGGCACCCACTGGTCTCAAACCCAGAGGTCCCATGTTTGATTCTTCGTGGGTTTGTTTTTTAAATTATGTTTTGCTGTTTTTTTTTATAATATGAGTACGAGACTGAATATGTGGAATCACATTTCATCCGGAATCATCTTCTTCAGGAAAATAACGAAGCTTTGAAAAAAATTACATCGAACGCTGCCGGCCGGATTGCGAAGGACGTTGGTTTGATTTCCACCTGAGGTAGTCAATTGTTTTAGTTTCATTATCTTTGAGGTTATTAAGGCGTTAAATATGACCGCGACCTTTAATGAAAACGTTCCGGTGTAATAATAAAGGTTTATTTAATTGTATCCCTCTCAAACCCCAAGCGGTCGCATGAGACCGCACCTACAAAGACACACTTGACTTTGTACCGTGTTTTCATAGACTTTCAGACTACTTTAGTATAAACAAGGTCAATTATTTCGGTTCTGTGGTACATTCTACGCATTGTGATCGCAAAATATCGCATAGTCTATGCTCGATTCTGTCAAATTCCACGTTGACAGTTGCGCCAATTTCTGTGTCTGAAAATTTCCAAGAGTGAGTGGTTTACTGTATCGCGTAGCGGTAAAAGATTACTACCACCCCTCTCTTCCCTTGGGTGTCGTAAAAGGGGACTAACGGACTAAGGACTGCACATACATCCAGTAGCATAGAGCGGCGATGGGCTCACCACCTGAGCTGAGCACATGTGCATTCGCTATTTGGTGAAAAGTTGACTATGGTAGAGGACTACTTTGCTGTCTATTTTGCTTAGTCTCTGACTGACCCTTCGAGGATAATAGTCCTGAATAATGTTTGTGTGTATGTTAATATGTTGTATGTCAATAATAATGTGCTTACTGATTGAAACAATATTCGCCCTTCAGATTAGTGCTTATTGCAGGCGTTTCACAAACGTGTTTATTATGGCTAGCTCTGAAAATAATCTCCTTATTGACTTGTTACTGTTCACTTACTAGCGTGAAGGTTGCCGTGTCAAGATATCAACGAAGTAGCTTTCTAAAGTGGAGTTATTGGCGTAAAATTTTTTATAAAAATAAGATTTTATTAAATTTACTTACTGTTACTGAAGCAAAGGGTGTGTCGCATGATCGTAGCAAAAGCTGTGGTCTTTTCGGGAAAAGGGCAATACGTAAGTATGTAAGGTAATACCATTTTATGGTGCAAAAAATTCGTTGTAAATGCAGTGCATTTTTACCTGTTATGAAGTCATAAAAACTAATAATTAATCTCGACATAAAAACAAGACATCAACAAATTGAATCAAATATTGTTTACACTTTTTAAATTGAACGTTCCAGACCTCTCTCGAATTCATCGAAGTTAGAAAAGACAAAAAAAACAAACAAACAATCAAATAAAACCTCCTTTCCCGTTCGCTCCAGCCAGCCCTAATTTACAATGTCGTCGAATTACCCGTTAAGTCAACAAATTAGCTCGCAACCATAACAGCGCCTGTCGTTTTGCTCCTTGCTCTTCGCTCCGATCGCTGGAATCGCTCTGCTCGCCTATTTATACAGCGTGTTTACCGTTTCGGTCAGTTTTTAGTTTTGTTGTAGAACGAAATGTTTAGAACGATTCGTTGTGGTACCGTGTTCTGATGTTCTTTTGTTTGATTCATTAAGTATGAAACGTATTGTATTATGAAATTCATTACGGTACCTATATGAATAAGCTAAAGGAGTTTAATGTCACGATCTTAGCAAATAGACTGCAGCTGTGGTCACTATCTTCCGCTCCATCCGGGATGTATTCATAAACGATTATGCATAGTTCTACGAGTGCAGTAAGTAGCGATGATTGTAATCGTACCTACATCGATTTGTTTATCAATCAACCGATTCTTACAAGTTATTTACTGTCCTATACTGTTGGTCAAAGGCCTCCAACAGAAATTGATTGGTATATGCTTAATCATTACTTCTTAATGTGGCTTCCTCATCGAAAAGGTTGCTCTACCTATTTTAATCTAGGACCCCACGTGATATGGCCGCTAATTTATAAATAAGATTATATAAATAAATAAAATGGGCTAAACCTAATTGAGCAAAAAAGCCGATATAGGCACCATTGGTTTCATCGTGGCTTACCATCAGGTGAGACTAAATGCCAAGCGTTTCCCGGAAATAAAATAAAAAAGAAAACTAAAAAGAACATGGCCGCTTCCACTGCACAGCATAAACAATTATCCCGCCATCTGCACATGACATCACGATGCAACTAATCGCAATTAGACGGGACGTGTTGCAGTCAATTGGTCCGAAATTAATTTATTAATGCAAACGCTAGAGCATGGTACTAGTTGTAGCCTATTTAAATTGTTTCAGAGTAGAATGGGATATTTATTCGCTGCGGAGAAGGCTGAAACTATCATTGCATAAACAGGAGCAATCCAAATGGGTCGCAGTATACGGTAGTCATAAACTTTAAGAGATAGAGAAACTCGCTATAGCAACATCACACACGTGTGTGAGTTATCGATCATATTATTACTCCTACGTCGTTTTGCTCGCCTGGTAATACCGGTTTATTGTTTTTAATAAAAAAGTGCCACTTATTTGGTAACCTCTGAAAAGCCCTTTCTAGCGTCGAAAGCTTTGATCAGTATTTAGACGATCGAAGGTCGAAAGTCATTTTAAACGACCTACCAGGGGCCCAAGTCTGCTAATTTACGAATGGCATAATTGAATCGCAATTGGATCGCATTGTAGGTAATTGTTTGACACATTTGGTATTCTCTTACTCTATTAAGAATACCAAATGTGTCAAACAATTACAATGCGATCCAATTGCGATTCAATTATGCCATTCGTAAATTAGCAGACTTGGGCCCCAGCTCTATTCCACCACTCTACCATTTCGATTATAAAAAAGCGCTACTATATTAAGGAATTGGTAGGTGTCAAAAATTACCACTGGGTCACAACCGGGAACAACGGTATGGCTTACGTTAACGATATTATTGTAATTTGGTAACGATCCGGCGACATTGCAAAAGTAATCCTAGTAGTAAGCTAGTAGTAACTGTTTGTTTGTTTCACACCGACTAACACAATCTGTGTCTTTATTAAACCTGACTAGGTATTTACGGTTGAAAATCGTCTTCTTTTTGTCGTCAATTTTTTTTTATAATTTTTCTTTGGGCCGTGAAGGTATAATGTATGTAATAAATAGTTAATTAATACTGAAAATCTAAAGAAATCGTCTAATAATTGGCTTGGTTAAAGGTACTCAAATAGACAAAAGTCGAAAACAAAGTATCAGGAGACCAGACAAAAGGAAGCGTAAATAGGTGTGAGACTGAGACCATCCGGCCCGACGGACTAATGGCCGACGCGTGGCCCAAGAGCGGTCTAATTAAACACTTTAGTTTTTTGGATGATAATGTTGACAATGATAAATATCTATAAGAGCGATAACAGCTTGGAGATAGATGACTTTTTAATTTGCAGCTAGTTATCAAAGACGTGTTATTGATAAACCAAATGTTGGAAATAATACCACCTCTTCCGAAGTTCTCTCATGCTAGTACATATTTTCCTATCGAATATAAGTAGGTAATTATTATTAATTGTTTCAATTAATTTGGTTGATAGCGGAGCGGTTTGCACAAAGGGTAAGAATTTCTCAGTTAAGCAACTTTAGCTATGTCGGATATTATGATCGGTGATCAATTTTCAATATCTTGAGTTTCTTCATCATTCGTTACATTTAAACCTTCTTTAAAGATGAACTTTGACAAAACTGTTTTACAACGCTCAGACCTATTATGTCACCCGGTTCCGCTGTCGCTGCCTCCTATCCCCCAACCCTGGTAGACAAATTAGGCCGTCCAGTCCTGATGAGGCGACTAGACGCTGCGCCAGACGGTCACGTGCCGCAACGGACGGCCTCACCAATTCATGCTAATGCCCCGTCACCACCGCCCACGTCTGCGACCTTAGTAGGACGAAACAGCATGCTTTACAAAACATTAACAATTTAAAAGGGATAAACGAATAATATTATCTATCGTAATCGCCTCTAGTCTATATGCTACCGGTCAAAGGTCCAAAAGTCAAAAGTCAAAATATATTTATTCAATAAACTCAATTAATAAGTTCTTTGAATTGTCCAAATCTTTTTTAACCTACCACCCATTCAGGACATCATTTTTTAACTGTGGCAAAGAACGGGCGCAAGAAACTCAGCGCACAGAAGCAACGACATTTACAAAAAATATATATATTATATTATGTCGTTACCAGGTCACAAAATACAAAATATGAATTTGAATGTAAATATTTAATTGAATATGGTGCTCTATATGAATTAATTAAAGACAATTAGAAATAGCTCTTGGAGTACTTGGAGCATTTCAGACCCAAGCTGTTTTGTCTTCTGTATAATCTGACACTTTATAATAAGCTTTTTTATAAAGCTTTTCTTTGATTTTGATTTTAAATTTATCAAGATCTAATTTCCGAATATCATTTGGTACTTTGTTGTATAATCTTACACACAGACCCTTTAAAAGAATTATTTATTTTATGGAGCCTAGTATAAGGTACTGCTAATTTGTTCTTACTTCTACAGTCTTACAAATAAAAACTATTTAAAATGTGTTTATTCTATAGTTATTCTAAGAATAGTTATGTTCAGTATAAATTGGGAATAAGAAGGTTATAATTTCTTACAAATAAACTTGGAATAGAGTCGGAATAATTATTCCGTCGTTATGTCATAAGCTCAAAGCGGCAACGTCGCGATTCATAGACATTCTTACAAAAAACTAAGATTATTCTATGGTTTTATTTATTTTGCCGTCACTTTGACACTTCAGAAGTTCGTGATAATGATAACGTAGGTATTGTTTTACAACGTTTAAATCATAACGGTACAAATTCATAATAATTAGACGGCCGGGTGGTCGAGTGGTCAGCGACCCTGACTGCGAAACCCACGGTTCCGGGTTCGAATTCCGGTATTTGCCCTGCAAATGTTTGTGTGGTGAGCACAAGGTGAGTACGAGCATTAGTGACCGACTCATTGACGTTTATTAGTATTTAAGTATGTTTTACCGTTATACAGTCACCAATATCACCATAGTTCGAGCTATGCTTAGTTTGGGGCTGAATGATTGGTGTGACTCTTAGATTAATTTTAGGCTGGTTTCACAGTCACGCGTTTGACCAGCTATGCGATTCTCTAAGCGACACAGACGCTGCGCGCATGGCTGTGATCTGCTGTCTCTTTCCAATTCTATGAATATGAAAGAGACAGAGTCATTTCTCAGCGCTGCGACAGCCGCAGCTATCAAGGCTTTAGCATAGAGAATCGCACGGCAGCGCCGGCCACACGCGCGCGCTACACTATATAGTAGTTGCGCGTTTGAACTGCGTGATGACTATGAAATACTATGATGACGCGCGCGTGTGGCCGGCGCTGGTCAAACGCGTGACTGTGAAACCAGCCTTAATCTAAGGTGTGACTGTTGTAAAATTTATTATTATTATTTAAGTACTTATGTATAAGAAATCATTCTTTAACATGGATAGATCCCTACAACATTAGTAAAGATCTGTTAATGTTTAGTTTAATATGTCTGTAATATGCCGGTAATGTTTAGGTTAAATACTTGGTTGCAACCCCAATACCTCAACGCCGTCAGTATCTGCAGGGTTGAAGATGTACTTATACCCACACGTTTTTCTATTTGTAGAGAGCTACCAAATAATTGGTCTAAAAACATAACATTGATGCATAACACACATAATCACGACTAGTATCCCCGAAGTATTAGTCAGAAACAAGGCAATGAGGACAGCAAAAGCAGTCCTCTACCATAGTCTACTTCGCACCAAACAGCGACTGCACATGTGCTCAGCGTGACAGGTGGTGAGCCCATCGCCGCTCTACGCGACACGGTTGACACCATCTACCCCTCAAACCCCAAGCGGTCGCATGAGACCGCACCTACAAAAACACACTTGACTTTGTACCGTGTTTTCATAGACTTACAGACTACTTTAGTATGAACAAGGTCGATTATTTCGGTTCTGTGGTTCATCTTATGTATTGTTATAGCACAATATAGCATAGTCTATGCTCCATTCTGTCAAATTTGACGTTGACAGTTACTGTCAAAAAATTGTCAAAAAAATCCAAGAGTGAGTGGTTAAAAAACCGATGTTTTATACGAAACTCTTCGTCACTATGCAAATTAAACGGATATTCTCTGATTTTAAATGTCTTTATTTTTCTCTTTCTTTTTATGTGGTTAATTCTTAGATTAAAACAAAAAGGGAAGATACGGCATGCTCCTACTTGTAGTCATTCAAAATATAGTCCTACTCAACTACTTAAGCAAACACTCACACACGCACACCTATAAAGTGTAAATCGAGCGAGCGAGACAAAGCGGTAAGTTTCAACGTCAGCGCGAGGGAGTCAGCGAGTAGCGCGTTGACGTCTCGGTCGCTTCGCAACAGACGAGTACGTACGACCGATTCCGACGCCACTGCGGAGTAGCGTCTTTCTCTTTTTCACACAGTAGAATATCCGCAATAGAGCGATGTAGCCTGTTCGCTCGGCAAATTGTGACTGAAGTGAAATTGTGCCTTTAGGCCTAATTTTGGCGGCTCACTCACGAGACGCCAATGCCGTATCTTCCCTTTTTGTTTTAATCTTTCTAAGGGTTAATTATATTATGAACTCGCTCTATTTCTCTTATTGCAATCAGAATTCAGTCTTCGAAAAATAATTGTGATATTATACTATTCAATGTACGAACACTAATGTGTGGACAAAATAGCAAATCTGCCAGGTAATTTTGGGTTATTCTGAACTTAAACTGGGGTGAGGGTAGGTATAACGCTAATATGAAAAGTTACACAGACGTTATACTAAGTATAAGTTAATCCTACGTTATTCCGAATTTATTAGTAGACATTTAGCTTATACTTCCTCTATTCTTGATATAACATTTATTACACGTTTATTTGTAAGGCTGGTGTTTAATTTGTGAATATCACTGTTTTTGAAAACATTTCAATATTTTTATGAACTATTTTTATGTCCAGGGTTCAATTCCCAGCGATTAGATACATCTTACTCGGTTTGGTTGGTGGTAGGGTTTTTTCAGTTCGCCTGGCTAGCTACCACCATCTTATCTAAAGTCTGGCGCCAAAACAACAATATCTACAGGATTCGAACCTACCTACACGCATCGGGTGGTTGAGTGACTAAGCGCTTGATAACTGAAGGTTTTGGGTTTGTCAATGTCAATGTCGCATACAAACAATCAAGCGTTTATGCCACTTGTCTAGACGCTCAGGGCTTGTCTGTATCGCAATCTATAGATTCCACACCTAAACCTTACCGCGCACAAACGTCAAAGGCATACGTTTTTGAGAAGATATCGTAACTTTTTAAGGAACTAACGTGGTTTTGAAACAAGGAATCGTTACAGAATAAGGGCCCAGATTGACCAACCACTAATTAAAATTTAAGGCTAGGTGTTAGTAAAAAATTAAAATAACACGTTCTTACAATTACTTTTTGAAGTAGTAAACAATAAAATTAAAATCTGCGAAAATTATGAAATATTGTTGAGGCTTTATTCTATGAAATACACCCGATGGAAACACGATTTTATAAAGTTGGCTCGATAGAATAAATTCACAAAGTTACATATTTTTGTGTCATTTTATCTTCTTTTCCAGGTTTTATTCTTAAAATAAGTGATTTGAATTTATGAGTCATTTACCAAAATGAAGCTCGTAAATAACTTGAGTTATTATAACCGATGGTTTTTTATTTATTACATCTATCATTTTTTTTAAATATAAAACGCGATTATTCGCGCCGCTTCGCTGTTATACCCGTCCCTTACCGTTGTACCGTCGAGAGAACGAGAGGGAAGCGCTCGAAATACCTCCCCTTAACGACAAAAACTGTGAAATCACACACACGGACACGGCCGCCCTAGCGTCGCAATAAAACCATTTCGCCTGCTAATTGCACCGGACTGGCGAATTTACCCAATTGCCAATGTGGAGCGACGCATTCCACTGCATTTAATTATGATAAACAACTCGTCACTAAGTGGTACTGTGGGCGACAGGCCATTCGGTATCTTACCTAAGCTTGTCGCTATAAAAGCAGAATGTTGATTCCCGATGGAGCTGTGTGATCGCGGCTCATCAATGAAGTAATACCAACCATCTCTCCCCTTAGGTGTCGTAAAAGGCGACTAACGGAATAAAGACTACACATACATCTAACAGCACAGGAGGTTAGTATCGTTTTAAGACTGCTCTTTTACTACAACAACCTTTTGGTTGTTGTATATCCGTCTGCCGTCTCCAAACTGCTGTTTGTGATTTTTTACCACCCATCCGCGGCTGGAAGCAGAAGTTCCAAAGAACCCGGAACGTCTGTGTCGAAGATACGTAACTCTTTCATCACAGAACTGAGTATTATTACTAGTACCGTCACAGAATAAATAATAGTACTAGTACTGTCTGCATTTCGACAGGTGACTACCTACCAAATTTAATTACCGATCTGTAATAATATTATAATTTCGATACATTTACAATCTGTTTCATGTGTTTCAATTGTTTGTTGATTCATATAATCATTCATATTGATTGTGTTGTGTGTTAATTCGATTATAAAAATCATGGATGTATCCATGATAAAAATAATGGATAGTGTGTACAAAAATCGCTCCTCTCTGTTTTTAAAAACTAGAGATGTTCGCTTCCACATTTATCCCGCCGTCCCGCTATTTTAACAAATTCAGCGCGAGGAGGGCTCCAATTATAAAAATACATCCCCACACAAATTTACGCGTAATTCGTTCGGCAATGGCGGACGGCAACAGACATTATCGGCGCGGTTCGAATTTCAAATTACGCGCCGGTGTCGGGTGGCGCCCTCCGCCCGTCGCCATGGAAACGCACAGGTGTCGTATCGATCTGATTGATACTCCTGCGGCGTTCTGCTCGCCTGGTGCTTTTGGGGACAGTTTAATAATAATTTCATATATTATGCCCCTGTCTGTCGAGCGACCTCCTGGAGGCCTGTCATTTTCATACCCTCCTGTCAGTTCAAAAATATTCCAAAGTCTTTCACATTCAAATTTTAAAATATGTTTATGAGGCCTATTCTTAGAAATTAAACCACTATTCACACACACATTATTACATTATCGACTGCCCATTTTCGCATGTTGTAGTAATTTTGGAGTTGTATTTATGGTTTTTTTTTCTTTTGCGTGCTTTCGGAGGCAGCCTTTGATCCCGGTTGTTGTCGTAAGATGACAAGTCGTTAAAACCCACTATTGGGTTTGGTTTGGGCCAGCGTGGTGGGTTATGGCCCAATATCCCCACGTGCTATTATCCACGTGGGAGGCCTGTGCCCAGCAGTGGGACGTTTATGATTTATCGTTTTTATCGAAATAGGATACTAAATTCATGCTTAATACAAATCTCCACTCTTCCAGAATAAGATGAGTTCGGACGGCCGGCGCAACGCATTTTGTAGTAATTTTGCAGTTGTATTTATTGTTTTTATCGAAATAGAATCACTATAAAATCTTTATTCCTCATGATACTTATGAAGTAACAATTATTCTGGTACAAATTTTGCTCAATAATATTGTCGTGATAGGAGAAATTCACAGTTAACTTAAAGCGATTTTACAAGTTTATTTGGTTGAAAATAAGATTTTTTTTCTTTACAAAATCATGATATTTAAAAATTCCGAGTCCACTACGAACTATACGACTTTAAAGAGATAACATTCTATTTTTTTAATTTCATTTGTTTAGAACAGTAGTTAAATCTGGAGCTCAAAAAAGTGCCTTCGCACATTTTATATGAAAAACTCTCTCTGCAATGTTGGGTTTAATTAAAAAGTTAAGCATAATTTACAAAAAGGGAGGCCGGTACGAACTACGCCTATAGGTATTATTCTATACTATTCAATAAGTCAAAATTGTTTATGTATTTTTGTTTCTGAGATCAAGAACGCCAAAATTGGCCATTTTTCGCAAAAATTACAGTCGAGATGTAAAGGGCTCTTAACATCTAGGAAAGAGATTAGAATGCACCACCTTTTACTGAAAAGAACCGGCTAGGGCATAATTTTTCTCCATTTCTATAACAGTGTCAAATACCTATTCGAAAAGGCTTACTCTATCATCATCATTTGCCTAAAAACACTGCTAGGCATTCCACATGGACAGCAGCACGGGATATTGGCCATTACCCACTGCACTGGCCTAATGTAGGTTGGTGGGTTGAAACGACTGTCATCGTACAACAACCACTGGGACCAACAGCTTTATGCCTTCCGAAGCACAGAGGAGCTCGACATGTTTTTAATTTGGTCACCCATCTATTGACCTGGCATTGCGAAAGTTGCTTAACGACAATCCCAAACCGACCACCATAACCGCTGCGACATGTGGCTCCTCTTCTCTATAATTGAATAATACATATTTGCGTATTTTGTATGTGTCTATCTCAAAAAACACACACAAATTAATGACCTAAATAAAAGATAGATACTAACTGCCGTATTTAGAGACGTCAATTGTTAAGTCTCTTCTTATTCATGGTATAGTGCTAAATCTCAGAACAATTATTGTTCTGAGTGCTAAATAGAGAAGGAAAGACATTTAATTGTCATTAAAACTTATTGACGTCTCTAAGTACTGCAGTTAGTTGTTAGAGCAGCGGCAGCGTGTGTAATGCGCGTACGCGAGCCATGTCGCGTAACGGCTTGCTATTCCCTTGGGTGTCGTAAAAGGCGACTAACGGACTAAAGACTGCACATACATCCACAGCATAGAGAGGCGATGGGCTCACCACATATCACGCTGAGCACATGTGCAGTTGTAATTAGTTGAAACGTGGACTATGGCAGTGGACTGCTTCTGCAGTCCTGATTGCCTAGTCTCTGACTAACCCCTTATGGAATAGTCGTGAATCCATTGCATGTATAGTCACGAGCAAAAATATGTAAACAATTGTAGCTCTTAATACAATGGAATAAGAGTCAAAGTGTATACATATTGGTGCTCGTGACGTACACACAAATTACAAAATAAAATATATGTCTAGCATTCCTATTGCAGTTAAGCAGTTTTAGTTAAAAACCCCTCCAAATGTTGTACTTACGATAAAGATTAATGAACTGTATCTTCTATATCTTATCGAAACAAAATTTGCAGCAGGACACAGTCCGATTCGGTTCATATTATTATCTTATCAGTTTTACTTATAGTTAGAACTCTATAAATTGTTGTTTCCCGATAGCCAGTTAACGTTTTGGACGCATTGGATGAAATATTATAATGTTGTGTGATATTTAACCTATATAAATAAGTTACTTTTTTTGTTGTGTGTGATATTGTGGTTGTGTGGTGTAGAAATTTAGACATAATTTATTACTTTTTTCGATAAAAAAGATATCTTAAAGTTGTAATAACTGTAAGGAATAATGGAGAAATTATTTAACTACAAATATCTAAGTAAAAAACATCTAAAAGGATTTGACGCATACAAGGTAATGAAACACTTACTATTTCTAAGTGTTTCTAAATACTTTTAATTTTATTTTTTAGATTCTCGTATCTCATTTATGTTAACAAAATATTACCTAATTGAATTCTAATACGTCGATAGTTGAACTACACTGGCCTGCAAAAATAAGTAACACGCTTTTAAAATTGTAATTTAAAATGGCTATTTTTATTGTTTTATCTTTTTTAGACTTAAAAATGTTACTAATGTATAATTTACTATACTTTCGAAGAAGCTGATAAAAATTGCTATAAAACGTTTTTTATTTTAAATCTCTACTAACTTCTATGAAATTTTAAAAGTGTGATACTTAGTTTTGCAAGCCAGTGTATTTGAATATGTAAACATAAATTTTAATTAATTAATATAAAAGTCTTTTATAAGTCTAAAAGAGGAGCTCAATGGCGCAGCGACTAGCGCGTTCGGCTTGCGATCTTGCCCGCTAAGCAACTTTCGCAATGCCGGGTCGCTTGATGGGTAACCAATTAAAAAACATCTCGAGCTTCCTCCGTGCTTCGGAAAGCACGTTAAGGCGTTGGTCCCAGTTGCTGTCGTAAGATGGCAGTCGTTAAAACCCACCAACCCGCATTGGGTCGGCGTGGTGGGTTATGGCCCAATATCCCCACGTGCTACTCGTGGGGGGCCTGTGCCCAGCAGTGGGACGTTTATAGGCTGATGATGAATATAAAAGTCACAGTCAGTCGGGTTTGTGATCAGTTGATCATCATGAAATTCTTTTCATTGTGCACTGATCAGTGCGCGGCCGCAGTTGAAAGGTTAAGCCATAATCAATGTCAAATGTCATGATTTGAATGATGGATGCCTTTGCCCAGCAGTGGGATAGTACATACAGGTTGTACTTTACTTTTTTATGTATCAAAGTCAAATGAAAAGTAACTTTAAAAAGTTTTACATTACGATATTTAATATTTACATTCTGAACGTCATTAACTGCCGTACTCAGAGACGTCATTAACTGCCGTACTCAGAGACGTCAATTAAGTTTGATTGAAATTTAAATGTCTTTCCTTCTCTTTTTAGCACTATACATAAAAAGTGATAAATAAATAAAATTAATAAGCTTTCCTACACTCACACCAATTATATAGCCCAAGAGAAGCTTCGTTATGAAACTCGTTAAATGGTTACTAGACAACGGATAAACATACTTAAATATACATACTTATTATACATAGAAAACACCCAGACCCGAGACAATTTAGAAAAACAATAATTTCTAAATTGACCCGACCGGGGATCGAACCCGGGACCTCAGAGATGGCGACACCATGAAAACCGGTGTACAAACCACTCGACCAAGGAGCTCGTCAAGAGACAAGATAGCAAGAGACTTAATTCTCATCAAAACTTAATTGACGTCTCTGAGTAAGGCAGTTAGACGTTACTAGCGGCCGACACGACTTCGACCGCTTGAACATACACGGTGATGGATTCGCCGTGATTTTCCAAAAAAAAACTTTCACCCAGACTCTGTCCTGACAATTCAGGAACACAACAAAAAAATAATAGTTAAGCCAAATAAGTGCCGCCGTTCTCGATGCGCGCGTAATTATACATTCGGCAATTCATTTTTATTTATACAATGTGTAATACCACGCACTGTACAAACTTGTGAATTCTAAGCTCAATAATAAATCTTAAAAAAATATTTGAAAAATATAACAAAATAGTGGAATTTACGTGGTAAATTGTGTACTATGTGTTTTTCGTCATATTGGTGTTGAAAATCGATATATTTGTTTTTTTTTCTACTGATGTTCGAACTTTTCGCAACTTTACTGATTGTTATTTACTTGCGACTAGTTTCACCTTTTTTAGAAACTTTTTTTTAGTGAATACGATTTCAACTCTTCGTGATATTATTTTTTAATACACACACGCAAAAATCGAAGATAACAAAATAAAAAAGGCTGCTATTTCTAAACTATTGAGTTTAGATTTTTTATGTGTAACGTTTTATTATGTACATTTGTGTGTAGAATCCAACCTTAAAACTGTGCATGCCAATACATATTGTATAACTGATTAAAATTTACCCTGTGATACGTATTACATCAATATCAAAATTTATATTTTACTTTGAATCATCATTGATATTCACAATAATGAACGAACATTTCACCGTAACTGGAGGAATCACTAACGATTTCAAATAGCAACTGTTTATATCTTCATTTCCCTAGCTTAGGCAAGTAGAAATGCTTTCTCCCTGTCTATTCGTAATTCGTCGTACACTGCTGTAGTATAAGGGGTTTGCACTAGCCACTTGTCTAGGGGGGCAGTAACACTCAAAATGGAGTATTGCATGCAATTTGGTTTTGTTCCAGTATAGTGCAGTAGACACGAGTCCCCTGAGTAATTATGTGATGCATCCGCTGTGGAACGCTAGTGTCAAGGTAAAAATAGTTGGTTAAAATAAATTTATATTGATGAGAGTTTAATATCCCCACAGTGTTGCCAACGGTTAAGTTTACCCACCAGATTCGACTTCTGCAACCACCAGACATTACCTTTTTGTACCAAAAAAAATTACTGAGTGGTTGAGTGATTTCGCCTGCTGAAAATTAAATTCTTTTAATCCACTAGAAAAACCACCAGCCACTAAAAGCAATTTTTTTTTTTTTAAATTTTAAAGTATTTGGTACACAAACAGAATACAAACATTGCATGTACAAAAAAAATGTAACAAGATATGTATCAAGGACAGGTTGTAGTTCCTATGACATGTGAACACCACATGAGTAATCTTTGACAAGGCAAATAATTTCATCTAAATTTGATCCAATACTAATAAAATAAATAAAATATACATGCATTAATCATTGAAATATTAAAATATTATAAATAGACATTCGAACACAACACAAAAGCAACTATAAAACGAATTAAAATAAAAAAATATTCAAGTATCTACACAATTTCGCCACTAAGAGGGGGGTCGAAACCACCAGTTTTAGTGGAAAATGCACTAAGTTGGCAACACTGTCCCCACGTGCTATTGTCCACGTAGGAGGCCTGTGCCCAGCAGTGGGACGTTTATAAGCTGATGATGATGATGAGAGTTCAATATACGTCATACAAACACATCCCGTTTGCGGAGGGGTAGGTGACCACAGATTCCCATTTAATTGCTACACACTTCTCACACTCTTCTTTGGCTTCACTTACTCTTCATTAACCCCTCAGTCTTGGATTTCTTTTGACACTTTTTTGACAGAAACTGTCAACGTCAAATTTGACAAAATCGAGCATAGGCTATGCGATATTTTGCGATAACAATACATGAGATGAACCACAGAACCGAAATAACCAAACTTGTTCATACTAAAGTAGTCTGTAAGTCTATGAATACACGGTATGACGGTACAAAGTCAAGTGTGTTTTTGTAGGTGCGTGCGGTCGCATGAGACCGCTCGGGGTTTGAGGGGTTGTTTTTTTTTATAGAAAGAAAGAAAGAAAATATATTTATTTGGGACTAAACAGTTAATTAATACAGACAAAAATAAAAAAAAACTTACAGAGAACGTCCCAAAACGGATTCCGTCTCAGCAAAATGCTGGCCTTGCGATCAGCGCTGATCTTCCGTCGGAACCGGTTTGGTGATGCTGCGATGGGCAACGTGTGCAGGGTAAAAAAAAACAATTACAAAAATAAAACAAAATAAAACTTTGAACGAATACTTAACTAGGCTGTATACAGCAAACCCCTTCGCCCTATTTAAAAACAGAATTTTACAGATAATTAAAAATAAATAAAAAAACACAATAAAAGGAAATAAACGTGTGTCATAGTCATTACTGTACTCATTTAACATGAAGAAACAGAATACAATTAGGTACAGTATTTTATATATTTTAGCGTTTTATTAACGCTTAAATATACATAAGTAAAATTTTTAAACACTGAAAAAAGACAACAACCTCAGACGGGAATCGAACTACAAACCTTCTGCTCTTTTTTCATTGTATAAAAAAATTATTATTTCACATACATTCTTTAAACATACTCGACGGCTTAGACTAGGTTCTCTTGACGTGACCTATCATAATAATGAAACATCATCATCATTAGCCAATAAACATCCTAATGAAGGGCATTTAGGCCTTACCATATGAACAGCATTTATCCCTATAGATTGGGCCATAACACACCACGTTGACCCAAAGTGGGTTAAGCAGAATATAGTTATAGCAATATTTAGGATTACAATGGTTATACTATTTCCCGTTAATTTATTACTTTTGCTACTATAGGAGCTTCGATCAAATACAACCGTGTCGTGTAGCAGAGAAAGATTACTACCACCCCCTCTCTTCGTTTGAGTGTCGTAAATGCGACTAACGGACTAAAGACTGCATATACATCCAACAGCATAGAGCGGCGATGGGCTCACCACCTGTCACGCTAAGCACATCGAAAATAAGTAGGGAACCCCATGCATGGGCAGTCGCTATTTGGTGAAAAGTGGACTATTGGTAGAGGACTGTTTTTGCGGTCCTTATTGCCTAGTCTCTGACTAACCCTTCGGTGATTATAGTCGTGATTATGTTAAATAGTGTGTACGAGTCAACGCTCTAAAAACGTCTGTGATAGTGTGCTCCTTTAAAAACTGCTATTCAGCTAAATTCGAATTTTATTTGGCAGACAACGTTTTGTATTTTTTATTTTCCATAAATTTCTTTTTACCGAAAACACTATTGACAAAGTTTTGAAATGCCGATTTTCGATAGTTTTTTTTTTACAAAACCTTTGTGTTTTGAAATCCCACTCAACGTTTGGCCGAAGGTATTAATGCTGGATGATTAATTTCCAGAAAAACGTTCCCAATATTAAATAATACTACATTTCAAATGACAAATTATTGAAATTTTATTAATAATACCTTAGCTACAACATAATGTTTGTAATGTTACGACATTGGCTGAAATTCCAAGGCTTGAAAACATAATAAAATTATGATAAAGATGATTTTGACATATACGAAGCAGATTTAATTTTATCATTGTGTAAAGGCTAAAACACATCTATAGGGTCTAAAAATATCAACAAGCGAACGTTTAAGGGGAGCATCTATACATCACACTGAGCATAAGATTATCTCGTTACTACTCTCGATAATCTACAAAACGTTAATATAATTTACCAAAAGCTGTACTACACGCACACAAAGATAGCCAAACATGCACACTATACTCTGACCACACTGAGCTATCTTTTAATTGACGCTTGCGTACGTTTTAGTAAAGATACAGCATGTTTCATCATGTGCATTATTTTAATTGATTTAGTTTGTTAGAAAACAAAACTTTGAAAAATCACTATAAAACTGGAGCCCATTTTTTGTCATTGTATTCAGAATGATGTATAGATACCGCCCTTACACGCTAGCTTATTGATTTTGTTAGACCCTGTATGTCAAATGTATATAACATGGCTGCCACTAATACGATTTAATATAAGATTGTTTAATATTATCCAGTTTTTAATTATGTTATCGAAGTATTAGGGCTACTAATTTGGATTTATTGCAGCTCCTACCAAGATGGCTAGCCCCAAATGTGTTAACCTTCGCGGGGTTTCTTCTGATGGTAGCCCTGGTGACACTCCTGGGGGTTTATGACTACAACTGCGACGGCCCAGTGAAGGGAGGGGTCCAGGTAGTCCCGGACTGGGTCTATACGGCCTGCGCTGTGTTCCTATTCGTAGCTTACAACTTAGGTAAGCAAGAAATAGTTTTTAGTTTTCATTTCTCCTTTACTCCATAGGAGTACGCGTGCTGCTCTCCGGAGTCACCAATTTACAGTCAATTTACTAATTTACATTTTTTTTTCTAATATTCGTACAAAAAAAATTTGGTGACTCGTTTCTTCGTCGCATTTCCAAATGGTGGATTAGTCTACCAGCACACGTATTCCCTCCTACCTATGACATAAGATCCTTCAAACGAGGCGTGAAGATTCACTCTGTGAGCCTGCAGAGTGAGAGTGACTGATACTACGTCTCTTACACTGTACCAGTTGTCTTCACCTCCACATGTGCAGGTGGAGTGGGGTCATTTGCCGGGCTAATTATAAAAAAAAATATCAGCGGAGTTTTTCTATGAGGTGGCATATATAGAGATGTGTTTGTGGCGACTCAATGAAAAAAATATACTATCAACGCATGTCTTCCCTTGGGTGTCGTAAAAGGCGACTAACGGACTAAAGACTGCCATTACATCCAACAACTTGAACCGGCAATTTGCTCACCACCTGAGCTAAGCACATGTGTAGTTATTATTTTGTTGAAACGTGGACTGTGGCGTTAACTGTGTCGCGTAGCGGTGAAAGAATACTATCACTCCTCTCCTAGAAGGAGACTAACGGACTAAAGTATACAACAGTACAGAGCAGCAACGGGCTCATCACCTATCACATGTGCAGTCGCTATATGGTGAAAAGTGGACTATGGTAGAGGACTGCTTTTCCGGTCCTCATTGCCTAGTCTCTGACTAACCCTTCGGGGATAATAGTCTTGATTATTTGTATGTATGTGTGGACTGTGGCATTGGACTACTTATTTGAGATCTTCATTGCCTAGTCTCTGCCTAACTGCTCCTACTCCTTCCTTCAAGGACGGCAACGCGTCTGCGATTCCTCTGGTTTTGCAAGTGTCCATGGGCGGCGGTGATTACTTCCCATCAGGTGATCCGCCTGCTCGTTTGCTTTCTTTTCACATATAAAGGCATATCATGGAGGAGGTATATGCACAACAGTGGGTAAATACAGGATGAAATTATAATGATGATAAAACATCTCACTTCGCTTCTCATTGTATTTTCTTTGGTTGTATGTTTTTTTTAAGTTTAGGTAATTTTAAATAAACATTTAGACGGAGATTAACGCTGATTGATTACTTAATAAAGGCATCCTACGCATCCATACCCGTCTAAATGTTTATTTCGTTAATTAAATTAAATTAAAATAAGTAATTAACTATGGTGTTGTTTTTTTCTTTAAGTTTGTTTTGTTTCAATAAATTTTTGTCTTTATTGTTTTTTTATATGTTCCGCTTTAGACGGCATTGACGGCAAACAAGCCCGTCGGATAGGGGTGTCGGGGCCACTCGGGGA
Source organism: Scoparia ambigualis (assembly GCA_963921215.1). Taxonomy (NCBI): domain Eukaryota; kingdom Metazoa; phylum Arthropoda; class Insecta; order Lepidoptera; family Crambidae; genus Scoparia; species Scoparia ambigualis. The sequence continues at coordinate 9,248,205 of OY992514.1, forward strand.
GATGTTCGACCATGGGGTGGACTCCTACGTGGTGTTCTTCATACCGTACGCCTTCATGAGCGTCTTTGGGCGGGACCATGAGTACACAGTCTCTGTGTTTAGGTGAGTAAAGATATAACCACTCTTTGTTTTAGTAGCCCATAAACCCCGTTGAATCCTGATTCCAAACACTACTGCCTCTGTGGTCTAGTGCTAAGACACCGTTCTTAGAAACAGGGTTCGATTCCTAGCGGGAGGTACACCTTAGTGTACTTTGTTTGGTTGGTGGTAGAGCTTGTTAAAAGTCCTCCTGGCTAGCTACTACCAGTAAAGTACACAGATCTAAATAATTTTTAGAAAACATTACAAACGTTTATAAAGCGGATTTATTACGATTTTAAAGTTTCTCTAGTGGACTTTAAATCGCAATAACTCAGCAAAACAAAGTTTTATTTAAATATATTTTTTTCAAAATATTTAAATATCTGTATTAAAATACACAAACATATTTTAACTTAGCATATAAAGCTTTATTAAAGTAGGCTCATTGTCTCTTTGAATTTTTAACTTTAAACTTTATATGGAAAACGGAAATGTGTAAACTTAATAAGGTTTTCTTGTGTTTAATTTGGACAGAGGTTTCCTGTTCGTGATGAGCGTATCCTTGAACTTCTACGCGAGCCACTGCGAGAAGTACAACACCGGGGTCCTGTACCTGCCCTGGGGGTACGACATTAGCATGTGGGTAAGATTTCATTCCACTACAACTAAAATCGACCTATCCTTAGACCAAATAATTGATGAAGTATGGTTTGTCAACGAAAATTGACAATTCTGTGTGCAAATCTTCGACCATAATATGATCGAATGTTCAAATATTTAGAGTCGCTCATAAATGCTCGCTCGGATTTTCACCTTTTTTTCTCTTAAATAATGGCTTCGTGCGATCAGCACATTTAGTCAGTGTCAAGTTTTTAATAGTAATTATTATTTTCTTTACATTAAGTGGATGATAATGAGTGATATTGAACGTTTAATGGTAAATGATTTTCCCCCAACCCCTCGAGGCTCAATAAAGCTGTGGGACTTTATTAGAGGTCGAACACGGACTTCTTGAGAGAATTTGAAAAGTGATGTTGCACTGATTTGTTTTATTTGCTAACACTCATGCACGTTCACGAACACTTAACAATAAATAATCCACCATTATTTCACATTAATATTCGCCAAAACACAAATTATAGAAAATAATACAAAACCGAAGACATGACGCATCACTTTCCCGCCAAGAAGTCCATTTTCACTTTTTCTTGAGAGAGATTCACCAGAAAACCACTAAAAATACATTGAAAAATTAAAAATAGAGGTTACTCTACAAGAACCAGTAAAAACTCGAGTGGAAATTAATATTTGAATAAAGAATTGTTAATAATTTGTTTACAAACTTTCGTCATCGAATCTGGCCATAGTTTTATTTACTTATTTTGGATGATCAGCAGAGATACAGGTTGTTGTTGTTTGTTTGTTGTATTCCGACAGTTGAGAGATAAGATAGACAGCCCCAGCCAGGATTCCGAATGAAGCTCTTCAACCTTCGGCCGACCAACGGATTAAATACTGCACATATGTTCAACACCATAGAGCGGCGATGGGCTCACCACCTGTCACGCTGGGCACATGTTCAGTTGGTTTTGCGGTTCTCATTGCCTGGTCTCTGACTAACCCTTAGGGTTAAACCTAAGGTGGTCGTGATTGCAAGTATGTATGTATATTTACTAGTTCCATACAAACGTCTAACAACTCTCTGGCCGAGTGGTCAAGTCTTTGGCTCGATATACGGATGTCCCGGGTTCAATTACTTTATACTAGGCTCCATAAAATAAATAATTCTTTTAAGGGTCTGTGTGTAAGATTTTATAACAAAGTACCAAATGATATTCAGAAATTTGATCTTAATAAATTTAAAATCAAATTCAAAGAAAAGCTTTATAAAAAAACTTCTTATAAAGTTTAATGTTTTATATTTTAGAGTTTTATTAACGCTTAAATATACTTATGTATTTTTTTTTTTAAACACAAAAAAAAATAATCTTATAAAGTGTCAGATTACACAGAAGACAAAAAAGCTTGGATCTGAAATGCTCCAAGTACTCCACAGCTACTTCTAATTGTCTATGATTCATTGATACGTTGTATTAATATTGCATTGCATTATTTATAATTTTTTAAATTCATATTTTGTATTTAACGACATGTTATTTTTTTTTGTAAACTTCGTTGCTTCTGTGCGCTGTGGTTTCTTGAGTCCGTTCTTTGCCACAGTTAAAAAATGACGTCCTGAATGGGTGGTAGGTTAAAAAAGATTTGGACGATTCAAAGTACTTACTTATTAGTTGAGTTTATTGAATAAATATAGTTTGAGTTTGAGTTTGAGTGCCCAGGTCAGGCAATGTGTGTTTTCGGCTTTTCGACGCATAATCCAGGCTTGTGATTACCAACCTGCATTTAAGCTGCATTAAGCCAATACCCTTCAATCATCAATTGTTGCGATGACTTGATTGATGATGATGATGATGATTTCAATGATGGAGGCCTTATTGCAATGCAGTAAGACAGTATATATAGGTTGTACTTTACTTTATACAAACGTTCCGTCTTCATCCAGGTTTCTGCTCTCCTGTTCCTGCTGCCTGGGCTATACGGCCCACAAGTCTACCACACCCATATCTTCGGCATCAGGGTTGTCCAAGTTCTGGAGGTGGTGGTACATGCCACTGGACTCTTCACCACACTGCCCATCGCCCTGTATAACGTATATGAGTAAGTAGATTGTTTAATGACATACAATTAACACTGAAAATAATAATTTATCTAATTATCCGGTTACACCCACTGGTCTGGGTAAAGACCTCTTCTTTTTTAATAATTATATTTTTATTTTCATTATAAAGTATTTATTATGTAATTTAATTTGTACTCATTGCCTAGTCTAACCCTTCGGGGATGATAGTCGTGATTATACGCATGTATGTTCGTAAATCTTAAGCAGTGGCTTTACTTGCCTTCCGAGAAGCTCTATTTTCATTTAAGAAATAAGATGTATCTTATCTTATCTAATTAACGTAAGTACTTACATTAAATATGTTTCAAGGAATAACGTAATAACTATGAAGAACTAGAGAAGCCTAAAGTTACTTTGCTGATATTTGTTTGAACTTTCTTTACTTTGGTGAAAGAATACTACCAGCCCCCTCTTCCCCTGGGTGTCGTAAAAGGCGACTAACGGACTAAAGACTGCACATAATTCGGCATCATAGAGCAGCAGCATAGACCGGCGATGGGCTCACCACCTGTCACGATGACCACATGTGCAGTTGTAACTTGGTGAAACGTGGACTGTGGCAGAGGACTGCTTCTGCGGTCCTCATCGCACAGCCAGTCTCTGACTTACCCATCGGGTATAATTATCGTGATTATAATTTTATGCATGTATGCGAATGAGTTGGTAACTGTATACGTAGGTACTCCCACATGGACAACATACTGGAAGATTGGGCCATAACCCACCATAATGGCCCAATACGGGTTGGTAGGTTGGTTAATTGTAATTTTTTTTTGTTTTTATAAATATATATTTAAGGCGACTGCTAGAAACCGCAAGAAACTTCAAGGGCTGGTCAGGTCAAGTGTTTTAAGCATAAAAAAATAAAAATCGTGCCTTTTTCATTTTTAATTAAATAAATATTTTTGTGAATTTTAATTAGATAGTCTTTGAGTATCTAATTTATTTTAAAGCAATAACATAACAAAAATAAAATGAAAAACAATTTTAAATAACGATTATTTACAACGCGCGGGCAGCGGCCGGTCGTTGACCCAACCGTCTGTTGACCCGTAAGCGTCAGCCGGGCGGTAAGTACCTACGTCAGTCTGCAATGAGACCCCATTTATTTTCCTATTACGAAATGTGCGTATTTTTCATAAGTTACTGCTTTAAAATAAATTGGATACTCAAAGACTATCCAAATAAAATTCCCAAAATGAATTATTTAATTAAAAATGAAAAAGTACGAATTACTTTTTTGTAATTTTTGTCATGTTTAAAACACTTGACCTGACCAGCCCTTGAAGTTTCTTGCGGTTTCTAGCAGTCACCTTATATATTATAAATGACATTTTACAATAATAAAATAAAATAATAAATAAACTTTTCCTACACTCACACCAATTATCTAGCCCAAGATAAGCTTCGAAGAAACTCGTTAAATGGTTACTAGACAACGGATAAACATACTTATAATACCTAAATACATACTTATTATACATAGAAAACACCCAGACCCGAGACAATTTAGAAAAACAAAAATTTCTAAATTGACCCGACCGGGGATCGAACCCGGGACCTCAGAGATGGCGACACCATGAAAACCGGTGTACAAACCACTCGACCAAGGAGGTCGTCAAATAAAAAAAAATAAAAAAAATATTGTAATCCCCCATAGAGCACGCAAGAACCGCACAATTATCTACAAGTCTCTGGTGGAGTCCGCGCGTCCCGTATGGGCGATGCTGCTTCTCCACTCCGCTGTCCTCGCCTGGGTCTACCTGTCCCCCAACAAAGTACTGGAGTATGACCCGAAAGCCTTCATCCTGTTTTACGGGACGCACTTCAGTAACATCTGTGTGAGTATATTTTTTGTTACATACATACATATAATCACGACTATTATCCCCGAAGGGTTAGTCAGAGACTAAGCAATGAGGACCGCAACAGCAGTCCTCTACCATAGTCCACTTTTCATTAAATAGCGACTGCACATGTGCTCAGCGTGACAGGTGGTGAGCCCATCGCCGCTTTATGTTGTTGGAAGTATGTGCAGTCCTTAGTCCGTTAGTCGCCTTGTACAACACCCAAGGGAAGAGAGAGGGTGGTATTCTTTCACCGCTACGTGATACGGTTGTTCTTCATGGTTCTTTACAAGTAGCAATAAACTTAATTCAGTAAAGAGGAATCTATCATAAACAAAAATCTCTATTCTCAGTGTCGCCTCATCGTAGCGGAGATGAGCAAACAACGCTGTGACGTCATCACCTGGATGTGCTGGCCTCTTTTCGCGGCTGTTGCTGTCTCGCTCTACCTGCCACACCTGGAAATCACTGCCATGTACGCACTGCTGGCGTTAAGTTTAGCTGGACATGTGCATTATGGAGTCTGCGTGGTAATATGATGTTTAAATACATAATATAGGGTCTAACAATAGAGTCTGGCTAACGACAGCTGAACCAGGAAAAACGCGGCAAATTCAAAAAAATCATGACTGGGTAATACAGGGTCACTCGCACAGCTGCAATTTTCTCAGAAAAATTTCAATTTGACATACGACATGACACCTCAGATAGACACACATAGAGACAAAGTGTTGTCAATCAAATAACTACGAGATTCAGCTTTCGTTAGCCAAACTTTATCAATAAGCGAACGCTTAAGGGGAGATCTATACATCACACTGAGCATGCTCACCAAATTTGGTCAAAAACTACAGACTACGTTACCGAGATAATCAACAACACATTATCATAATTCACCAAAATATACACCCTTTCCAAACCAGTACAGCAGTACTACACGCACACAAAGATAGCCGAACATGCACACTAAACTTCGAGCACACTGAGCTGACTAACATAAACAAAAGTTTGCGCTTGCGTGAGTGTTAGTAAAGATACAGCATGTTTCATGATGTGTATTTTTAATTGATTTAGTATGTTAGAAAACATAACTTTGAAAAATCACTATAAAACTGGAGCCCATCTTTTTTCATTGTATTCAGAATGATGTATAGTGTATAGATACCGCCCTTAAACGTTGGCTTATTGATTTTGTTAGACCCTGTATACATAGATTCACAAGTAATAACAGTGCTGCACATATGCTCAGCGTGATATGTGATGAGCCCCCGCCGCTTTATACTGTTGGATGTATCTGAATGTGCAGTCTTTAGTCCGTTAGTTGCCTATTACGACACCCTAGAGAAGAAATGGTTTGGCACGGCTCTCTGTTTATATGAGTGACGTCATCACCTGGATGTGGCCTCTTCTTGGGCTGTTGCTGCCTCGCTCTACCTGCCCCACCTAGAGATAACAAAATATTTTTTCTCTATCTTAATTTTTCTTCTTTCCTTCTATCTATTTATTTTTTTATTTCTATGTATGCAGTTCTGACGTTAATTGGATCCTGCACGAAATTGTGAAAATTTACGTATTTTAGTTACTTGTACTATGCGCTGAATTAGTTAAATACATTAAAAGAACTTATGTAAGTTAACCTGATCATTGCACAAGGTCGTGGCCTTGTTGAAATTTGAAATTAATTCTTTAAACAATAACAAACAATACATAAATCTAATGACTCCTAAAAACATTTTATTTGGACAACTTTCTTAATTTTACGCATGAAACAATAATTCTTACATGAAAATATTTGTATCGATATTCCGCAGGTCACCGCCCATCTTAAAAAAGTAAATTTTAATTTTTAAACCAAGCGCGTGATAGTTTTGTTCATTTCGCGGAATAAAAACATTGCTCTAATCAAATTACTAGGTCTGAAACTTCAAAGCAGAATTGTTCTAATTTTTAATATCAATATGATTGATTTTGCTTTGAAGTTCAATAAGAGACTTATGTAAGTTTTTGCAATCGCGCGGCATCCCTTAAGTTTAGCTAGACATCATGCAAGACTAACCCTCTCTCTTCCCTTGGGTGTCGTAAAAGGCGAATATTGTACTAAAGAGTGATCACATCCAAACAGCATAAAGTCGCGATGGGGTCAAGTCACCACCTATCGCGCTGAGCACATGTGCAGTTTTTGCTTGGTGAAACGTGGACAGTGGCGTTTTAAGGTCCTCATTGCCTTTGACTAATCCTTTTGGGGATAATAGTCAGTCAGTAATAGTGTACATACGTATACTAAGTGGTAATTAGTTGATCCTACTTCCTACTAATATTATAAACGCGAAAGTTTGTAAGTATGGATGGATGTTTGTTACTCTTTCACGTAAAAACTACTGAATGGATTTGGATGAAATTCGACATACAGATAGTTTATAACCTGGATTAACACATAGGATACTTTTTATCCCGATATTCCCACGGGAATGGGAACCACGCGGGTAAAACCGCGAGCGGCCGCTAGTAAATAATATAACCGTGTCGCGTAGCGGTGAAATATTACTACCACCCCCTCTTTTCCCTTGAGTGTCGTAAAAGGTGACTAAGGGACTAAAGACTGCACGTACATCCATCAGCATAGAGCGGCGTTGGGCTCACCGCCTGTCACGTTGAGCACATGTGCAGTCGCTATTTGGGGAAAAGTGGACTATGGCAGAGGACTGCTTTTGCTGTCCTCGTTGCCTAGTCTCTGACTAACCCTTCGGGGATAATAGTCGTGATTTTAAGTATGTATGTAAATAATATAAGATCCGTCATTGCGGTAGAGACGGCAATCATGGCTATTTCAAATTGCTTTTGTTCCTATGAAAAATGAAAATAATAGGTGTTTTAGTAAATTAGAGGACATTTTTCTTTTTTATTGTGTTTCTTGTCATTTAGAAAAATTTTGACTTTGACTAATGAATGTGGTATAGTTAATTAAATACTACTGCCTCACTGTAAACTTCCTGTCAAATAAAACTAAAACTATAAGTTTTAATTAATTTTTATTATTTTTATACTTTCTATACTCATAGGACCAATTACGTATGACTCTCTCTCCACTCCGCACCCGACAACTACCTTTACCTTTGAATGGAGATACAAAGACAAAATTCTTCATGTTTTATAATAAAACCTACTTTGTAAAATTATAAAATGTTAACAACTATAGGGTCTTCCAATAGGCACGTCCGAACTTTGACAGTTGGTAGCGGCCATCTTGTTGAAGCTACATCTGTCAAATTGGTTGTCATTTATTCATTCTGTTTTGCCAAATCATCATGGATAGCTATAGCATTCAACAACACGTGCAAATGATAAAATTGTTTCATCAAAATGAGTGTTCTGTTCGGGCAACGCACCGCGCGCTTCGCCCATTTTACGGTCGCCATAATCGTCCTACCGAGAGGACTATTCGTCGTGTGGTGGATAAATTTGAGTCCACTGGTACGGTAAATGATCGACCAACATCCGTACGTCAACGAAACGCAAGGTCTGCCGAAAACATCGCCGCTGTCCGTGAGAGTGTGCAGGAGAATCCGAGGCAGTCCGCGAAATCGACTGCCTCGGATTCTCGTTGCCCGAACAGAACACTCATTTTGATAAAACAATTTTATCATTTGCACGTGTTGTTGAATGCTATAGCTATCCATGATGATTTGGCAAAACAGAATGAATAAATGACAACCAATTTGACAGATGTAGCTTCAACAAGATGGCCGCTACCAACTGTCAAAGTTCGGACATGCCTATTGGAAGACCCTATATAATATTGTTTACAGGTTCGTCAATTGTGTAGCCACTACAGGATCAGATGTTTCACAGTGCCGACTAAAAGAGTAGACAGTAAAAGAAAACAGAAGTTTTAAAATGTACTGTTTAACGAATAAATTATGTATTTTTATACTTTTCTTCCCTTATTTTTTACTAAAGTGTTTTTTTTACTAACGTGGATTACTGTACTTTTTTATTTTTATTCTGCAACGGGTAAGCGCTTGGCCTTCATCTTACCTGATGGTAAGTGACGATAAGGCCGAAGGTGGAAGCGCGCTTCGCCCGGAATCCTCAACCACTGAGGAACTGGCTATCTTATCTCTAACTGTCGGAACACAACTATGCTATAAACATCGTTGTTATGGCGACAGACTTAGATAAGATGGTGGTAGCTAGCCAGGCGGACTTAACAGCCCTACCACCAACCAAACCGAGCACATAAAGATGTACCCCCCGCTGGGAATCGAACCCGGGACCCCTGGGTCTGAAACCGGTGGCTTAGCCACTAGACCACGAAGGCGGTTTTCAGTTCTTTGTTATGTTAAGACAATTAACAGTCAACATTTTTTCTTGTGTTTTGTCTCTACATTCAAGAAGAAAATAGGCATTGAGTTCTATCTATAAGACAAATATTTTTAAAACAACAACATAAGTAACATAACAATCAATAAAAAGGTAAGTACTTATAATAATTCAAATGGTCGTAAAACCGTTAAAACGGAGCCAACGTCAAAACAATGAGAAACGAAGCTCACTTCCAGGAACAATAAGATAAGAAAATTAAAAACGTGTGTAATTGTCAACAACCTGTTTTCGGAACGATCCTGCCCACAGTCAGGTACCGAGCGACAAACATGACACCGCCGCAGAATCTAATTCACGAAATAATACGTAACACAACGCGAAATAGCGAAAAAATGAGCAATCCGACAAAAAGCTGCGAAGCGGCCGCACTGCGAGCGAGTGAGACGGCTTTACTCGCTGCGATGGGCTCGCAGCTCCGTCTTTAAATTATACGTTCTCATAGCCTTGTAGCCTTCACTCGACTTGCAAAAAGGTTACATGTGCAACGATAACACAATAGAAAGAAGACTTTAATTCCTAAGCGTTACGGTCGAATTATGTTTGAAACAGTTTGGAGTTGTGACGGTTTGGTAACAAAACGAAATTCAGTAATGGGGGGTGCGCGATATGGACACCGAAGTCGGGGTTTAGAATTTCAGTACAGCTTCGGATAGCTACGAAGCGCAGCTTTGTTAGTTGTCCAATTGTTTACCGATAATTGTTTTTTTTTTTTAATTTTGAACTTACGCTTTTTAACGAGCGGCTCGCGAGATTCAAATACGGAGTTAAACAAAACCTTCTTTGTCGAAATGAGCATTCATATTTTGAAATAAGAACAGTGACTAATTTAAGGTGTTTAGTGATTTATTCTAAAATTGTGTTTATTTTCAAATAATGTGTTTTAAATTGGAGAAATTAATAAATTATTATTAGGTAAGTGAGGTGAATGAGAATGGAAAATTAACAATTTAATGGCGAATTTTGTGGTGGTGTGGAAATTAAACCTTAAGCATGACGGTTCATTTAAAAAGCATGTTTTGGATAATGTCTGTGTTAGGTTTTCTTTAATGAAACTCTATAATGTACGATGAAGCGGAGTCGCAAATGAAGGTAAATATCCAGAGATTTAAACTCTACATTTTGTCTATAAATTTTGTTATTTGCTACAAAACAGAAAAAAACTCTACATTTTGTCTATAAATTTTGATATGCTACACAACAGAAAAATTCAAACTAAACATGGTAACTGCTTACATAAGATATTTGTATTAGTCTTTTTCTAAAATACATAATTGACTTTTTAAGTGGTGTTGGTTTAGGCGGCTTTTTACAGAATAAAGAGTTTTGTTAGAGGTACTGGCACATTTTCAGTTTTTGTTATGATTTTAAGTCCCGTAAAGTTGTTTTGTTGCTTAAAAAAACATTGGTACTTATAAAACATTTAAAAGTCAGCATTTGTCCTTCTATTTTGTCTTCACATTCAAAAAGATTTCTCACTTAGAAAAGGTCTAACCTAAACTTATTTTTTTTTTGTATATTATTGTTTTTTTTCTTTTGTTTATGTTAGAGGAGTTAAAAACATATCTTTTTTAAATTGTAGGTAGGTATGCTTAGACAGTGAGCTTATTTAAAAGCTTTACTAAAGGTACTAAATTTGACACATGATTGCCTCGATTGCCGGCTGGCGAAGTTCTGGGTCCGATTTCCAAAGGCTCAATTTTCAGGCTGGGCCAAGTCTGTTTTAGATTTTTCGATGCATAGCCCGGGTTTTTGATCACTTGCAAGCAAATGATAACAAACCCGGCTTGGTAGAGTAACTAAGCATTGACTCATCAATTGTAGCAAAAATATAATAATTATTTAATTTAAATAATAATTTCATTGATGCCTTTTTCTAGTGGTGTGGCAGTTAATATATTTTGCTTTTCCTTTTTACATCGGTGATCAAAGGCAATATAGATAAAAAATTGTCTGTTAAGAGGGTTTACATATTTCGATTTCCCATAAAAACTTCCAGGTTCAAAATTATAAAAATCAATAAACCAATTTTAATGAATTTTTGCATGCTAAACTCAAGTACAGGTATCTAAATAGTTTGTTGAAAACATTTCAATAAAACCGTTTCATTACCTAAATTAGTGCCTTAGATTAAAACAAAAAGAGGTTATTGCGCTTTAAAGTTCACTATACAAAGTTTAAAATCGCAATAACTCAGCTAAAGTAACGTTTTTTAAAAATGTTTTCAACAAACTATGCATACAAAAGTTTCATTAAAATCGACTCATTGGTTTTTAAAAATTTTAACTTGGAAGTTTGTATTGGAAACCTAACGGCGTAAACCCTAATAACATTTTTTTTTTAAAGTAAAGCTACCTACCTGTTTAGGTTCAATGAGATTAAATATTTTTGTTTAATTTATTTTATTTTATAATATCTACGTAATATTATTATCAATAAAACTAAGCCCAGCAGAGGGTCTATTATTATGGGCGTATAACATTCAATTGAACATTCTCGCAGCGAACACAGGAATCTAAACAATTAATTATTAACTGGTGTTTAAGAAGTGAATACCGTATTTTGGAAACTTTCGCTCGTAGAAATGTAATAAGTAAGTAAAACATCGGACGGCGTTCGTAAACAGACGCGCCGGTGTATTAAAGTTTTTGTGTTTTGAATGAACTGTGGAAACCATAGACTAATGTTTTACTTACCTTTATCATAATTTTTATATCCTCACATTTGCATATACTAAGGAGGGTGGAACATAATAGAATTTTTACTATTATTTATAAGTAACATACTATGTTCTTGGCATATTTCATTTCATGTCATGTGGAAATCATAGACAAATCTTTATCTATCTTCATCATTCTCTTCTCCCAAATACCTAATTGAAAGATGATTTTATTCTGTTAAAGAGTATCTTTATTATTACTATACTACCTATATTACTCGTATTCACGAGTAATTATTTATATTAGCTATGATTTGAAGTAATTTTATAACGCTCAGATTTAAGTAGATTTTGACGAAATGTAGTTTTATGTTAGCCATAATGCCAGCCTGTGTCAGTCTGTCCACCGCTGGACAAAGGGCGTGGGGACGTAGGGTCGCCGTTTTTAATAATATCCGGGTTAAAGAGTTAGAACTTTTCTGCCTGCAAAAAAAGGATGCCGAAATTCTTATTAGAATGAACGGATTTGCACAGATAAAAGACGTATTAAATGGCAACTAGTAAGAGAAGTTTAGACGATTCTAAAGTGCTTTCCAATTACGTTAAATAAAAAATACATTGACTGAAAGTTTCTAGCTTTTCTTAGCTTTTAAAAACCAATACGCTTCTATATGAAAAAATATTAGGAACGCAATTTATCAACTATCAAGTGAATATATCAAGATGAGGTAGAATAACTGTTTCGCGTAGCGGTGAAAGAATACTACCACACCCGTCTCTTCCCTTGAGTGTCGTAAAAGGCGACTAACGGACTAAAGGTTGCACATACATCCAACAGCATAGAGCGGCGATGGGCTCATCACCTGTGCAGTAGCTATTTTGTGAAAAGTGGACTATGGTAGAGTACTGCTTTTGCTGTCCTCGTTGCCTAGTCTCTAACTAACCTTCGGGGATAATAGTCGTGTTTATATGTATGTTAGTAGGATGAGGTAGACTCGAAAGTCAAGCTAAAGTAGCATGCGTTGGGAGAGATTTGTTAACTTTACATTTAACATTAAAACTAGCAGCCCGCTCTCGCCTTCATGCACGCTAACTTAGAAACACTTCATACTTCAGCTATGTTTTATAAAATATCTACTAAATTATATAAAAAACCATCGTCCTTTATTGATCTTTTTATTAGTGAAAACAACTTAAAACATCGCTTGGTTTGGAAGGAGTAATCTACAAGACACAGGGAAACGGCGACTTTACTTAATAATATGTTATGATGGTGAAATGATGGTGATGAAAGCGGTGTATCAATTAGACGTACATATATATACAAAGGTATATACATAATAATCACGACATATAATCCACGAAGGGTTAGTCAGAGACTAGGCAATGAGGACAGCAAAAGCAGTCCTCTGCCATAGTCCACTTTGCACCAAATAGCCATGTCCTCAGCATGACAGGTGGTGAGCCCATCGCCGCTCTAAGCTGTTGGATGTACCTATGTGCAATCTTTAGTCGTTAGTCGCCTTATACGACACCCAAGGGAAAAGAGGGGGTGGTAGTATTCTTTCACCGCCACGCGACACGGTATCAAATTAGACACATCTTCAAGAAACGAGCCTATTCCTTCCTTAAAGGCCGGCAACGCGCCTGCGATTCCTCTGGTTTTGCGGGTGTCCATGGGCGGCGGTGATTACTTTCCATCAGGTGACCCGCTTGCTCGTTTGCCTCCTTCTGCTATTAAAAAAAAAAAAAAAAAAAAACATATTATTTTACACAGCCCCACAGTTCATTCGGTTCCTTCGTGATATGATCAAATTTTTACTTAATTATTTCCTAAGATTTAGTCAGAGACTAGCCAATGAAGACTGCGAAATCAGTTTTGGTCATAGTCCATGTTTCACCAAATACTACACAATAATAGTAGTAAATGGACCATTGGGTATTTGTAGCCTGTAGTTTAACCACTTGAAACTGGACCTGTACATCCAAGCAATAAGTTTTTATTGTTTTTACACTACACACAATACACACACTAACACATATAATCAAGACTATTATCCCCGAAGGGTTAGTCAGAGACTAGGCAATCAGGACAGCAAAAGCAGTTTTCTACCATAGTCCACTCTTCACCAAATCGCGATTGCACATCTGCTCAGCGTGTCAGGTGGTAAGTCCGTCGCCGCTGTATGCTGTTAGGTGTATGTGTAGTTTTTAGTCCGTTAGTCGTCTTTTATGTAACCCAAGTGAAGAGACGAGTTGGTAGTATTCTATAGACGAGCCGCCATCCCACAGCTCTGCCACTACCTATTCATTTTCGATGATAGAACTATTTGCCCTGCTGTGGTACAGTAAGGTATCACTTCATATAATTCAGTATAAAATTAATCGGTAAGTGCATCGATTAGTAAAGGACTAAATTTAAAAAAAATAAGAAAAGTAGTCTTGAACTCGGTCATTAAGTACTTAACGATACATGTTGCACGTTGGAAATATTTAAATCACCTGTTTTTTAATCAAGGTTTTGTTCGTACAAAGAAGTCTTTTTTCGCCGTTAATTGAGTCAACTTTTGTTATTATTAAAAAAAATAAAAACAAAATCAATCGACAAGTCGGAACGTCCTTACGCGGCCAGGCGTGCGCTGTGGTGGTGGCATTTCTCCGAACCACAGCTCCAGCCTCCATCCAGGCTGCGTCGGGATCGCTTAGCTCACTCAAGCAGAACTATGGGCAATAGGGATGGGACAGACGACAATAATGCATATCGATAACATTACAAAGCCAAATTAAAGGAAAACAATATCTTTGCCACATATGTTCTAAAAACAACCTGTTGTATTAGCCGTTTTTACATCGATTGATATAAAATTGTTATGAGAGTGAATAAATCAATAGAAGTAGATCAGGATCGATGCAAATGAGTTGTTGTGATCTTTGCTTACATCTTCGGAAAACGGGCAATTACGTATGTATGATATAATTGTGATGCTATCGCAAAAAGTCCTTGAATGGCAGACAAAATCCACTCGAAATCTTTTTACACTCATTCATATTTGCTGTTGTTAGGTATTCCTAAAACGGCTAGATCAATGACCGTAAGCACTAAACGTTAGCACATGTGCCAATTGTCATCGGAGTGATTCATCGTCAAAATATTAACCAGTGTCAGAGATCTAGTTACACCACACTTTGATATCGCATAATCTGATTTGCGGCGAATGACATCAATGATTCATAACTTTTAAAGCATTCATAGGAGAGGATGAGGATATTCATGAATGATGTTTCGCATTCATAAACGTCCCACTGAAGCCGTTACACATATTCTAACACACCACATACAAATACAACCTACCATACACACATAGTTTCATGACTTTTATCCCCAAAGGGTTAGTCAGAGACTAGGCAATCAGGACCGCAGAAGCAGTACTCTGCCATATATAGTCGACGTTTCACCAAATTACAACTGCACATGTGATATGTGGTGAGCCCATCGACGCTATATGCTGTTGGATGTATGTACAGCATTTAGTCTGTTAGTCGCCTTTGAAGACACCCAAGGGGTTGGTAGTATTCTTTTAGTAATTAGCTTTACCACGCGGCTTAAGTAATCATATAGTTAGTCAAATAATAATTTAGACATTTGTCCCTCAAAAAATGGCACACGGAGATTGTGTCACAACACTATAACCTAGTGGTTAGAACTATTATCTTTTTATAGGTATTTTTTTTCCTCTTAAATAATGGCTTCGTGAGATCAGCACATTTAGCTAGTGTCAAGTAAGATAAAATAGTAATTATTTTCTTTGAATTATGTAGATGATAATGAGTTATAATGAAAGTTTAATGGTAAATGATATTCCCCCAAACCCATCGAGACTTAATAAAGCTGTGGGACTTTATTAAGATTTCACACGGACTTCTTCAGAGAATTAGAAAAGTGATGTTGCACTGTTTTGTTTTATTTGCTAACACTCATGCACGTACACGAACACTTAACAGTAAATAATCCACCATTACTTCACATTAATATGTGACAAAACACAAATTATAGAAAATAAAACAAAACGACCGACATGACGCTTCACTTTCCCGCCAAGAAGTCCTTCCTTCTAGGTATTTACGATATAAGCTTGAGATATTTTTTTTCTGTTACTCTTCCTTGAAGGTTCTAAGGTTCACTTACCTACATGATCACACCGAGGATACGCAATCTGCTGCACTATCTAGCTTCTTCTCCAAAACGTAACATAAGAGCTCAGCTGTCGTAATACCAGACACAAAAGAAAATATTTTTTTAGCTAAACTTCTAGGCATTGACCTATAATTATAGACAAGAACGTTCATACTAACCATTTGTTCAAATTCTGGAATGAGAGACCTAAAGTTCGCTGAAGCCGCTGCAGCGCCTAAAAATATAAGTCGTCTAATCAACACACTGATATCGCAGCGCCGCAGCGCCAGATCGGTCAAAGACAACGTAGTGTGTATCAAGATGGTGGCCCAAATAGATTGTCAAAATTGAAAAAATATCTTTTCTATTCTAATAATACGATATAATAATGACTTGAATAACAATTAATTTCACTTACTTGACAACTGAATTGTAGTAAACTTCTAGGTGTACACTTTGAAAAGAGATAAAGAATTATTTTCGCCGCTCCGCACGCGCAAATGTCAAAGCCACACTAAAGCAAGGTGCCGAGTCGACTCCGCAGATGAGTGGAACATAGTGGGTGTTCGGAATGGCCTATCTAGTGTAACGTATATGTCGCTGCTTCTAGGAGTCTTCGTGACAGACAAGGGGTATACTAGTTACAGTAAATTTAAAGGCATAAAAGCATAATAAATTACATGGCATAAAAGCATAATATCTTATAACTGAAGCTTCGGGGTTGGCAACTGTCATACCCTCGGTTTTGCGCACGTCAATGGGCTGTTGTAGCTGTTTTACATCAAGCTGGTCTCATGTTTCGCCATCGACATCAGAAAATTTGCTAACTATCGATATCACCGTGGCCCCATCACTAAACAGCTCGTGCCGTAAAAAGAAGACACAGCACACTTCATTAATAAAAGGTTAAATAATGTCGAAGCAGCCATTTTTGCGCGGGCTCCGGTTACAGCGGCGCTGCACCGGTGGGCGATCGCCTGGTTAAATCATATTTGCTGTAATCGTAAACTCTATGCTTAGCCGGGAAGTTGAAAAGACAGCTCTTTTAGATGTTTTTACATACATAAAAGCTGCAGACCGCAATCGCATTGACGCTTTTGAGATGTGGTGCTGGAGAAAGATGCTCCGTATTCCTTGGACAGCATTTCGGACTAACGTCTCTATATTGCGAGAACTCAAAATCTCCTCGCAGCTGTCATCCGAGTGTCTACGCAGAATTCTCGAATACTTCGGTCACATTGCAAGGAAAGGCGGTGACAACTTCGAGAAGCTCGTCTTGACCGGCAAAGTAGACGGGAAACGGCCTCGAGAACGCAGCCCAATACGTTGGTCTGATCAGATCCGCACCACTCTTAACTCTTTAGTTCACAACGCCCTTCACACCGCCAGAGACAGAAACAGACTAAGGAAAACCCTAAGAGAGAAAGTAATGCAGAAGGGAGGTCACGACCCTCAGCATTGAGGGACACGACGCAAGGAGAAGGACAAACATAAATTCCCAGCTGTTATCCCCAAAGGCTTTGTCAGAGGCAGGAACTAGGCAATGAGGAGAACAGAAGCAGACCACTGCCATAGTCCACATTTTACCACATTACAACTGCGTGTGGTCAGCGAGAGGTAGTGAGCCCGTCGCCGCTCTATGCTGTTGGATGCATGTGCAATTTTTAGTCATTCGTCGCCTTTTGAGATAGCCAAGGGAATAGAAGGGGTGGTAGTATTCTTTTAGTGCTTTTAGTGAGTAGCTACACATGGTTCCGAAAATTTCACCGAGTTGCTTTTTAACTGGTTTATCTGAGACAACCCTGTAACGGTGTGTGTCATCATATCGTCCAAACTCATTACTTTCATTCAACATGCCATTTTTCATATTTTTAAAAAGAATATTATTTTCGTATAGATATTCCTTTTCCTTTTCCTTGCTTTTCCTCTCTCTAGCAATCTGTTTTGCACATAATTTCTCATATATGTAAATTGTTTACATCTATATTATTTCTTGTATTTTTATTCATCAATTTCTGTCTGTATTTATTTAAAATAAACTGGTCGGTGAATCATTATAATGCTATTATTACCTACGAGTGATGTCGCTACAAACCCTGAGGAGCACCTAACAGAGGTATACACAGACGAACTTCGTGACAACCTATTTCAATGAAAGTTTTCCCTTTTTCGAGGTTGTTTTTTAAAATTTATCGCATGGGTTTTGTAACTTGAATTATAAAAAAAATATATTTAAACAATATATTATTATGGTAGACTGATTCTCCGACAATTTTTTAACAAAAATAATTTAAAAATACCAACTCTTTTTTTCGCACAGCCACAAAAATCAGCTAAAAACCGGAGATTTTGCGAAATATTACAAAAATATATCTCGAAAATAGTGGTACTTTCACTAACCTAGATGATAACGTATAAATCGCTGGGTTATATCTAGTTGCTCAACATTTCAGTCTATATTCTCCTTAAGTTTGGCACGCTCTTTATCGGACATCCTGTATTAAGCCTAGTCACCATGATCAGACTAAAAAAATACCCGCTGCTAAGGTTAGGCCTCCCCACATAACAATCTCTTGGAGGAATAAACAACAGAACATGGGGATATATATATATATATATATGACAACCTCCATGATGGAGTGGTTAGCACGCCATCTCTGAGGTCCCAGGTTCATTTCCTATCAGCAAATCAAATAAGAAAAAACTGTTATTCTAAATTGATTTCGTGTAAGTATGGGTGTTTTCTATGTTCATGTATGTTTATCCGTTATATACCTAGTTAACCATTTAAACTAGCGAATCATTTGTATATGTTTCTAAAGAAAAAAATTTCTAAATAAAGAGCATTCTATACAATGTTAATTCAACAGAGAATTGTTTTTATAATTTAACAGAGTTTTTTAGTTAGTTTAATAGTTTAAGTATAGTATTAGTTAATAAGTAAAGATTTCAATTATATGCAATAATTAAGTTTAAATGTAGTTAGTAATTGATTTCATTGTTGCAATGCCTTTGCAGGGCCATGTTTGAGACTAATATTTTTTGTAAGATCTATGTAGGTACAACATGAGGCAATAAATATCTATTACTATGACTATGTAAGTAACCTAACAATATTGAAATTAAAATGAATTAGGTAACATTAGGATTGATTCTGTCACAAACACATTAAAAAAACAAAAACATTGAGAAACGGCTCGTTTATTTATATATTTTTTTAATAGTAATGATCAACTCGTAAAATAATAACAAAAGTAAGAATGTAACTTATTCAAATAATTTCAAGATGCAGACCGCGGCTATTTGACTATGACTTTGTGTCATTGGGTCGTTAGACTATAAGGCGCCCTGTACTGTGGAACGTGTGGGGTATCTATGGATAGGTCTTCAAAAATGATATTGAGGTTTCTAATATATATATTTTTTAAACTGAATAGTTTGCGCGAGAGACACTTCCAAAGTGGTAAAATGTGTGTGGGAGGGACACCTGTAACTTCTATAAACTAAAAAAATATATGATGTACATTACCATGCAAACTTCCACCAAAAATTGGTATGAACGAGATCTAGTAAGTAGTTTTTTTTAATACGTCATAAATTAATTAATTAAAAAAAATACACTATTATTCAAACATCGATCAAAGTTACAACGAACTACAAGAACTTATAAATGATGTTACTTGCTGTTACGGAACCCTTCATGGGCGAGTCCGACTCGCACTTGACCGGTTTTTTATGGAAATAGGATAATGAAATCATGCTTAATATTACAAATGTCCGCTCTGTGAGGATAATCTGAGTTCGGACGGCCGGCGCATCGCATTTTGAAGTATTTTTGCAGTTGTATTTATCGTTTTTATCGAAATAGGATAATAAATTCATTATAAAATCTTTATTCATCATGAATTAGGCCAGTTCTTATACCGATGATACCTAACTAAACATGGCTTGAAGCACAACCCTTGAAGTAGAAAAAAAATAGGTGGTTCCTAAGTCATTTTTGGGTTAGCTTTAGGAACCGCCTGTACGGTCTAATGGTTAGACCACTACACCACCGATCCTAGACCCAGAAGCCTCCGGTTCCACGTTTGGTATCAAAGTTATTTGCTCCACACCAGCTTCAAGCTTCATTTAAAATGAAAACAAATACTTCAAGCTGGTTGATTCGCGAAATTCCAAGAAATCATAAGTCGGGTTAAAATGTAAATCTAATGCCAAAACCCGCCCTAACCTTTCACATCAATTTGCCCATATGCTAATAGAAAATAAAACGAGACGGTTTGGCACAAACGGCTCGCCCTGCCGTCGCTTTTTTTTCGAAATCCGTGCGCACAGAACCAGCATTGTGCGCGTGCGCCGACCGCCACTTCCAAGAATGATTTCGTTGCGCGAAAGGGACACCGCCACACAATTCGCACCTACACGAGCGAGATGGCTAATGGATATTAATTTTGTTTTTCTTTTCGTTAATCTGTGGCCACATGTGGCTCGCGGACCCTATGGTCATTCGTCGCGATGGGTCGTTTATTTCGTTGAAGGTATGGTTACTGAACTTTCTGGGGTGTTGTTTTAATTGATACGTTGCCCCCTAGTTGTTTATGATGCCCTGGTATTTGCTTAAATTATTTGCTATGGAAAGATACTGAATATCTGGATAACCTATCTTATACACTTATCAGGAACTCATTGATGGAGCTAGTCAACCTATTGTTGGTATTTATTTATAATTTAGATGAAGTTGCATCTTTTAAGTGCCTTTTAAGCTGTTATCTTCTACGAGTGTTTGTAGCATACATCGTGTGACAGACGGATATTTTTGATAGGCTATCAGAGACTTATCAGATAGAGACCAAACTGTATGTTATTTTCATTTAATTGATTCAGGCACATTTGTCTTTTACTAGAAACTATGAACTTTTCTACGAGTGTCGCAAGAGGAGATGTCTCGATGGTCTCGACACCATGCACTGGCTGCATTAGATTGATAAGTTAGGCTGTCAATGAACCTTTTAGCTGTCAATGTCAATATGTAGTGCTACCATAAATTAAACCTTATGGAATGGCAACAAAATTGAAAACCAAACAAACAATGTTAAGCTCTACAGAAAGAATAAGACGGTACTCGCGCTGGCTATTGATTGCTATACCATAAAATCACAATTCACATTGTATTGTTTGCAAAGGATTGTATTTTACTTGAATCATCAGTATAATAAGAACGAAAAACGTGGAAGCATTAACCTGAGTGTCTTTCAAATAAAGTGTACACAGTGATGACTGATGTATACATTATAAATAATTATCTATTCCAGACACACCATTTATAAAAATTGCAAACGTCTATTTACTAAATATATGTCTACGGCCACTTTCTTTTTTAAAAAAAGAAAGACATTTAGGTACTTTTTTATTAAAAAATAATTTTATCCAAATCTGGGTTTTCACTGACTAGAAATCTGTTATATTTTAACCATAGCAGACTCTTTTCAGTTCGCAACATCACCATACAGTTTACACATAAAACTTATTAGATTAGTTCTAAATATCCTTCCTTAATTATATAAATATTCGACATCAAACATCTGTTTAACGTCTCCTTACTGAGTACCTATTATACCACTTTATTTAATACATAAATAACTAGGTATGTAGGTACCTAAACCAAAGAAAACGACAAAAACAGTAAATACCAACAGCCAGAAAGCGGTCAAAGTTCCACAAACAATAGTAAAAAGTTTTCAGTTCGCAGCGCTACCATACGCTACAGAGTTCACACATAAATCCTAATAAATTAAGTTATGTTTTTCTTAGCGGGTCGGCTCGTACGAATATCGGCAATAAGAACGGATGTGTTTGTTATAACTCAGCGGTATTCAAATTCACAACACGACGTTTATTTCGTCACTAACCGAGTTTAAACTTCTTTTTCATGTTTTTGGTAGTTCCGCTCGTCTCTGTGAAGGAATGGTAAAGGTGAATATTATGTGAGAATGTATGGCGATTTCTCATTCAAATGTGTGTGTTTTGTTAATTCTATTTGGACAGATTCTTTCTTATTATGATATGATGCGATCACCACACATTAATATAATTTTACGGATTCATCATTGTCATCATCACCCTATCAACATCCCAGTACTTGGCACAGGCCTTCCCACAAGCACTTGGAAAGACAAAAAAAAATAATTGTAACAGGCTACCGTCTTAAGGTCGCTTCACACATATCGGTGAAGTCACAGTTCCGATACAGTACCGGCACAGTGCCGAAATATTCTTTCATTCATTCTCTATGAACGCATACCCACTTGTCAAGTGACGGACGGCACAGTGCTCTCAGTGCCTTCATAGAGAATGTATGAAAGAATATTTCGCACTGTGCCGGTATTGTGCCGGAACTGTGAATCGAGCTTTATATGTAGGTAGTATCTAATTGGGAACCTTATGGGGGGTTAGGCGGTCAGCAAAAATTTGAATGTTGCGCGGGGCCTCGCGGATGTTGCGCGGGGCGAGTTCCCCGTAATTCGTAAGCGCCATTCCATTTTTATCAAAAAGCTTTGATTAAAACAGAAAGGGTTTTTGTTTTAATAATAAAAAAAACCCTTTTTGTTTTAATCTAAGTCAAAAAGTTAATAAAAATGTTTAGTTTTTTGAAATTCCAAATCAGTCAAGAAATCGAAAAGGTAAATAAAACCTATGTGGGTATGATTTTATATGAATTATTATTGTAAAACACGGTCGTAATGTGCATTTATATTTCATATAAATTTGCATTTATATGAAATATTAGAGGTAACTTCAGGATTTTTTTTATCGAGCTAAATGTTTCCAATCGTGTTTTGGCTTCGTTCATCCCCTCACACATACGCTCTGTAATACACATTGAAAATTTCAGTGCGAAATATTTAATATATTTTGAATATCAGCTAAAGAAAACAGCCTATTTTTCCGTTTTCACCTATTTTCTTTGCCTAAGGCCCCGTTAGAATTTTAAGACGTAGGTAGATAACGATTATTTTGTGTGTATGATATGCTTTTGTATTTTTGGACGTTTTTCTAGACTTAAGTCGTACAAAGGCAATTAGGTAGTATTATGACATCCATCCATGTACACAATCCGTATCATACATTCATTCATACAATAACATCAACAAAAAATTATAAATTCATACAATGTACCAGGCTCCCAAAACTGTGTAAGAGATGACTCGGCCGATAAAGATCTGGGTCCCTTCAACGTGACTAGCTATCAGCATCTGATTCATGCGTCGTACACACATACCCGATGGTTATCTTGATTTTAGTTATTTACAACACCCGGCTAGATTAGATTTGGATTATACCGATATTATCAGGGTTAGGTAGGCGCATGTATACTTCTGGCCATTTTGTTAGTAATTAGTTGTTATATTTTTTATACGTCTACGGGAAAGCACTTGGCTTTTATCCCACCTGATGTTAGGTGAAGATAAGGCCGATGTCGAAGCGAACTTCACCTGGATACCTCAATAATCCCCGTGTAATCGTAATCTAAATCGATATCGGGACTCAACCAATGAGTAGATAAAAAAGTAACTAATTTTTTTTAAATAAGTATTTTGATCAATATTAGCAATGATTAAATAACTAAATTGATACATTAATCAACAACCGGGCCTTATAGTGCTACTGCAAACCGCAAGTATGTACATATTTGGCCTTTAGTTCTTTATTACACTGCAATGCAATCAAAGAGAGCGTCAGTTCTCACCACTCAGTTGATTGACCGCTCACTGCTAAAACGAAATAGAAATATGACGTCATGTAACCTGCATGTTTACTGAATGAAGTGAAACGGGCAATAACATAAATTAATAAGGGTTTAAATAAGTATACGAGTCAGCACTATTCATCACATCAAATATATATTTTTTTATAGTAAAACATAACTAGAGTACTTATTATGATTAAAATAAGCAACTAAACACATTACGAGCACATAATAATTATGTTGTTTCTTTGTAGTTACATTTATACCAATTTACGGTTTGATTGATATCTCCTAGTGAAGCCAACTAGTCTACAAAGTGCAAATTTCTATGTTTACAACCAAGAATTAATTTGTATAGAATTAATTTGCTAAGCAACTGCATAGAAGAGAGCATTTCAAAGCTGTGACATCATCATATTTAGCGTATTGCGACCACCAGGCGAGCAGAAGTCGTAAGCGTAAGCCCGATATGTGCCCGTGTTATAAACAACTCGTTTGTGCATCGCCTCTCACATTCTGCGCGCCCCGTATATGTGCGCAAGTACCAGTAGTTCAAGAAATTCACAAACCTTATAACTATAAATTGTAAAAATTTGCATATTATCTTGTGTGAAGATAGGGGATATATTTTTTGTTTATTAATGAACGTATCATGCAACATCTTGTATCTAGATAAGATAGGATAACAATTTATACAAATATAAATCAATTATTGCCACGTCGCGTCTGCATGATGGAGATATTACGAAGGTAGAGTTAAAAGACGGATTTCTTTTTTGTTGTTTGTTTGGAAATTTGTTTGTACTTAATTTTCAGGGCTAGGACAAATAAATAATTTGGCATATTCAATCTGGAAATGTGGGCAGGATGTTACAAAAAAATAAACTTTTGTAAAACATGAAAAAGTCAAAGTTGTAGCGGCTGAACTGAATTTATTTCCTTTTTTATAAAAAAAGACCGTGGTTGGAGGAAAAGTAGGTATATTTAGTAAAAATTTTACTGAAAGAAGCATTCCTTCATTTTTAAAAATAACATTCTGTATTTTATGATACCAACCGAAAGAGTCATTCATAAGGATCAATTTCTTTTAAACAACATAGTATCCTAAGAAAACTATTTATTTTATTGTAAAGCTTACTTACAAGGTACCTATCAAAAAAAATAGATCTCATATCTTATAAATTGCTCAAAATAAGATCAATTTTAACGTATGCACAGACGTATTCTTCGACTGAATTCGTTATACTTCGTTATTTTCTTAGTCTTTCTTTAATTTAAGATACTATGTTGTTTAAAAGAAATCGATCCTTAAGAATGACTCTTTTGGTTGGTATCATAAAATACAGGATTTTTTTTTTTCACATTTCACCGATTCGATTCGCTCAAGCAGGTGATTTTTCAAAAATCTTTAAATTCAATTTTAATTATTTTTGAAAATAAAGGAATGTTTCCTTCCAGTAAAATTTGCCATCATCAATATTAAGGTTACTTTTCCTCCAACCACGGTCTTTTTTCCACCCCGTATATTGAGGGCTAGGCTGGCTTGTTCTTATACCTCTACATTTTCCGTACCGTGGGTATTTTTATTTATGTTAAAATGTCAGTCTTAATCTTTAAACTTTCATTTCTGTAGATTAAATAAAATAAAAAAATAACTTCATTGTCATTTGACGGCAAAAGGACTCTCTAACTCGTGTGCTTTTCGGCAATGAAAAAAGGATCATTGAACAGAATTTTTTATTGTAGACAAAATTACTTAATTATAAGACCAGCACCACCATTCCAGCATTATTACATAATTATTATATTATAATAATAATAATAGTTTATTACAAAAAAGGTTTACACAACATAGGGGTTACAATAAAGTCACAAAACGAGGTAGTCCTGTATCTCTGGGACTTGCAGTTTGAGATTTGCACTCGTAGCTATGCATAAAGTTATGAGTTATTACGTTGGTGTATGAGATTTGTAACTAAAAATTTTAGACTTATATATTTTAAAAACAAAAAGAACTTGATTAAGTCTTAATTTAGTAAGGCAAAGGCTTATTACGTAAATAATTAAATAAAAAAGGGTGTTGTGTGTGTGTGTGTTATAAAGTCGCTGTTTTCCTTTGTCTGTGGTCTCCCTTTCTCCTTCGAAATTACGCAATGGATTTTTAGGATGTTTTCACTTTCAGTGATAGAAATATCGATAAAGGACCGATGGTTTTTGTATAAAAGATGGATGAAGTTAGGTATGTCAAAAGTTTTCTAAGTTAGCACGGACGAAGGGGCGGGCGGGTCACTAGTGCAAAATATGTTGTAAAAGGTGTGATGTTGTTTTTTTTTCACTTTCAGTTAAACGTTTGACGTTTTTAATACATAATTACGGTTTGATAGTATTATAAAGCAAAGAATAGAAAAAACAATGATTTTGTGCAGCCGGCAAACTAAAATTTAATTCAACCAAACAATAAGCACTAAAAATGCTGACAAAGATGTGGTCGTGTTACCAGGATAGCATAACATAACAGAGCAAGCTAATAAGTGTCGAGTAGAAATGGGCTCATTCAATAGACACCACTAGACACCCACCCACCGCATCGGCATAGCGCGGTGTAAACAATGCCATACAAGATTTTGTATGTCATAAACTCACAACACGCTTCAGATTACGTTTCTTATAGATCTGTGTAGGCTATATGTAGGATAGTAGCCAGTTTGCATCTGTGATAACATGGAAATGCAATTTCATTTGTTTATTTTCATTTTGTTATTCCACAGCAGAAAAGCGAGGCCTTCTTAATATTTGATAACTTGATGATAAACGACGATAAGGCCAAAGGAGGAAGCCCAATTTTCCCGGTGTCCACAAATATTGGAAACCTATCTTATTTTAAAAATTTTAAACACTGAGAAAAGACGACCACCTCAGGCGGGAATCGAACCACGCACCTTCCGCATTCCAGGCGGCTGCCTTAACCACTTGGCTACCGAGGTCTGGTTTTTCACCCGTCGAAATTTGTCAGTGCTTGATGCTTAAGTTTTTTAGTCAACATTGTCTCATCAAATCTTAGAAGTTTTCACCTCTGAGATCCGAAAAAAATATTTTACAAATATTTGAACATTCGGTTTAGGGATGTAACGATTCCGATTCCGATACCGATATATCGGCTGATATAATCGGCAGGCCGATATATCGGCATCGCCGATTAAAATACAACCGATATCAAACAGTTCGAAAAGCGCGCGAAACAAACGACGCGACGATATGCCACTCCGTCGGTCGCAGCGTATTGAGATTGAGAGAAAGACGCGGGCGGCGCGCCGCGTCTGGCCTGGGGCCCAAGTCTGCTAATTTACGAATAGCGTAACTGTATCGCATTTGGTTGCATTGGAATTGTTTGACACATTTGTTATTCTGTTACTAATTTAAGAATACCATCATTCACACAGTCACATTTATAAGACTTGGGCCCCTGCTACGCGGTTGACAGTCGGTAGGTAGACTCGTTAGTGTTTGTTTAGCTTTGGCTGAGCGATGTAAATGTAATGTTTCGTGCCTAATGTGAGGTGAGGACTGTTATGTTATGTGAAAAAAAGGCGACGCCTTTGAAACGTACAAGTTCTATCTGGAAACATTTTCAAATAAAACAGGATGATGACACAAAAGCAACTTGTTTAAACTGCAATGTCATCGCTTCTCGTGGTGGCAGTTTATTATCTACTAAACCATCGATATCGGAATCGGTCTCGGCATCGCCGATTATTAACTACAATTATCGGTATCGGTATCGTATCGGCAGAATTAAATATCGTTACATCCCTAATTCGGTTAATAGATTAATGTTTTTAATATATGTTAGCATTCTATTAACGCTTAAATATACTTATGTAAAAATTTTAAACACTTAAAAGAGGAAGACGACAATCTCAGGCGCGAATCGAACCACGCACTTTCCGCATTCCGGGCGGCTGCCTTAACCACTGGCTATTAAATATTTATTTTTTTAATTTTATTAACAGTAAAGTTTTTATACACTGAAAAAAGAGGACAACCTCAGACGAGAAAAATTTTACTTAAATATATTTAAGCGTTAATAAAACGCTAAAAATATACAAAAACATTAATCTATAAACGCAGCTTCATCTTAACCGAATGTTCAAATATTTGTAAAAATATTTCTTTCGGATTTCAGAGGTGAAACTTCTAAGATTTGATGAAGCAATGTTTACTAAAAAACATAAGCATCAAGCACTAACAAATTTCGACAGGTGAAAACCAGACCTAGGTAGCCAAGTGGTTAAGGCAGCCGCCCGGATGCGGAAGGTGCGTGGTTTTCCCGCCTGAGGTTGTTGTCTTTTTTCAGTGTTTAAAAATTTTACTTAACTATATTTAAGCGTTAATAAAACGCTAAAATATATAAAAACATTAATCTATCTTATTTTTATTTTTATTTTATTTTTATTTAAAGGTCTACAAAAGACCCATGTTGTTTTTATAATACAAGTATGCGTTAATAAAATTTGAATTAAATATGATTGATGTGATTGATGAAATTAAATTCATGGCATGATTAACATCGTCATCATGGCACTAACATTATTGTTGTAATTGTTTTTTTTTTAATGTGAGATTCTTTGAGGTTTTGGTACCTATAAGAAAATAATAAAATTACCAGTAACGCAGAAGCACTAGGAGTAGGAGCTGTGAGTTAAACAAACGCGTGCGGCCTCGTTAAAGTCGGATCACAGCCGCAACGAGCGATCCTAGAGAGAATTCAAATTTCGAATTTAGTTTGGCAAGCGGAAGGGGCGTGGCAGCGGGTGGGCGGGGCGCGGGAAGGAGATAGGACGACGTTCCACATTCGAATCGTACAGCTGTCCGCGCGGCAATTTTCGGCGCGCTATTGTGTGAAAATGTGAACAACCGCTTTTTGGGGTGCGCTGATGCGATTCTATGTAAAAGCGAATAATGTAATGTATACGACGCTTTATGAGTATTATTATCTCCATTTGTTACTGCGCGCTGTCTCTTAATGAGATAGGAGAGAGACATGTAACTGTCATTTTTAGTTGTTCTTTTTTTGTTTCTTTTGACATTTTGTTGGTTGTTCTTCGTTATTCTGCCAATATCACTTTTCTCTGTCAACACACGAGAAAGCCTCACTGAGTTTTCATGAAGTATGTAGCCGAATAAATTATGCCTCAAAATGTTGATAAAATAAACCTGATTGCAAAATTTAATTAATAAGTAATTACAATGTTTTTTTGCCGGTACTAATCGGAACTAACGTTTGTCTACACAGTCAGCGACAACATTCGCCTGTGGCTGTCGATCAGCAAAAACTAACCCGTACTTACACGCCGTCATCGATACCGTTATCGAGACGCAATCGAGTCGTTATCATTAAACGGCTGCTAGTCAAAATACAAGCTCTTTGCCATTCATGCGGCCTTGGTAGCCGGCGCGGACGGTCGCTGGCCATTTGAGTAGAAAATTGACTACGATAGTTGTGTGGCCCCATTTTAAGAATGCTGAGATGAATGTAGGATACATATTATCTAGAAGATACCAAGGTAATGTATTTATTATTCGACGAATTTAACTGCCTCTGTGGCTTTGATCATGTTAAAAATAGATGCATATGCTCAATCAACGCTCTCAAAAAGAGTACTTAACTTGCTTCGAACATTATAAACAATTTGGAACCATGCTCGCTAGATTCAAGCTAGTTGGAAGAATAGTACATTGTTACCCTAGGGGTGAAAGTAGCTTATTTAGTGCCGAGACGGTGTTTGGCCAATTTTGGCCAATAGTTCGAGGGACTAAATAAGTCTTTACCCGAGGTGAATCACTATGCTTTTCATTACGAATACAAGGAAAGTAAAAATGAAAACATGAATTAGCTAAAGAAAAAATGAGTTCCTTGAATCTGATGAAGTGATGAACTCGTCGTGTTAATACAATCTCTGCTATACGGAAGTTTAAACAAAACTCTGCAACTCGAAAAAACAAATGAATACAGGATTACCGCTTTCCCGCCTATTTGTTTTTTTTTCTGTTGCCGGCCAGCTACTCAGCCCTTAGTTTTCATTTTCATTTTTTTCATGAAAAAATGGTTACAATAAAGTAATTTAAAAAGATATAATATTCTACATTTAATACTTCTCTTTATTTTATTTCAATTTTACATCACGCTGTAATTGAGTGGCTGTATAGAAAGTTGGGAGATGGTTCAAAAGAAACGTGAAAATAGCACTTTTTTTATAATTTAACAGTACCTGTCAGAAAAACGAATCTCCCTAGGGCTGAAAAGTATTACTTTTAACCCGCTCCTCAGGCAACTTCAGACCGACTTTCAGAGTATGAGGAGAAAAACAAGGTACCTTTTTGATTCGCGCCTTGTTTCGAAGTGCCGTTTTTCAAGCAGCATCGTGTATCTATAGTTTATATGATCGTGGACCTAGTGAGATGATTAGGTACGCATTTCTTTTGGCAGTATGCTAGCTAAGTAATGGTAAATATTTTACCCAAATCTATGTTATTTTAAAGAAATAGTTGAAAGTAGATAATACTTATTTAATTTAAATTAATTAATTAAAATCATTTAGTTTCAACTATTTCTTAGATTTGGGCCAAATATTTACCATTCTAAGTGTTAATACTTATCTTTATGTTATTTCAATTTTACATCGCGCTGTAATTGAGTGGTATAGAAAGTTGAAATGAAAAGAAAGACATGGTTCAATAGAAATGTGAACTTTTTTTTTATAATTTGATAGTTACCTGTCAGAAAAACGCTTCTCCCTTGGGCAGAAAAGTATTACTTTCAATCCGCTCCTCAGGCAACATCAGACCTACTTTCCGAGTATGAGGAGAACGAAAAGTTCTTAATTCGAAAATGATATTTTCACTGATTGCTAGCATTTGGTTCAATTTAAAATCTGAGCCATGCCATTACTCATTTTAATCCGTTTGGTAGAACGGAAGTATGGGAATAGTGTATCACGGGCGAGATCAACATCAAAACGCGGACGGAGTCGCGGGCTAAGGCTAGCAATAACATAAAGAGCTACAGCACGCTACAAGTGCTACGGGTCCAGTCGTAAAAATCATTTAAACTAAATACTTTACTTTCTTCACGTTGACGACCTCCTTGGTCGAGTGGTTTGTACACCGGTTTTCATGTTGTCGCCATTTCTGAGGTCCCCGGGTTCGATCCCCGGTCGGGTCAATTTAGAAATTATTGTTTTTCTAAATTGTCTCGGGTCTGGGTGTTTTCTATGTATAATAAGTATGTATTTAAGTATTTTAAGTATGTTTATCCGTTGTCTAGTAACTCTAGAAGCTTCTCTTGGTCTCTAGATAATTGGTGTAAAAGTTTAATAATATATTTTTTTCAGTTTTGTCATAACTTTTATTTGCTACACTTTTTTAGTATTAAATATGTCTATAATTTAACTACAGTAATCATAATCCAATTAAACTTAACGATCAACTCATTTAAATCCACCTACAAACAGTTTTCGCTTCGCATCCCAAAATTCCTTTCCCCGATCGATTATCGATCGGAGACATTTTATAATACAAACAAATCCGTGTATTGATGTTAATCGATTAATTTATGCGTAATATCGAGTCGTCCGATGGTATCGCATCGGTAATCGACCGGTACGGGTCTACTTTATAGTGGTTATAGGCCTTCTCTTAAACGTGTCCGTATTTCTCCTAGTTGTTTGTATTTCAAATTGGAATTTAATTGCCGTTACATTGTAGCTGCAGTTCAGTATTATTCAATGCGTCCATATAATTACATACAGAGATAGGTAGGTGAGGAGCTCGATGGCGCAGCGGCTAGCGCGTTCGGCTTCTTATCTTGCCCGTTATGCAACTTCCGCAATGCCGGGTCGCCTGATGGGTGACCAATTAAACATCTCGAGCTTCTCCGTGCTTCGGAAGGCACATTAAGCCGTTGGTCCCGGTTGTTGACGCAAGATGGCAGTCGTTAAAACCCACCAACCCGCATTGGGCCAGCGTGGTGGGTCATGGCCCAATACCCACGTGCTATTGTTTACGTGGGAGGCCTGTGCCCAACAGTGGGACGTTTATAGGCTGATGATGATAGGTTCACGACTATTATTCCCAAAGGATTAGTCAGAGACTAGGCAATGACCGCGGAAGCAGTCCTCTGCCATAGTCCACTTTTCACCAAATAGCGACTGCACATGTGCTCTGCGTGATAGGTGGTGAGCATATAGTTGCTCTATACTGTTGGATGAATGTCAGTCTTTAGTCCGTTAGTCGCTTTTTACGACACCCTAGGGTAGAGAGGGATGGCTTGTTTTTAGTTAGCCGCTGTACCACACGGTTCTCACGTCAATATCATTTTACAGTATCTGCTATGGCACTTGAAAAGAACTGCCTCAAATGGGACTCGAATCCATGACTTTCGTAATAATAAGCCTAGATGTTTCAAATGTTCAACGCAACGCCTGATTCTTTCCAACAAATCTTCTATATTCTCATAACTTTTTTCTTTCCCATTCTCACTCATAATTATACACCTTTCATGCTTTTATTTATAATTAAATTTATTATTTTATATTAAATCGGGGGAGGAAAAAAAAGTACTTTCACCTACTTTCATTTTTTTTTGCAATTTATTATAGAATCAAACTGTGCTTTATTATACATAGCCAGACAGCTTATTTAATAAGGATTCCAGTGATATAAGTTTTTTATATAGTCTCCATATAAATTTTTTATGGATATCGTCATTATACCTAGACCGGATATATACGGAAATATATACGGAAAGCTTGACACATGCGGCCATTTTGAAAAAAATGGCGAGCGCTTGACACCTAAGGGGATTTATGCTTAGTACATGTCGACAGTGATTTTTGCGTTAAATGCCCATTTTTGCATTTTGTAGTAATTTTGCAGTTGTATTTATCATTTTTATCGAAATAGGATAATAAATTCATGCTTAATATTAGAAATCTCCATAAGCTGAATGCGGACGGCCGGCGCATCGCCTTTTGTAGTAATTTTGAAGTTGAATTTATCATTTTTATTTTATTTAGGATAATAAATTTATTATAAAATCCTTATTCCTCATGATATCACAATTATTCTGGTATAAATGCTCAATAATATTATCGTAGATAGGAGAAATTCACAGTTAACGTAAAGCGATTTTCGAAGTTTTTATGGTTTAAAATAAGATTTTTTTTCTATATACAATCAATGCTTATCTAAAAATTCCGAGGCCGCTACGAACTATACGACTTCGAAAAAGAGATAACATTCTAATTTTTTTATTTCATTTAGAACAGTAGTTCAATCTAGGAGCTCAAAAAATTGCCTTCAAGCATTTTATGAAAATCTTTCTCTGCCAATTTGGGTTTAATTAAAAAGTTAAGCAAAATTTACATAAAGCGAGGCCGCTACGAACTATGCCAATAGCTCTACACTATCAAGGACGATATTTATTTGTCTATGACACTATTAAATAATTCAAAATTGTGAATGTATTTTGGTTACTGAGATCAAGAACGCCAAATTTGGCCATTTTACGCAATAATCACAGTCGAGATGTAATAGGGCTTATAAAAAGAAACACTCCGTCAAATTGGCATGCAATATTCTCACACAAAACACAGAAAAACGACGTTTCGTAGTCCTTGAACTTCAGAACTGGACCAACTTTTTTTTCATTTTCAGCATCGTCTAAAGAAAGAGATTTACTATGTCTGTATGTTTGATTTTTTGTTTTGTTTGTCGGTTTTTTAAAACCAGCCACTTAATGTTTCTGAAAACGCCTGAAAACGAAGTGATTTCACAAAATTTTGAAGGCTTCTGGTTATCAAATAAATGACTTAATGCGACAAAATCAAACATCCAGACATAGAAAATCTTTTTCTTTAACCGATGCTGAAAAAGTAATAAAAATTGGTCTAGTTCTGAAGGAGGAAACAGGGGACTACGAAATGTCGTTTTTCTGTGTTTTGTGTGAGAATTTTGCATGCCACGTCGACGTAGTGTTTCCTCTTAAGTATTATTTAACCAGCCCACTCTCAATCCCATAAGGCTTCATTATCAGCCTATAAACCCACTGTTGGGCACAGGCCTTGTCACATAGACAACAGCGGGAGATTGACAACAATAGATTAAGAGATTGATTTAACCAGCATAATCTCAATCCAAATAGGAGACTGAATTATGGGTTACATTTGCAAGCAAAATCCAAATCTCAACTCCCAAATGCCTAACTCGGGTACCTCATTAGCACAAACTCCGCTAATCGCAACCAAATCACTCGCACACTCCCACCCAGCAATCGATTTTAATTCGATCGTAAACTCGATAGAGTTATCGATTGCCGCCGACAGCATGACAGCGCGCGGTGCACGCCACTTTATTTGACGAATAATAATATTTGAGATGCGTTTGCGACTGCGCGGTTTGACCGGTGGACGTTTGATTGGTTTAGTGGCTGTGTTTATTCTGATGTAGTGCTGTTAGGAATACCTTAGTGGATCGATCAAATATAGTGTTGGTGGTAGTTTAAGTGTTATTGAAATGAATGCCCGGGTTGGATGCGAGAAACCGTGGTTCAAATCTCATATTCCTCCGTTGGACAAGTAGTCAAAATGTTATACGACTGTGTTAGCGAGACTTGAACCTTTTTACTAACATAGCCGTATAACATTGATATTAAAAACTCTTTACGGATAAAACACGCGTTTAGTTTTTTTTAAAACGAAACGGAGGCAAAATAGATTGAGCACTTTATGGGAAATGATCACCGAAACCCATGACACCCGCAAAACCTCGAATGAAGTAATAGAACCTTTCGATATTTCGTGAGAGGGTGGTATTAATGCGTGTGGCTCTACCAATCAGACAGTATCCC
This sequence comes from Scoparia ambigualis, assembly GCA_963921215.1. Classification (NCBI taxonomy): domain Eukaryota; kingdom Metazoa; phylum Arthropoda; class Insecta; order Lepidoptera; family Crambidae; genus Scoparia; species Scoparia ambigualis. The sequence goes on from OY992514.1 coordinate 9,282,739, forward strand.
TCATTTAGCATTAACCATCCAAGTGTCACGTGTAGCGTCGCAAGGGCAAGGGTAAACCTACGCATGCTACGATGCGACTTTAACCCCAAAAGTGTTATTAGTTTAATTACTGCATTTGATTTTTATTTAATCGTGGCGTTTCGTACCCTTTACAGATTCTCGAAGTCTCGAAACAAAATCATAATTTAGTAATGAAACGTGATTTTCACCTACATCAATGAGTAGTGTTCGCGTTAACCTTAGAAAACAACACAGGCGTATAAGCATTCTGGATGGGTGATGTTGATGTTAAACGAATAGTGAATGAAACTTGTATTCAACACTCAGAATGTCAGATTTTTCATTCATAGATCTAGCAAAAGTTAACTGTAAATACCAATTCTTTTCTTTTTTTTTCACTACGGGTAAGCATGGACTTTATTCATCAAGCGCTTCACCCGGAATCCTCAACCACTGAGGAACTGGCTATCATTAAAACAGTCGGAACACAATCCTATTAACATTGTTGTTATTGCACCAGCCGGGCCAGGCGGGCAACAAGCAACCATCAAACAAACCAGTAGGTACATAAATATAGTTTAAGTTTAAATAGTTTAAGTACTTATATTTCCTAACAAAATTGATTTTATTATTGTATGTACGTTAGTCTGTAAGGTATTTATATATGGGCCTGCGTTGCCTGAAATAAAGTATTAAATAAAAAAATATAAAAAAATAAAACCAAGTACATAAATATTTTGCGAACCCGGTAGCTCTGAGTGTAAGACCGGTGACTTAGCCACTAGACAACATACATACATAATAATAACGACTAATGTCCCCGAAGGGTTAGTCAGAGACTAGGCAATGAGGACCGCAAAAGCAGTCCTCTACCATAGTCCACTTTTCACCAAATAGCGACTGCAAATGTGCTTAGCGTGACAGGTAGGCCCATCCCCGATCTATGCTGTTGAAAGTATGTGCAGTCTTTAGTCCGTTAGTCGCCTTTTACGACACCCAAGGGAAGAGGACAACAGATGCAATTAAATCCGTCGAATACTAAACACAATCAGCATTCGTATTCCTAAAAATAGTACTATTACTTGCATCACTAATCTCGATTATAAAATGTTAACGATTCCCGCAATCCACTTCGCTAATAACTAACGAAATAAGTGTCAATTCAAAACAAATATCGACTAATATATTAAGTACGTATAAAGAGTCTTTTGCTACACTCCTTTCGGTACAAATAGCAATCTTAGACTCTATAAGTAAGGGCATAAAATCGATGATCTGTTGTGATAAATGCAAAATTATGTTGGCCCAGTCGACCGATAATGCCAGCGTGGTTGGCCCCCTGCGGTGAGGCAGACCTTGGGGTGAGCACGCCAGGGCAGCGTTAGAATTTGGGACAAAACGCTACCTATTAATTAGTTTAATATTTGTTTGGAGCCGTTTGTATAGCGACCAAATAAAAGAATCCAACCTTTATCTTCCCTTGAACGGACTAAAGAGTACACATACATCCAACAGCAAAGAGCAAAGGCGGCTCTCACCCAGTGAGATATAAAAACTATAGAGGTAACTTCGATGTGCAAAATTTTCACACATGCACAAAAAAAAGTCGCCTATGTGTGCGTTACAAAAAAAACTTGAAAACGATATTCGAGACACTTTCCACTCACTTCTATTACTACAGATTGTTTAACTGAACAACTCATTATTAAATTAAACCCACCTAAATACTAAGTTCACCAAAAAATAAACTTTATCAACTAAAAAATAACTTTCATCCTATGTTTTGTCTTTGTTTTACTTAGGGTAAACATGATGTGCCGAAACAGAACCAAAATAGTAATGGTTAATGGCAGAAAAAGATAGCAAACTTATGCTCTCTCTATAGTTGTAAAGCTCAATGGGCTCACCACATATCACGCTGTGCACATGTGCAGTTGTGTTTTCGTGAAGTTGGGGCTAGTAGATTGCTTTTGCGGACCTCATTGCCTATTCCTTGACTAACCTTTTGGGGATAATTGTCGTGACTGTATAATGTACTTATGTAATATTTGAAACTTCACCTAGAAGTAGATGGCGGGCTGAATTTCCTCGTAAAAGAGTCACTACAAAATTAGCAAAGAATCATAACGCCTAAAACATAAACGTCAACGCTTACGCCCATGGGGTCGCGTGGCCACCCTACCGGTTAGTACCACGCGGCGCCGCCGGCGCTACTGTGCAGCCCCCCTCCAGCTTCAAAACAAACACCCACTCGCTTAGCAAACCATATTTTATTTTAATACCATCCACAATTTAATGTGGTAGCGTGGAATGGAACGTAAACTTATGAATTTTTTACGTTCTTTTTTTTTCTCGTCTTTAATCGTGCAGCCGTTTAATTGAAGTGGACAATCTGGCTCCTTACAAACAAAAAGGTTTTAAACGGAAGCGTTGCTTTGCTTTTTAATTATGTATGGTTGAGGTACTGACGTTCCATTTACATAATAATTAAAGACATGAGTGGATGAAGGTGATAAGTCACAAAATTCAAATTTTGAGTAAATCGAGGTTAAAGTTTTACTTTTATTTTCTGAGATAAGTCAGTACATAACTGATTTTTGTACTCAACTATGATGCAAACTTGTTTAAATTAACTAAAATATTAAGGGTATGATATCAATTAAACACTTGTAATAATATTTTTATATATTTTAAAGAAAAACTGAACATAACTCCTTCTTTCATGAACAAAAGTGAACTTTTCTGTACTTTTAGCTTTTTAAAATTAGGTGTTATGTACGAGTGTGGGTAAACATTGTCTCATTTTTTCTAAAACTAAACCATATCAATAAAAACGTAAACTAAGAACAGCCCCAAGTAACACATCAAAGCAGTATAGCCAGTATAACTGCCGACTTACAGCATTTCTGTATCGTTTTCGCATTTATAGTTTGTTCTATAGTAGCATTACAAACGTTTATACGGCTACCTGTAATGATTATTTGGGTACAAATTATACGGCTTTAGATCTTAAATAGTTTCACAATAGTTGATTATTTGCATTACAGAGGCATTATATTGGCATTAACGTTTTTTTAATATTGACTCGTCATAGTTACCGCATCCTGCCTGATGGTAAGCAGCCGATGCTTTCCAAAATAAGAAGAGAGCGCTCCCTACTATGGATTATGTATGGTAACAAGCGCACCCATTCATGACGGCATGCATAAATGCCGTTTCACTCTCCGCTTAAAAGACCCGGGACTGGGAAACACATGCGCCGGCAGGGTATTCTAAAGCCGAATGGTCTTACAGAGGAACGACTTGCCAAATATTTTGGTACGAGTACTGATACTGTACAGTATGATGGTGGTTCCTAAGACCAGCACGTGTAGTCCGGGAGAGAAAAGGAGAGGGCGGGATTAGATCAAAAAGTTCTTCAAAATACTCTCCGTAGTTATTCCGGAAGAAGACACCGAGAGAAGCAATGTCTCTACGCAGCTGGAGGTCCTCAAGAGGGGCTGTAACCTCAGCATCTCCATAATGCATACCGCTCGCCTGTGCACTCTATCAAGTGCATCGAGGAGGTATTTAGCGGAGCCGTCCCATAGATGGGAACAATACTCCATACTCGATCGCACCTGAGTGTCGTACAGTAAACAGCGCTGCTCGGGAGTTTGGATTTTGGATTCAGTTCCTGGCCGATGTCCATGCTAAGAATGCTGAGGTTCACCGAAATGGGTAACGGAGAGTTTTGAAGAGAGGGTTTTGAAGAGGGGGAGGAGTAAGGAAGGGAATTGGACGAGAATGCACTAACCTGGGGTTTGCTGGCATTCAACTCGACCAGGATTTCAGATCCCCACTTAGAGACACGATCGAGAGCCAGGTTCAGTACGGCAACCAGTTCTCACCTTTTCACCACGATATCGGCTTGCTTTGCGCAGGATGTCCCAATGAATATTGCCCAAAGACAACATGTCATTAATATGCAAAATAAATAGAGCAGGTGAGAGCACAGAACTCTGAGGCACTCCGGCATTGGTTTTGTAGAACGCGGAGGAACTACCCTTACAAAGGACACGAATTCTCCGCTCTTCTAGAAAGTCTGCAAATAGCTGTAGTTAAGGAAGGGGACAATTGCATTAAAGAAGCATTGTTATGGTCAATGAAGTTGCTGATCGCATTACAAAAGCACTAAGCTAGCAATATTTTTGATAATAAAGATAATTGCATTACAAAAACATTAGACGAGCTACTTAAGTGTTCACAGTTAGAACTTAATAAACCCTACATTATTGCAAAAACATCTCTAACACCACGGTACAAATGTTTATAATACATTGAAGTTGTAATTAAACTACTTTGTCCTGCAATATAAGATTGTGAAAACATAATTTATAATACTGTTATTTAGCCAAAGGCCAGAGAGAAGACATGTGATGAACCACTGTAGTGCCATTTTCTATAAAGTAGTTCTATATGAATTCACAGGTATACCAATAGACATGATGTAGACTGAAATAGTGCCATTACTTGAAAGTCATTTTGGGGATCCTTAAGCAAAACAATTAAACCCGTTTCAGAATTTTTGTACTACTAGAATCAGTTTGCCAAGAGTTGATAGGTTAGAGATAAGGCTTTCTGAACGTATTATCTACATAACCAAAGCGCGTGGCTTATTCAAATGATTATGGTGCTGTCAACAAAAAAAAAAAGTACCTAGATATAGTTTCATTCGAGTATCTACTTCAATATCACTCAATTAACAAGGGCATTTATTGTGATTCTATAGATTGTACGTTATTAACGTCACCAGTTTTCAGTAACTGGTTTTAGTTATATACGTTCGTTTCCAAAATGGCCGATAAACAAATGGTTTTACTTTACGAATACAGTAAAATGAATGTATATACAGCCATACGCATTACAATAACCACGTGTATTTGATTAAAGAGCTGTTAGCTGTACAACTGAACTCAGTTGATCATTAAAAATGCAAGAATTACATTGATTCACGTTTATGCTGTTCAGCGGTACTAGGCTTTTACTTACCACTTAAAAGTACTATTATACAACAAAGGGTACTAAAAACAGCTCAAATCTGTATAATGGATTTACGTGGCATTATAATAGTTCATTATTATGCTATTAAACAGCATTAAGCATTTATCCATTATTTAAGAATGCTATTGTATATCCAAATGCACTAAAAACAGCTAATATCTGTATAGTTGCGTTTAGATTTACAGCACTACAACTAAAGGCTTTACAAAAGCATTTTGATATGCGATTATCCATCCGTTATATGTGTAAAGCATCATAATGGTTTTGAGATGCCAGTATGAGGCGTCAAGATGCTCGGTGAACTTATATAATAGTTTATACGGACCTTAAGTTCAACTTAGATATACTATTAGTTTCTTAAAATGCTTCCTGAAAACAATTAAATGTCGAGATTGAATGAAGGTGATAATAATTATGTATGTTACATAGAACCTTCATTCATTGAAAACTGACATCGCGTCATTCGAGCATCATATGCTGAGTGGAAAAAGGTGTTATGTCCGTACATATCACCTTCATCGATGTTACAAAAAACTTTTGTAATTGTTTATTTATTTTGGAAGTTGGTGATATGGGCCCATACCTCTTACATCCAGAGCCATTTTTAAACTGAACTGTACATAACACCTTTTTCAAATTTCTATTTTCCAAAATGTGCCTTAAATCGACAGTTTTAAGGTCTGTAGGCATTTGTATCGACATATAACTTCATCTACGCAAAAAACACCAAAATCCGAAAATGCGACATATCAATATCACCTTCATCCACTCACGTCTTCTGTAAGGAGGCTCGATGGCGCTCTGTTGTTTGAGCGTTCGGGTTGGGATCTACTAAGTTAAGCGACGTTCGCTATGTTGGGTTATCAGATGGATGACCAAATTCAAATGCCTTGAGTTGATACATTACGTACTTCCGAAAACACTAAAAGTCGTTGACACACAGAATACAAACCTAACAAACCGGTACTGTTGTATGGGTTTTTGGTCATTTTTGTTGTAGTAAGACGCAGTCGGACAAACCCTTATCTGCCCATGTGATATTTGTTCATGTCTGAAACAGCAATACATACGTAATGTACAGTCACGAGCACCAATATGTATAAACTTTGACTCTTCCTCCATTGTGTTAAGAGCTACAATAGTTTACATACTTTTGCTCGTGACTGTACATACCTACATATAATCACGACTATTATCCCCGAAGGGTTAGTCAGAGACTAGGCAATGAGGACAACAAAAGCAGTCCTCTACATAGTCCACTTTTCACCAAATAGCGACTGCACGTGTGCTCAGCGTTATAGGTGGTGAACCCATCGCCGCTCTATGCTGTTAGATGTATGTGCAGTTTTTAGTCCGTTGGTTTAGTTTCGTTTCGGCACCCATGAATATATGAACTCGATAAATTTCAAACAAGGAGAGTCCCCGACAATAAAAACGAGTGCTGTTTGTATACATTAGAATAAAAATGCTAAGCTTACTGGTAAAATACACTGAAATATTGAAATGATTGCCAGTGGGAACCGAACGGGACTGTACTTTAGAAGCGGCATCGAAGGTGTCGAAACGAAACTTTTTTAACCGCCTCTGTGGTCTAGTGGCTAAGCTACCGGTTTCAGACCCAGAGGTCCCGGGTTCGATTCCCAGCAGGGGGTACATCTTTGTGTGCTCGGTTTGGTTTGTGGTAGGGCTATTAAGTCCGCCTGGCTAGCTACCACAATCTTATCTAAGTCTGTCGCCATAACAACGATGTTTATAGCATTGTTGTGTTCCGGCAGTTTGAGATAAGATAGCCAGTTAGTTAGATAGTCAGTGGTTGAGTATTGCGGGTGAAGCGCGCTTCCACCTTCGGCCTTATCGTCACTTACCATCAGGTGAGATGAAGGCCAAGCGCTTACCCGTTGCCAATAAAAAAACAATAAAAAAAAATAAAAAATAAACTAAACCAGTCCGTTAGTTGCCTTTTACGACACCCAAGGGAAAGGTGGTAGTATTCTTTCACCGCTTCGCGACACGAGTATGATTACGTTTTGAGGCTGATGACAACGATGTAGCTAAGACTTGATTTAAATGATGCCTTTGCCCCTATCTGGGGTGGGGAGTTTATAAAGTAAATTGAAGTAAGTACCTACAGCCTGTAAACTGTCCCACTGCTGGCACATGAGTAAAGAAACGGAACAGAGACAAAGCTTCATACAACCGCGTCGCGCGTTTCTTCTTTTTTACTTAACTTTTTTTATATTTTGTTATAATCGAAATGAGTGATTTAGCACTGCTTCCTCTGAAAGACAGCATGGCATTAATTAATGCCATAGGTATATAAAAAAAAACTCCTGTCAACATAGACATGGTCTAAGATTGGTGGTCTACGTACTAAATAGATCTCAAAGGCGGTTAGTTAATCGATCTCCGTTGGCTAAACTTTTTATTAAATTTAGTAGTTACTTTACTGATTAGTTTTAAAATAAAAAGTGACTGCACGCAACTTAGTATAAGTATTTGTGAAGGATATTTTAAATTATTTGTATAATTATAATTGATATTTTTTTTATTTAGATTTTCCGTCAACTACTTTTTACAAATATTTTCCAACGTTTTTATAACTAAGTAACTCAGAGGTGAAAACTTCTAAGATTTGATGAAGCAATGTTGACTAAAAACATAAGCATCAAGCACTGACAAATTTCGACGGTTAAAAGCCAGACCTCGGTAGCCAAGTGGTTAAGGCAGCCGCCCGGAATGCGGAAGGTGCGTGGTTCGATTACCGCCTGAGGTCGTCGTCTTATTTCAGTGTTTAAAAAAAAATTACTTAAGTAACTCTTGTGTTTAATTATTATATTTAACATAAAATTAAGTGATACCAAATTTTTTCAACGTTTCGTTATCTTTGAGTTTATTTGAGCGATTTTTTTTAACGCAAACAATCAAATATTACGAAAGGGTTATTTATTACTTACTACGCTGAGCTAGATATTTTAGTCCACGTTTCACTATCGCTGGCCACTGACGATCAGTTTGTCCCATCAGTTGAACTGCCGTTAGTCCAAAATTTGATCGTGAATGTCGAATGGTCACTCCAGAGCTTTAACTGGCGGCAAGACACGGAATTTTTCGCGGCTACCATAATCAGTTCGAATTTCTCCAATGAATATTGATCCTTAGAACCAAACGATGAAGTTCAAAACACAACCCAGCTGGTCGAAAACATTCCAATCGCGTCAGTTCGAATTTCACCAATGAATATTGATCCTTGGTACCATACAATAAAGTTCAATATTGATTGTACCGGCCAGTCGAGAACTGACGAGCCGGAGTGACGCCAGTGAGTGGGGAAATCTGTTTGGCGTTAAACGATTTGGAGTGACGCCACAGTTTTACGCCTGGACTGACGCGCAAAACTGATCGTCAGTGGCCACTGGGTACCGGGTACCTACTTATTTGGGCGTTATTAACGCGTTAAATATCAAATATTACCCATTATGGAATTGGTAATATTTGATATTTAACGCGTTTACTTAGGGAAGTAAAGGTGTTTTCGTAAGTGGGTTAGTCAATCGTCAAAGTGAGAACGTATCGCTTATCACTCCGCTATAAAACAACAGAAGCGGCGTGGAAGCCGTGAAGTGCAAACCAATAAAAAATAACGTCAAGCCCATTCTCAATTACGTCAAACTCAATTTGACAAGTTGATGAACACGTTGCCGGTTTGACGGAGCCGCGCGGGTGGTCCGCCCTGACGCAGTATTTCTTTTATTTTAGTTGAATTTTTTGTCATATAAGTAAATCTTTTTTTTAATTTTGACCGCTAGCGCGATGACTTACCGCCTTTTTTGTTGTATAAGTTTTTTTTTACCGATACGGCGATGACTAACTGCCAGTGCACCGTAATAATTGACGTTGACATTTTTTTTCGCTATATTTCCCGATATCGATATAGAAAACAAATGAGACGTGTTCCATTATTTTTATAATTTGAAATCCACATTCTAATGTCAAAATATACAAAAAGGTTTTACGGGTTAAGCTACTTTAAATACTTTTTAGTTTGTAATGCAAAAGGTTTATAAAGTTATTTTTAAAATCAGTGATTATTTATGAATGTTATACGCTCTAATCAGTTTTAGACTAACGCGGGAAATCTTGTCCTTTTTCTATCATAGTGTCAAAGACATTAGAAAATCTCACAAAAAATAGGCAACCAATATCTAAAAACACAGCCAACCCTAATCAGTTTTAGACTAATGCGGGAAATCTGTCCTTTTTCTTTTATAGTGTCAAAAACATTAGAAAATCGCACAAAAAATAGGCAACCAACATCTAAAAACACAGCCAACAAAGCACTCAAGTACAAAAATTTGCATTTTAGATACCTACCGCAACGATATGGATTGTGTGAAACCGTACAGCAAGAGAACACGACCAAACCAAACTGCTGCACGCTCCAAAACCATTCCTAAAAAGGACTGTCAGTGTGACATTAGAACTGTCAGTGTGAGTGTGACATTTGAACTGTCATCGGTGGTGTGTTGTGTGTGAGTGTCGGCATGTACGGCTAGCACGATGGTGACGCTGATGCCGTGTTCGTACCTCGGCGGAGGCACTTCCACGCGGTGCAGCTTGGACGCGGAGCCGAAGGTCAGAGATACTTCCACCTCAATCTTAAACACGCTTTACTTATTCAACGTGAATCGATGTTGTGATCACAATCGATGTCCTTAATTAAAAGTATTTATTTAGAACTAACACGCTTTACTTGTTCATTATCAAGCGGTGTTGTTAGCACAATCGAAGTCCATAATATGCGACACTCAAGTGTGATTTGTATCCAGACAAACTGTCCAGGTTTTTTTTTGTGATACAAAATGAATATTTACTTGTTTTTCTTTGTCAAATTTAAAAAATACTTAATATGAAATGTATAAAACTCAAAAATATATATAAATGATTCCTTAAAAATCATATTTGTAATTAATGACAGAGATTGTGATATTAACAGCGCATCTGAATTCAAAACAAAACGCGAACAGGTTCTCGTTGAGCGTTAACTGTTATTCAATGTTTATGATTGAGGTGTTATGGTAGAAAAAGTATTTATTCAAAAACAGCACCTAGGTATGTCATATCATAACCCCGCACCTTAGCACGTAGTTTGCACGCAATGCTTCGGAATGTACATTTCGGCCACACAAGCGCAGTTATTAATTAAGCTTTATCTCGGCGAGGTGTCCATCGTAACTAACACCAAATTTTATTGTTCCTCGCATAAGGACGGACAAACAGTTTATGTTTGTTCTGTTGAACGGCGTCAGATCTCATGTTACCCATTCATGCGTTAATCTTTAGTGGCCATTAAAAAGTCGTAATGCGCGAGCTTGGTGTCCGTACCTACGGGACAGTGTGTCGTTAGCCACCTGATACCAGGCTATCATAATTGTCGAGGAGTATGTTTCCAGAGCGTGGAACGTCGCGCGTTAGACAACCGATGATAGTAGGATTACAGAGGAATACTGTGACAGTGGATGGTAATCGAATAAATTATTTTTGATACAGGATAAAACAATCATATTAATAAATTAGTAGTTCACACAGAACAGTGTGTTCATAATAACTTAGGTTTTTTGATATCAGGCTATCATGAATGTCTAGAAGTTCGTATTCAGAGTGTGGAATGTGCGGGTAGGCAACAGCAACCAGCCGAAATGACAGTTAGATTGAAGAGGATTTATCGTACCATTCGTACCTACAGTACCTAGTCCATCTAGCTATTGGTCACTTGTGTAATATTTGAGGTGTAAACTTTTTGGTTGCTCTGAAGTTATTTGCGTAAATTACGACCTGCCTCGATTCTGTTAATCTAACGTACACAATCGGGGTACTTCTCATAAGGACAGATTCTCAAAAAGACAGATTCTCAAAAGGGCAGACTGTCAAAAAACCGAAAATGGTACAGGTGCACACAAAAATTAATAGAAGGAAATATCTCGCACACTGTTTCCACATTATAAATTAGAATCTTCCTAAACTAACCTACCAGCTTGTACCTACTATGGATAACTAATAAATATAATATCTATTGACGACTGCATGAAGTTACAAGATGATCTAGATAGGCTCAGTGATTATTGTAATATTAACAGGCTTTTCCTTAATATTAATAAATGTTGCACTATAAGTTATAGCAGAAAAAAAAACCCAATCATTTTCGATTATCAACTTCATAACAAAAGCGTTACTAGGGTGTCTGAGGTTAGAGATCTGGGAGTGTCACTAGATCGTGAACTATTACTTTCCTCTCATATAGATAAAATTACGATTAAGGCGTACAAAATGCTGGGCTTTATTCTCCGACAAGGTACTGATTTTCGAGATGCTAAAACCCTTATTCTGTTATATAATTGTTTTGTTAGATCGCAAATTGAGTATGCATCTACAGTGTGGAACCCTCAGTATGCGTGTTTATATTGATTCCATTCATGAAATTTAAAACAAGTTTATTAAAAGACTGAAAAATAAATTCAATAATTTCAAAACCGATGATATCACCCCTTTAAATTTGCGAAGAGAACATAGAGATATAACTATACTATACAAAATAGTCAATAATTAGTAGATTCACCGTACTTATTAAGCAAAGTTTCATTGAAATGCTCAAGACCCACCAGTAACATATTTTCTCGTTCGCGTAACACATTTTCTGTACCATTTTCCCGCACAAATTATGCTAAGAATAGATTTATTTCTAGAGCTTTGAATACTTACAATAAGAGATATAGTCACATCGATATCTTCAATCTAAAACCATCAAAATTAAAATTTGAACTCAAAACAAATATAAAATAATAAATTGTTTGTGGTCAAATTAACTAGTTGCTAATTGTTGTTTGTACTAAACAAATTTAATATTAAGTGTTGTGTTGTGTATGTATTTAGTGAAGTATTTTAATGTCTATAAGTGGAAACTCTTTTGGCAAATGTAAAACCTAGATTAAGTTATTATCATGTAATACAAAAATGCTGTTTGTTTCCCAATAAATAAATGAATAAATAAAATATATTAACAGGTATAATGAAAAAAAAATATTACTTAATTAACAATAATTAAATTTTAAATATATATTTATTATTATTATTAATATAATTATTTTTAAAATTGAATTTATTAATGTAATCTATTATTATTAATTATATATTTTTAAATAATATACCTAAACCTCTTTTTTTTCTCTGAAAATAATAAAATAATGATAATATTATTTTTTCTCTTTATGTGCTTACGTGTACTCCTGTCCTTTTGAGAATCTGTCCTTATGAGAATGACCCGTGGCATACAAAATTCTCATACGAAACAGAAAAACGATGTTTTGTAGTCCCCTGTTTCCTCCTTCAGAACGGGGCCAATTTTTATATTCTTTTCAGCATCGATTTAAGAAAGAGATTTTCTATGTCTGTATGTTTATGTTTTTTGCATTAAGTCATTTATTTAACAACCAGGAGCCTCCAAAATTTTGCGAAATCACTCAGTCTTAAGGCGTCTTCAGAAACATTAAGTAATCTCTTTCAAAAAAAAAAACAAACATACAGGCATAAAAAATGTTTTTCTTTAACCGATGCTGAAAAAGTAACAAAAATTGGTCCAGTTCTGAAGAAGGCAACCGGGGACTATGAAACGTCGTTTTTCTGTGTTTCGTATAATAATGTTGGATGACACTTCCACGTAGTGTCCTATTAAATAGCAGAATCGACGCTGGTCGCAGAATTATTGCACACACAGTGTGGATCGGTTGACACAGCTACATCTTGTTCCAGCGACGACCTAAGTAAGACTCACGAACCCCCAGAAGTTCACTTCGCGCTGGACTAGGCTATCATAGTCATTGAGGAGTTCGTTGTTAGTGAAATTAAAGTGAAACTAGCGGTATTTTTTAAGGCAATCGGCCACATTTCGATTGCTGGCGAATTTTAAAAACTTTATCGTGTTTAAATGTATTCAACAACAGTATACTGTCTAACTAGTAATAAACTGCATATTTTTATAGTAAAACTGTATGTTTACTGCATTACTAGTAAAACTCGTGTTTTGAATTTTGTGTCTCAGAAAGACCGTAAAAGTTTTATTTTTAAAGAGTAGAAAACAATCTTATGTTTAATACCTCTGTCGAATTAATTCCACTTATGTTAGTGATCATGCAATATAATCACACAGTAATTCGTATTTAGTAATTTCTTTCTTTTTCTGTAGTCAGTTTACATAATTTACACCACCTGTGCGCACGTCGATGTAAATTAGCGCAAAAAAAAACAAACTACAACATCTCATTATCATAGCCCGTTATCAAAGTAAAAATGCTAAGCTCAAATGAATATGATGCAAAATTAAAAGTGTAGGATTTCATCCAAGCAAATACAAGTTTTTCTTGTAGTTTTGGTAACATGTAAGTATATTTTGGTAATATGTATATTTGAAAACTTCACCCGATGTTTGATATTCCTCCACGTAATGAAATGAGAGGGTAAAGGTTCCTTTGGCCACATAAATAAAACAAAAACGCATCTCACATGCAGAAAACAAAAGAAAAAGAAGAAAAATAAAGTTCTAGTTTTAAAATAAACGATGTCATGTAAACAAAGTGCTTTTGTCGCGAGACACGAGCGGTACAAAGTAATGCGACGGCGGCCACCCAGCCGAGGTGCCGATAAAACGTATTTGTCAGCTGCGACAAACGATTTATCGATAAAGATTCATCTCGATACCTTTTAAATCGAACGATCGCGACGATCACTATTAAATTCGCGCAACGAATACTGCGGGAAATTGCAAATAGGAACGCAACGAAAGTTTTAAACTTCGAATGAACGGTATCGAATTGGGATGAACGGTATTGATATGAACATGTATTGACGTTCTAAAACAATCCACTACCTTGTCAGCTTTGTTCCCCTATATAATTGTATAAGTATGCTAAATGTGTAGGTAGTACATATTCTAAATATAGAATAAGGAAAAAAATTGGTTGCCTGTAAAGTCGGTATACGGGCGAAAGTTTTACGTGACAACGACTTTGAGTGGTAAAATAATTTTAATGTGAATATTCATTCGTATAGTAGGAAGAAGGATGAAATAATAGTAACAATTTAAAACATTTATTTATACAAAGAATTATATTTAAAACATTAATTTATACAAAGAATCTCGCACTGAATTTCATATTAACAAAATCTTAGGCGGGCTAACCATGCCCGAGTGGAAGGGACGCGTGCCTCTCACTCGCTCTCATTGTGAGCGCATAACGTGAGCGGAGCGTAACGCAGTTTCTTGAAGTGTCACCCGGCAAACCAATTTATAAGACGTTGTCACGTCAAAAAATCAAAAAACAACTAATTTGATTTCTATTTAGCAGATTTATTTATATTATTAATATAGTCTTAAATGCTATAAAAATAATTAATTGTGTTAGAAAAAGTTTTTTTAACGTGCTATGTCGTAGAGGAAATATTGTGTTATTCTTTATATTTGCGCAATACAAACCAAAAGCATGTAGCAAAAAAGCAAGTTAATTATAATTAAATAACAGTTTTTATACAGCGTCCTTCCAATTCCTAAATAATAAACCTGTCAAATCAAAAATATCAATACAAAACGTCGAAAAGAAAACGCCAAACAAATGACGGGCGCTTAAAACAATAAAAAGTGTCGTCATTAAAATAAATAACAATTCAAAATTGACACTTCACACGGCTCGGGAGAGACGGAATTAATCTTAACGAATCTCTTGTATTATCGGGCATAACGCATAAATATGTGGGCAGATAAATTTGAAAATTTATTTGTCCAGCCAGATGGGACGGGGCAGCAGTCCCCGATCGTAAATATAAAGTGAGATAAAACAATAAACGAATTACATATAAATAAAGGAGCGTTTTGTCCCGATGCTTGTTTAGAACACAGGATGTTTCATTATTAATATTGTTTATTTTTTTAAATAGCATGTTAGGAATAGCAAATTTTAGTCAGTGGTACTTTGTCATTTTATTAATCCACAAAACTAGGAAAAGATATCTAATTAATTAGAAAAAAAAAATGTGTTTCTTAAATGTGAATACCGTCTTATATCAAATAATATAGCATTTGTCAGTATGTAAGGTTGTTAATTGAAAAGAAAAAACAATTTTAAAATCCGTAGTGTTACTCAAGATTTACTTAAGTTAATCGCACGATTTATTTTAAATAACTGTTTAATGACATTATTGTCAGTTAAAAGTAGCTATACTATACTTTTTTGCCTTTGGATAAAAAAAACAAATATTACCTATCATACTATTTAAAAATAATATTAAACTTCAAAAGTTGTATGTGGCGTAGATACCGCTCATCGCTAAACATTTTATAAAAAAATACAAAAATGTTTTCGACAAAGCAACACAACACCCCGTAGCGGCCGCGCTACGAAAGCGCGCAGGCGCGTTGTCGCCGCGTAAAGCGTATAAATTAGCCCGCGCTATCGCGATCGGCCGGCCTCACACCTCGCGTGGAATGCCGTGATTTACGCCCTTCCTCACATGCGTCTCCTTTGACGTATGCTGCCCTGGTATTTCCGATGAAGATTATTTTGAACTTTGACCTGAGAAATCCTTAGAAAATATTTTAAATTCCAATGTCGCGCTTTACGTAAAGCATTCACATAAACCTTAAAAAATATACTTAAATTAGCGTAAAAATTTGTTTGATCGGCCGGCCTCTCACACCTTCATGAAATGCCTTGATTTACGCCTTTTCCCACATGCGTCTCCTTTGAAACTGCTGCCCTGGTATTTATGATAGAGATTTTTGAACTTTCTGACCTGAGAATTCTTATGGGTTTTAAAAACGTCACACGTATTTGCACCATGGTGTATATTTCTCTACCATGGTCCCACCCTTAGGCAAAGGCTTCCATCAACATCAATTCATCGTTACAATTGATGAGACTCTATAAAATGCTTTTCTTTATTTATTCATCATCAGCCTATAAACGTCCCACTGTTGGGCACAGGCCTCTCACGTGGACAATAGCACGATTGGGCCATAACCCACCACGCTGGCCCAATGCGGGTTGGTGTGTTTTATCGACTGTCGTCTTACGACAACAACCAACGGCTTTAACGTGCCTTCCGAAGCACGGAGAAGCACGAGATGTTTTTTAAATTTGGTCACCCTTCCAGCGACCCGGCATTGCGAAAGTTGCTTAGCGGGCAAGATTGCAAACCGAGCGCGCTAGCCGCTGCGCCATCGAGCTCCTATAAATTCTTACAAAATATTACCTAAGTATATCAAAAGTTTATTTAGTACACTTCACAAAGAAATTAAACATTTAATAACATTCGTTTTACGTAATGGTATTTATATTTCGATCTCTGTGGTCCGTGAATTCAAGGATCCCTGTAACCATAAAGTGGGTAGGTACATACGTACTTACATAAATTAGTTCATACGTTATGGTCGTTTTATGGAGCGGTTGCCAAAGACCCTATTTATTTACTACCATTTTGACACCCTTCTTTTGCTACGAGGTGATGAAACGGAATAGTCAAAACTCAAAATTGTGACTCTGTCATTCGATCTAAGTAAAAGTGTGGTTTACTAAGTTCAGGTTAAAAATCCATAATTTTTATAAAATGGTTTAATTTTTCCGCCAAAACCATTTCAAAGACGAACTAATTTAGAAGAGGTTTCAATTTCCTTAAAAGAAATATCGCAAGTACATAACATAGTCAAAAAAGACTCAAATTCTTTTTTGGACATCGTAGCGGCAATAGTATAACGAGTATTTGACGCATATTTAATGTAGGTATATGTGTTTTGGCAGAATTGCAGCTTTTGAAGGAGCTCTTCGTCATGCTCGCACACGAACGGAAACGAAATGAGTGCCTAAATATCTCGATGGGTACTCTTTTCGTGCAGCTGTTGATTGTACATCTAGTTCGAAGGCTCGTACACAGAAAGAACAACAAAAAATAATATCACATCATAGAGTGCTACGTCAGAAATGAAGACAGTGGCGCCCAGAACTAAACAAATCCGGACCAATTTTATTAATGTCGTTACCGTATCTTGATCGGGCAGACGTTTAGGGCCTTTATTATTTATACCGAGCCTCTTATCAGCCATCTCTGGCGGACGGCTGTGTCAACCGTTGCCTACATTTTGGGTGGAATTTAAATTGGACAGGATTTGGTAAATTTTTAGGTATGATGATTGTTAGCTGTCTGTTTAGTTGTTGTTTTAGATGGCTTGTTGGTATATTAGTCGAGGGATATCGTGATTCCCTTTGTAGGCCACAGACCACGTCCGTGTCTTACACAGAAGCGGTCTGTGGCCTATGATGGCTAATCTAACAGATCCAAATGATCTAATTTTAGTACCTACAAAATTATTTCAATTTACTGCTGAGTCTTCTTAAAAAATCTAACGACGACAGGACAACAACAACAAGATTGATGTTATTAACTGAGTTATGTTAATAACTTGACGACCTCCTTGGTCGAGTGGTTTGTACACCGGTTTTCATGGTGTCGCCATGTCTAAGGTCCCGGGTTCGATCCCCGGTCGGGTCAATTTAGAAATTATTGTTTTTCTAAATTGTCTCGCGTCTGGGTGTTTTCTATGTATAATAAGTATGTATTTAAGTATATTAGGTATGTTTATCCGTGGTCTAGTAACCATTTAACGAGTTTCTTCGAAGCTTCTCTTGGGCTAGATAATTGGTGTGAGTGTAGGAAAATTTATTATTTTTTATTATTTTATAATAACCTGAACATCTACGACAAGAAGAGGTGTAAATATAATTATTAATTAGATACATATACAGAGGCACGTTTAAATCACCTGATGTCGTTTATAGTAAAACATAATTTACGGTTCTATTCCGGTGTTACGTTTTATCTGGTTTTTAAGATAACACCTAATTGGTTGACAAGTGGAGAGCTTCATAAATCGCATTTTGATCAATGATCACTGGAAAGAGATCGTTTGAAAAATCTATTTTATGGTTCAGTTCACTCTTTGTCATAACGATTATTTAATTTATCTTTCGAAACTCACCTCAATGACCGAGTGGCTAAGAGGTTTAACCGTAGGTCCAGGGTTCAATTCCATGGTCTAGCAAGTAGCTTCGGATTTTTTAATACATAACCCGTGTTTGGGATCTAATCATCACCAACCCACGTTTATACCTCGAAAGCAATGAATCCGGGTCACTTAAACAAACATATTAAAGAAACATATAAATCTCGGAAACTAAGAATGCTAGATTAATGAAGTAATTGTGTATAATAGACAATTAAATACTCTTTAAATGATGGTATTAATACTTCTTAGTAATGTAACGTTATATTATAAAAAAACACAAATTTGAAAAAGGGACACTATGGAACTTGGTGTACAAAATGCCAAACCGCGCAAACGCAGTAATGGAAGCACGAGGAGGCAATACGAAGTATTAAAATTCAAGAAAATCGTAATGTTGTTCAAAAATGTCATGTTTCCTATTTTTGTTTTTAGGCCGAGATCAGCAGTTTTTTTTTAATGATTTTTTTTGTAAATCAAATTTGTTTAATTGTCTAATAAACACACTTTATTTTATTAAGCTAGCATTCTTAGTTTCCGAGATTTTTAGGTTTCTTTAAGTGATCCGGATTCATTGCTCTCGAGTGTACTTAACGTGTTAATTAAACTAATAATTAGTTGTAACGAAGAAAGATTTGCTAGGATTTGAAACGCTATTCTTTTTTAATATAAAAGGGTAGTCCTGATTGACTATGAAGACGATCAATAATTATGCAATCCATACGTCTGTTATGTACTTTAATTAGGTGCGGTAAACTTTTGCACGCATGCCTTGCTGGACTTAGCTCGCTAAAAATTTGCAGCTTGCCCAATACACTTAGGCAAGAGATAAATTAAATTAATTTAATTTGTTTACGCTCACACCAACTATCTAGCTCACCATAAGTATTATTGTTTTGAAACTTGTTAATATGGTAAGATAACGGATAAATATACATAAACATAGAAAAACATCTAGACCCGAAATCAATTTACAAAAACAGTTTTTCTCTAAATTGACCCGACCGGGAATTGAACCCGGGAGATGGCGCGACGCCAGACCCGGCGTGCTAACCCCTCGACTACGGAAGTCGTCATTATGACGGTATTTGCCGAGATTCCCTTTGTATTTACGATTTTTACACACTAACATAATCACATATAGAAAATTATAGATGAATTACAAAAAGCTTCTAAAAACATAAACATAACTTTAACTATAAAGCTTCAGCTAGTGGTGTACAAGACTCGAGCTCTCTGAGTCCTTTTACTTAAGGCTCGGAGTCGTTTACAAAGCTCGCGACGACTCCGACTTTACGTGAGCCTCGGAGCGTGACATTAGAGCTCAAGTCTTCTTCTGCGCTCGAGTCTTTTTCTGCGCTCGAGCCTATTTCTGAGCTCGAGTCTTTCTTTGATCTCTAGTCTTTTGTTGTGATAAGTTATTTGATGTTTCAAGATTTGCATTTTAATACAAAACAATGATAAGTGTGCTTAAAAAGCAATTACTTATTGTTAATTTAAACCTTAATAACATTGATTCAAATTATAATGAGAAATAAAGTATGATTAATAACAATAGTAGTTAATTATAATTCATCTGAAATCTTGCCTCAAGGCTTTGTTGAGGGTGAAGTTTCAAGTATTTTTTTAAAACTCGTATTCTTGAAAGCTCGAGTTCATTTTAAGACTCGAGCTCTTCTAAAGGCTTTAGTTGTTACTAAGAAAGCTCGCGCTCAACTAGATTCGGGACTCCGAGCCTATCGAGCTCCCAGAACCCTGCAAATTTGACTCGTGTCTCCAAAATTAGAACTCAAAGACTCGAGGCTTGTACATCACTAGCTCCAGCTCAAAGGACCATATGAAATAGATCCGCAATAAATGTACATCACGCCCGATTCCCGAAGGGGTAGGCCTCAGAATAATAAGTAAAGCATAGAAGGAGTGCTATGACATTTGAGTGGGCACTCCGTTTGGTCACCATTCGAATTACATTTGTATAGGTCGCTTTTGAATTCAGTATCATAAATGGTGACCGGTTTTTTTTTCGCTGGACATTTGACGTTTTTGTCAACTTATTTTGTCTCTTTTCTTTCAATGTTTATTGCCCATTTGAAGAAATAGGACAACTATACGAGTCTCATTTGGACTCCTTCTATGTTTTAGTTATTATTCTATGGGGTAGACAGAGATCACAACCTTCCATTTGCTGCGATTCTGCCACAATTCCTTTGCTTGTTTTACTCTCAACTTTAATATCCAACATATACGGTTTTATTTGCCACCACGCTCCATGGTGTATCACATAGTTGTACTATAGCATTTGTCAAATTTTATTCTTGACCCATAAGAAAACACATGTGTATTTTAATCGAATTCATAGTTCAATTTCTGTTCAATCTACTTAACACATTTTCAATAATCAACCTACTTAATGTTCAATCTACTTAATATATTTGCGAATCACTATATGTACTTATGTATATAGTTCATGTATCACTTTTTTGTTCCTTGTGAATCTCGACGATTAGAGTGCTCTAGAACATACATAGGTACGAACATACATACATAGGGTTGACGACTATAATCCCCGAAGGGTTAGTCAGAGACTAGGCAATCAGGACCGCAGAAGAAGTCCGCCGCTATAGTCCACGTTTCACTAAATTACAACTGCATATGTGCTCAGCGTGATAGGTGGTGAGCTCCTCGCCGCTCTATGCTGTTGGATGTATGTGCAGTATTTAGTCCGTTAGTAGCCTTTTATGACACCCAAGGGAAGAGAAGGGTACCTAGTTATTTTGGTCAGCCGTTATGCCACACGGCTTTCTCTTACCAAAAATTTTGAACACTAGCGCCAAATCACTGAACGCTTTACTTCTAGCGGTGGCTTCAAGAACTAAGTTGACAAACAATCATTCCCATTGACAGATTGACAGCGCATTTTCATTCTTCACATACACAATAATGGTTCCTAGAAGGCTGCACGATGTTTGGAAGAATGTCGTAAATACTAGCATTGTCATGTTACATGCAGGTCACTTAGTTTTGCTACTCCATATGTACGGTCAACAGCAAAAGTCGAACACAACTATACCATGAGCTCAGATGTAGTTATAACAGACACAATAGAAATAGAAATGGATAAGTCATAGAATAATAACTAAAGCATAGAAGGAGTCCAAATGAGACTCGTATAAATAGTTGTCTTATTTTTTTCAAATGGGCAAAAACATTGAAAGAAAAGAGACAAAATAAGTTGCCAAAATCGTCAAATGTCTAGCGAAAAAAAAAACCTGTCACCATTTATGATACAAAATTCAAAAGCAACCTATACAAATGTCATAGCACTCATACTATGCTTTAGTTAAGATTCTGAGGTATTAGTCATATTTTTACTAGCTGTCAAGTGCCTATTTTATTTGTAATTTTGACAATGTAGTAAGTAGTTTATTGCTGACTGTACTCCACGTACAGAGTACTTTTGCTTGTATTATGGTATGGTAATTACACGGAATAGGCAAATCTTCTTTAACTGTTATGTGGGTAAATAGTTATTTCAAAGTTAATTCTAAATATTTAAAGGAGGTTCAACAACAGACTAACTAATAGAAAAGGATAAAACAAACTAAAGGTAAGACCTAGGATCAGCAGTATGCATGGATAATACATACTAAATGAAGGTAATATTAGGAATAACTTTTTATAAACCCGACGCGCGACGTTATAATCGAGTTTGATTTGGATTGTTGTATTTGTTTCATACCCCGTTTGAATATTTCGTTTATCTGAAAAAAATTAGTACTGTATAATATTTGTGAAGTTATTTAAATGGGTTTTAGTTTTATTACTGTATTTTTAAATGTTTACTTTTAAAAAGTATGTTATTTCTCTTTGATAACGCCATAACATGGATAAACATTAATATAATTAGTTTTAATTGCTTTGTTTCAGGCGAAAAGGCCGCGAACAGACACTGACACAGATGTACCTGATAGGTAAGACATGTTATTCAGTATTTAATATCCCTAAAAAAACATATAATAATAATAATACTTATAATCAGGACTATTATCCCCGAAGGGTTAGTCAAAGACTAGGCAATGAGGACCGCAAAAGCAGTGCTCTACCATAGTCCACTTTTCACCAAATAGCGACTGTACATGTGCTCAGCGTGACAGGTGGTGAGCCCATCGCTGCTCTATGCTACTGGATATATGTGCAGTCTTTAGTACGGTTAGTCGCCTTTTACGATACCCAATGGAAGAGAGGGGGTGGTAGTATTCTTTCACCGCTATGCTTCATGGTTTAATATCCCCAACTATAATTTTATGTTCAAGTGCTCTTTTCTATTTAAATATAAATATTAAGCATACATTTTTCTTTGTTTTTAACGTACGCAGTGTGATTTAAAGTAAGGAACATTTAATCATTGCTTATGATACAGGTTTGCCTCGTGTAGGTAGTTAAGATTTAATTGTTGTATCTGTTGTATTAAGTAAATGAATAATAACTAATATTATTACTTATTAATAAATGCAAACTAACAATTTGAAAATACATTAAATGTTTAAGAGGTTTATTCTCATTAAGAACAAAAGGAGAATGACCAAACCAGCCTATTCGATATCTATTGCGTCTTAATCATTCACATATCAAAAGTGTTCTGTTAAGTTATAATGCTTACTGTTAAAAAAGGTTTTCTATAGAACGCCGCGTTAAGAGTCAAGTGATAAATAATGCTGAACTGAACTAATAGTTATACGATAACAGTTGTCATAACCTCAAAATACCTAAAAAGTCTTAAGCTAAAAATGAATATAGCTTCAAACTCCCGCATGTTATTGTAATGTAATTTTTTCTTCATAATTGCTGCTATTGATTACTATTTATTAAATAAAGCGCTGTGTTACGCTAGCTAGCTAAAAAACTAGCCTCACTCCCAAAGTAAAAAGGTCATTTTCCTTTAAGTATTAAGTTTAAGTAAAGCAAAACATTAAGTATTAAGTTTCTTGGATCCGATCCCGCGATTTTTTTGAAATTGTTTTATCGCAGCAGCACAAGCAGTCAGCTAAGCTGCCAAAAGATGTACTTTGTATACGGCTATCGCTTAGAAATAAATAAAAAAAAAGAATTCCAAAATAAATTTTCAAATTTTTGACTTTGTAAAAAAGGCCATTAAATTAACCTACATAAATCGCTTCTAAATAAATAGGTTACAATTTGTGCTATAAAAATATTACAACTTACTACATTCGTCACAATACTATTTAGGAGATATATGTGAGGAGATATATCCCTTCCTTCCCTCCTACCTATGACATAGGGTCCTTCAAACGAGGCGTGAAGAAGCACTTTGTGGGCCGGCAGAGTGAGGATGACTGATGCTACGTCTCTTACGCTGCACCAGTTGTCCTCGCGCCTGGACCTCATTTCCACTTAACATCAGGTGGAGTGGGGTCATTTGCCGGGCTTAGTATAAAAAAATAATATAAAAAAATAAAAAAAATGTTCGAATATACTCGAACATATACCTCTTAACTGTGCGTTGATCAAACAACCATTTTGAGGAGCTCTCAACCTTTCCGCATCGCGCCCAAATTAAACTCCACGCTGACAGTCAGCACAATAACAAGGGCCCGTAATCCCGTGTAATCCCCGTATTGTGAACACACAATTGCCGTGAAAAGAGCTACTTAATAAAACTCCGGGATGGAACACGCCTCGTCTGCAGCCAGCAGCATTATCGCACCCCCGATCAAAGGAAGTGATTTTGGGGCACAATGAGTTTTATGTTACAACCGCTCTCGTATTTGATAATGCGCTTTTTGGAGATGTGCAGAATATTTTTGGGTTGTAGTTTTTTTTTGACAATTTTTTTTGTTGTATTTAAGTATGTCAACACCTGTGTGTCGAATGGTTTGGTGGAAAAAGAGTGTTACGATTTAGGTCGATAATAAATTTTGAATTAAAATATATAATTATGTAAGTATCATTAAACAAAAACACATAATTAACCCACAGACACAAAATTAATTTTGCTTTCTGTTTAGCGTTAACAATTTTATATTATAAGAATATATTGTAAAGCGGGATGTTATAAAAAATTGGTATTTTAAAAACTGATGTATTTTTACCGCATGTCAATAATTAATGATTATTAGCATGTTCCATTGTCATATTGAAAAGATGACTATATACAAGCATTCCTAATAAGTTGTCAATGAACTATTAACAAATTGAAACAGAGAAAACATTTGAAGCAGACAAAATGGCATACACAGCAAGTAGAAGGGATTCACCGAATCCTTGACAAGAAAAAAGGTTGAAGACAAATGTTGTTTGGTATGCGTTGCCACATTCCTCACCCGGGTCGTATTAGTTAGGTTAATTAGTGGTTTAACACGACATTTTTATATTTATCTCTCTATATTTTAAATATTTTTGTAACTCTACAGAATAGCACCTTTTAGTTGTTATAAATCATTTTTTGGTGCAATTCCGGCCCGTTGTATGGCATTTTTTAACGTTTGACAGCTCGCACAGCGCACAGGATCTGTCGTATCGCGTTGCGTTGGATTTCAATAGTTTTTTTCTCTAGAGTTTTTATTTTTATCCCGTCCGCTGCGTCTATAATTAAGACTTTTGGGATATGTGCAATGTGAAACTTGGTAATTAGGGAGATACTTACTTTTAAACTTTCGCATCCCAATATAAATAAAATGTTGAACGAAGTTTAACCACAGATTAAGTATTAGTTATAGTTATTTGTGTTTACGCACACTGTTTGCTGGGTTTAATACCTTTATTATTATTATATGGTGGTTTCATCTACGTGTGTTTTATTAAGTGCGCATATAATAAGGTTGGATAAATAAAATTAGACCAAGGAATAGTATAATTTGTGTGCTAGTTTTAGAGTCAAACTTTGTGTATTATTGTTTAAGTTTTGCAAGTTGCGCGTAGCAGTGCTTGTCTCATTGTCTGGCACTATTCTATTATATTCTAAATAGCTGAAGTAAGTACCTACTTATAGATATGTTTTACTTGAAAAAATATATAGGTAACAAGTAAAATTTCTTTAATGAGTCCACCAAACGAAAAAACAAAAAATACCTATCCATTTCTTTGTACTAAACTCAGCTGTTATTCGAGGTTCAAAGCCATGTGTGAATTCTAGCGCAGTTTTTAGCGGCTCATAAAAAAACACTCAAATAATAGGTTGTTCTAGCAGAGGGTAGCCACGTGTCAGCCAAATGGCGTCTGCATTAGACTAATACTGGGTTTTAGGAGTCACTAATTAATTAGTAAACGTTTTAACAATATAATTAGTATTTATTTAAGAACAAGCAGGTTAGTTAAACATCAACGGGCGGGCAACAACGGGCATCTTGAAATATGAGACGATGGGATCATATTT
The DNA here is from genome assembly GCA_963921215.1 of Scoparia ambigualis. NCBI lineage: Eukaryota > Metazoa > Arthropoda > Insecta > Lepidoptera > Crambidae > Scoparia > Scoparia ambigualis. The sequence goes on from OY992514.1 coordinate 9,308,274, forward strand.
TGAGTAAAGTGTTACAAAAATCGTTTAACGCTTATCCTGCTGATGGTACTTTTAAGTCCTCATTGCCTAGTCTCTGACTAAAAACTAGATTTAAGCCCGATATAAATCCGATTTAACATCTTGCACGTTAGCGATTTATCTCAAACTATATTATAAACTCTATGGGTGTTAACGCTTACTTAAGCACCACTTTCTGGATGTTTATGTCGACAATGCACTTGTGACCCCATCGAGTACTGAACCCTTGCGCCCAAAGAGTCTTTATACTCTACTCTTGTGAACGGAGCGTGCCGCCATAGATCCAGAAGGGAAGGCGTTTATTGTTTTGCTCTCGTTTGTTATTACGAGATTAGTGAAGGGCTTGTTTAATCTGTGCTTGTGTGTTAACACGTGATCAAATTAAAAAGATATATTTGATAAATGATCTTTGTACATTTGTACAAAAAACTAATTTAAATCAAAAATGTACGCCGATAAATGATGGTCGTTGTACTTACTGCGAACACCAAGTAAATCTAAAATGTTTGTCTAGACCCTGTTTTTTTGTAATCTTTCGTGTAGGAAAACTTTGCCTTACTTTTAGAACTACTTCATGAGAAAATAAATTATATAATAACAACAATTTTAACTCTATCTGTCTATCAATAAATGCTTGTAAGTACTAAAACTTAAAATGTCAAATTTTCGAGTCACTGGCTTTTCAGAGTACTATATAAATATTATACACTAGGATTTAACCACGTTTCTGTAAATACCATAACATTACTACGTTCTTCTTACGTTACTTTCTTCTACGTTATTTATTACTACTAAGGACTTCTTGTACACTTCACTAGACCTCTACTACAGAACAATATACAAGCACAAAGTTCACTCTCGACACAATTGCAATACAATATCAACCTTCGGTGCGCGCCAATACGGTCCAAAATAACTGCCTCTACCTACTACTCTCTCTACTCTAAATCTACTAATCTTACTTGATGGTAAGTGGCAAAGACATTAAACTATTACTAATAGACAGGACATAGCGATCAAAACTTTAATCCACAACTTATTACCAAGTGGTAACAAGTCGCTTAGTATGATGTTATGCGCCCTCTAATGCAGTCGTGTTTGTGCGTGAACAAATTTGACTTAAACAATAGAAAATATACCAAATTGCGTATAGCGATACTGCAAATCCCGACATGGAAAAAAGGCTGAATGTGATTACAGCTTATTTTCGTAAATATTTTGTATATTTACCCAATAATCAGACTATAATCATAATTTCTAATAAATTATTCTAGAACATTTACCGTTGCCCTATGCTGACCTCTAGTGGTGAAAAGCAAAAGTATCTACTTTTAGGATGTCACCACACTTGTCGAAGCGGAAGTAGATGATTTAGTGGTGTTCAAGTGATGTCGTTTTACTTATCGAATAATGTTATAAGTAGATAATATTTTTATATCGTAAGTTTAAGTTTTATATAAGTAGTAATATTCTGACTCAATGATCATTGCGTCCCTAACGCAATGTTATGCAGTGTAACAGTATCGTGCGATGATCTTTTAATAAATTAGAATATTACTAATTATTTTAAACTCTTCGATCAACAATACCAACTAGATGTCAGGTCGGCGCGCGGCGCGCCTCGTTAAATAACAGCGCACTTAACAAGTGAGCTCTTATTTTGTTACTTTGCCTGAAACACGGCCAATGTAAACACGTTCATAATGCCGTGTATTTAAAAGTTGCATAAATAATGCCCGAAAAAGCAATTAAGATCGACAAAAATAATTTGATAAGTACAGTCACGAGCACCAATATGTATACACTTTGACTCTTCCATTGTTTTAAGAGTTACAATTGTTTACATATTTTTGCTCGTGGTTATACTTGCGATTGCGAGTTGTTATTAACACGCAATGTGGTCTATAATATCTATGTAAACTTAGGTATTTTAAAATGAATCACTATATGGATCAACTCGTGTTAATCTGTTAAAGTCAGCCATTTTACCTTATCATTCCTATGAATTGATTCGTTAATCCAATCACACAACCATGTTACATTTGTCGTGGTAGGTACATTTTTCATGTACCTACCACGATACTTTTCTGAACATACCCGATCAAAAACATCATAATAGTATATTTGTATTCGGTACCCAACAGTGTGTTGGTTTATCATCAGCTCTCACGATGTCGAGGGAAAACACAAAGTACGGACAATATTTAATTACGGCTCTAACAAAACCATTTGCTCTCACTACAGATATTCTTAAGCATTGTGAACCTAATGAAATAAAACAAAATGACAAAATCATTGTATGTGTAGGCGAAAATGACTACGATATCAAAATATTGTCGTCACTACTGCGTGAATTCCTCAATCGATTTCAGGACAATGATGTAATACTTTTAAATGTATTAAAAAATATGTACCTTGATGGGAATACACTAAATAAAACATTACATGATATATCTAGTGAATTCAAAAATTGTCACTATGTTGAATGTAAATTAGAACATAAATTATTTAACATGTGTAAATCGATAAATTACATTATTGATTGTATTGATTATAATAATACATATTTAAATATAAAGTCATTAAAAAAACTGATGTCAATGCATAACAGGCCCGGTAATCCCAAGATCTTTTCTTCAAAACACCAAAAAGGTACCATTCCATACTATTTTGCTCGGATGCAGTCAGAGTGTGACTTCGCTAGGTATGATGCCAAAATCTCTCCTACAAAAACTGGAACTCTATTGGACTATTTCCCCGTAATAAAAAATAATGATAAACAGTTTTTTCGTTCGGAATCGCATGGCAACCACAAGTAAACACTATTTTAAAATACTTCATCAAAACATTGCTAGTATCTTATCAAAGCAAGAAATAGTAGAGTTGACACTGCAAGAATTGCAAGATTCAGGTGATGAGCCAGACTTATTGTGCTTCTCTGAAACATTTTTACGTGACGGAAATTTACAGTACTTAAAAATCTATAACTATGAATTGGCGACAGCGTACTGTAGAGACAAACGGAGAGGCGGAACCTGTATCTTGGTAAGACAGGGTACTGTTTACAAGGAACTAAGTAGTATATTACGTAGTTATACAACTCAAAAGTCGTTCGAAGCCTGCGGTATTGAAATTCCCCTATACAAACTGCTTGTGACCTGTCTCTACAGGACACCGACATCCGATCCCAACATCTTTCTACACAAATTAAACCAGTTTTTGCATGAAATTTACAGGAAATTTAAAAATAATATGAACATCGTCATCACAGGTGATTTTAATATTAACATTCTCAAACAGGGAAAAATTACTGAATATTTACAAGATTTATGCCATAATTACAATTTACAAATTCACATTAAAGTTCCCACGCGTAAAGACACTTGCATAGACAATATTCTTAGCAATATTAAAAACGCTTCTGCTAGGATATTACCACTGTATCTATCAGATCATGACACAGCACAACTATTAAGCTTCCCCATTAAACAGAGACACTTTATGGCAAAGTCATACTTTACTTACAAAAAGGACTATTCTTTAAATAATATTAGGAAATTTAAAGAATGTTTAAGTAAACTAAAATGGATAGATATTTACATGGAGTCTGACATGAACAAGGCGTTTGATAGTTTTCACGAACTGCTGTGTCTCTTTTATAATTTATGTTTTCCGTCAATAAAAGTTAAAATAAATAAATCAAATAAAAGTACAAAAAAATGGATAAGTAAGGGTTTAAGAAATAGTTGTAAAACGAAGCGAACTCTCAGATATTTATATTATAAAAATAAAACTGCATTTCTTAAAAACAAATACATGGCCTATTCAAATATGTTAAAAAACTGTATTCTTAAATCAAAAAAGAATTGCAATATTAAATTTATATACAATAGTAAGAATAAATGTAAAGCAACATGGTCTGTTATAAATAATGTAATGGGAAACGCGCAGCAAGACCACAATATAACAGATTTAATGAATAAAAATGACACAATCACGAACCCCTGTGACATTGCAAATCTCTTTAACCATTATTTTATCGACTCGAATAATATCGCAACTAACAACCGACATACCAAATGTATAAATAATAATGCAATGATAAGTAACTCTATTTTCCTTGACCCTACAACAGAGAGCGAGGTCAGAAACGACATAATGTCCCTAAATAACACAAACTCTGTGGGTTACGACGGTATTAGTACTAAGGTAATTAAGGTTAGCATTAACGAACTAGGAGCTGTTTTGACACATTTAATAAACTTATCATTTTCGTCGGGAATCTTCCCTGAGTCGTTGAAACTATCTGTTGTAAAGCCACTGTACAAAAAAGGTAAAAAAAATGATGTCGATAACTATCGCCCAATTACTTTGATACCTGTTTTATCGAAGGTATTTGAAAAGTGTATGTACAAAAAAATACTTAAATTTTGTACAACATATAGTATTATTAATAACTCACAATTTGGTTTCCAAAAGCAGAAGTCCACTACTTTGGCAATATATAATTTAGTCGAAACTGTTTTAACTAATATTAATAATAATAAGTTTACAACCGGTATTTTTATAGATTTATCCAAAGCTTTTGACAAAGTGGCACATCACATCTTACTACAAAAGCTAGATAATGTCGGTATAAGAGGACACGCTCAGCAATGGGTGTCCTCGTACTTGACGGGGCGGCAACAATGTGTTGTAATTGATAGAATTGTTAAAAATGAATTAGTGTCGTATTCTTCTAGTTATAGGGAAAACAAGTGTGGTGTCCCACAGGGTACAATACTGGGGCCAATATTATTTGTATTGTATATAAATGACATATTGCAAGCGACAAAACATAAATGTATATTATACGCGGACGACATATCTATAATTGTTACATCAAATAAAATTAACTTGATAAAAAATCATGAGTTTGACATTAATACAGCTTTGGAAAATATAATTAATTGGCTTGAGTTCAATAATCTAACAATAAATTTAAATAAATCTAATTACATTCAATTTCATAAATCAAAACACACTAAATACAATTATAATCTAGACATCACAAAAATTAAAGAAGTTACGCAGACAAAGTTTTTAGGTGTTACTATTGATGAAGATTTGAATTGGAAAATGCATGTAGATAATTTATGTAGTAGGGTTAATAAGTTCGTTTTCGCTTTAAACCAAATTAAGAAAGTGACTAGCAAAAAAACTGCGATTTTATCTTACCATGCACATATAGAATCTATATTACGCTACGGGATCATAATGTGGGGAAACAGTACAGATAAAAATAGAGCATTTATTGCGCAGAAAAAATGCATCAGAGCCATATGCGGAATCCCCCCTGACGAGTCCTGTAAACCAATGTTTCGAGATCTTGGTCTCTTACCACTGCCATCATTGTATATATACGAAATGTGCAGCTTCGTTATGAAGCATAGGAATTTGTTTAAAATGGCGAGTGATATAAACTTAAGGCTTAAAAGAGACCCATATAAACTTGTCCTAAAAGATACACCAAAATCTGCCAAGTACAATAAAAGCTGCTTGGCAATGTGTGTGCGTATTTTTAATAAAATTCCTAAGGATCTCAAATTGCTAGACACTAATCTTTTTCAAAGAAAATTGTATAAGTGGTTAGTTGAGAATACGTTTTATGATATAAAGGAATTTTTTTGTTTTGTTAAATAATAATATTTATTATATAATTTTTAAATGATTATCTTGCTTAATTTTTAATTTAATAATTGTTTAATACTTGTTTAATGGATTTTAATAATTAAAAATAATATTTGTATTACTGAGAGGACTAAATGTTTGCATGCTATTATAAAATGAGCTTGATATGTGATCTATGTATTTATAATGTAACATCATCTTTATACCATGTCAAAGTGCAAATAAATAAATATCTTATCTTATCTTATCTTTGTTTTGAAGTTGACTTGATTTTGGTATACGGGAGTGTATAATAATCCTTACTTATGATGAGTGATCGCGGGGGTGGGTTTACTTCAAAAATGAGTGTTGTCAGTATGCTGTTCGTAGGTACTAGCTAGGTGCTTATGTTATTTCATTCATTCATTCTTTGTTTATAATTAGTTAAGTATGTTGAATTTTTAATAACTTTACACTTTATTACTTAGTAAATAATCATTTGAAACACCTGAATTTTCATTTCCTTCCCTAATTGTCACTTGCTTGTTCCAATGTTGTATATTATACCGATTTTAGTTAATCTTCATCAAACTTATCGATAGGTACGTCGAATTTTTAACGGAACATCCCTACTGCAGGGCGAAACCTACCGTGGGGTAGGTGAAACTTATTCTAATTGTTCATAGTATACTTCTTATTACTCTTGATATAAGGTTTTGCTTTTCAACGTTAGATGGCGTAACTTGAGCACCAGCTCAAAGTTTTTGTATGAAATAGTGACCAATAGCCGCTCTATTACTATTTAAATCTCTTTGGTAAGTGGCGATCAAAGATGAATCCTGAAAACTGATACAAAGTAAGTATCTAATAAAAAAAATTGTTTTAATACATATATAAGTACATATAATCACGACTATCATCCCCGAAGGGTTAGTCAGAGACTAGGCAATGAGGACAGTAAAACCAGTTCTCTACCATAGTCCACTTTTCACCAAATAGCGACTGCAAAATGCTCAGCGTGACAGGTGGTGATCCCATCGCCGCTCTATGCTCTTGGAAGTATGTGCAGTGCAGTCTTTAGTCCGTTAGTCGCCTTTTACGACACCCAAGGGAAGAGGGGCGGTGGCAGTATTCTTTTACCGCTACGCAACAATACGGTTAATTTTGTTTTAATACTGAAAAAAAAGAAGAGATACACTATTTATTTACTATGCTGGCTAACGTGAAACTAAAAAGAGTTAATTTAAACGATTCGTTATTTAATAGCTTCGCGGCTAACATTCGCGGTTTAATCATTAAGGCTAGGTGTTAGTGAAAAATTAAATTAAATTTTTGAAAAGGTAAATAGTAAAATTAAAATCTGCGAAAATTATGAAATATTGTTGAGGATTTCTGTAGAATATACTTAGGATTGAATAGAGTCACAAGTCTTATCCTACTATCCTACTAATATTATAAACGCGAAAGTTTGTAAGTATGGATGGATGTTTGCTACTCTTTCACGTAAAAACTACTGAATGGATTTGGATGAAATTCGGCATACAGAAAGATTATAACCTGAATTAACACATAGGATACTTTTTATCCAAATATTCCCACGGGAACGGGAACCACGCGGGTGAAACCGCGAGCGGCCGCTAGTTCTTAATAATTACGAAAATATTTCGAGTGAAACTCCATAAGAAAACTAAAAACCATAGAATAATAACTAAATCATAGAAGGAGTCCAAATGAGACTCGTACAGTTACTGGGCCATAAACATTGAATGAAAAGAGACAAAATACGTTGCCAAAAACGTCAAATACCTAGCGAAAAAAGAACCGTTCACCATTTATGATACAAAATTCAAAAGCGACCTATACAAATGTAATTCGAATGGTGACCAAACGGAGTGCCCGCTCAAATGTCATAGCACTCCTCTTAGGCATTAGTTATTATTTTGAGCTAAAAACGAAATCGTCGCACCCACCAGTCACCACGCGGAATGTCAAATGGTATACTTCATCAAGCGTACTATTAAAAAGCAAACCTTTGAAGTCACCCAACAATAACGTCGGACAAAGTTGACACCGTTTTACGACGGACTACTGCAATTAAAAACAAAACTAAGAAAATAGCTCCGCAAAGAAACACACACACATAAAGAGAGTTCAATTAAAAAACTTCTAGCGACAATGGTGCTATCCAACTGAGTGGGGATTCCGTCCCGGGCCGTTCTTTTGATATACGATAGCCTTGTTTGATGGACTCTCGAAGTGGCGGCAAAATAGCAAAGTGACACTTGAAGAAGGCGCGAACTAATTTAGGCGGGCTCGACATTCTTTTTTCTACGCGTAAACAAAGAATGTATGTTTGGTTTCTACTATGATTAATTATTAATTATGTATAACGTAATACTTATGTCCACTAATAAATCTTTATGCTAATGTTTACTTTATTCGAATTTCGTCGATAAATTCTTATTCGCTTGACAACGCCATCTATTGTTGTTATGAAGAAACTAAAACCTTTGTTAGTTTTGTAATCGCGCCGCGATCTTGAAGAGTGATTTGCTGTTATGTGCAGGTTATTTATTCAAAAAGTTTTGTTATCATTGATCATTGATTGTTAGTAATATATAATACAATCAAGGGTACTATTTTTGAACCGGTAACAATAAATCTATAATATCTACCTCCCAATCTCTTTCGAAGTTCCTAATCACTATTTAAATAGATACCTACTGAAAAGATAATTTCAAAAACCCGAAAAGGAACAAGAGTAAGTACTTATTCTAAACTTTATAAAAATAAATATTTTCAAGCATGTTTTTTTTAATAAAACTTCTCTTCGCGTAAGTCACACTGTTGTTTTCTGTTAGTAGCATTTTCTGTACCTATATGTATTTCACGTCTTATTTTATTATTCTATATTTTATTTTATTGTGATAGTCAATAAATGTTTTTTCTTTCTTTCATTCATTACGCTCATTTCCCGGAGGGGTAGACATAGAGACAGCAGCTTGCCATTTGCTACAATCCTTAACATTTGTTTTGTTTACGTTCAAAACATTCATACAAGTTCGTCGGTTTAGGGAGAACCCTAAAAGTCAGCTCAGGAGAACCTGAGCTGACTTTTCACGAGAACGGACGTCTCCGATCTGCATATCGATTCTCTAAGCTCGATCGTAAGCTCGCCTCTTACTTCGACCATCACGTTCCGATTAAGAGTGACCTTTGTGACGTGTGTGTAGAGTCCAGGATCGAGTTTTGGACAGAGCCTTTACAGAATCTCACTGCTGATCGGAGTACGTTCGCCGAGATCTTCCATTTCCAACTTTCCCTATTCACTCTCCCCTCATTCATTGCATCAAGTTATTAAAATAAAACTATGCTTTCTTTTTTGTTCAGATGTGTCGTAGTCCAAAGTATCCTAACTGTTTCTGTGTTTTTTAAAATAGTATCAGCGCAGCATACCTATCCTGCACAGACGTAGCTTGCCTTAGACGGACCGTGTTAATAAAATTAAATTAATCTTTTTTTCTGCAAACTTATTTATGAAATCATCCATTGCTAATGAATACTAATGATGATAAAAACGAAATTAGTTTTGTGAATTTTCTGACTCTGTACACACACATGTCTGATAGCTGTTCTTGTCATCCTGTCCCATGGAAGTCCTAAAATATTTAGTTATCACACACGTTCGGGGCCACTGTATCCCGGGGGCCCCGTATCATTTGATACGGCGTTAGCTACGCTCTTGGATCCATGCATTTTTATACATACATACCTACTTATATACATATATATATATAATCACGACTATTATCCCCGAAAGGTTAGTCAGAGACTAAGCAATGAGGACCACAAAAGCAGCCCTCTACCATAGTCCACTACTCCACTTTTCACTAAATAGTGACTGCACATGTGCTCAGCGTGATAGGTGGTGAGCTCATTGCCGCTCTATGCTGTGTGTATAACCGGGTCGCGTAGCGGTGAAAGAATACTACCACCCCCTTTCTTTCCTTGGGCACAATACCAACTATCAGATAAAGACTGCCTTTTTATCATTGACGTAAAAACCCTTCTACAGTTAACTCATAGGTACTCTATGAAAAACAGCCCTTTTAAAAAAAAGTATGTGGGTTTGCGATTTTTGAGTGATGACCACACACATAACCACGCAGTGTAAGCAGGCGACAACAAGGTATACCAACCATCTGCTGGATGGGAGCAGCACAGGACCGATCGTGGTGGAGATCCTTGGAGTCCTTTGTCCAGCAGTGGACGGCTGATGGTGGATGACTAAAATATGTCAAAGGACGAACTTAAAATTACATCATCGCGAAGACAATTAAAAACAGAGAGTGATTAGTACACAAATAGATTGACGTCCATCTGTTTCGTCGCAAAAAATATGCTTAGTTAATATTAGTCAGAAGCCATTGAATAACTAATGCGTTACAAATGTAGTCATCGTCATGCTTATAACTGGATCATTACTATGCAAATATGACATATATATGAGTTATAGATATAATTTATACATAATTATGCCAAAATATTTAGACAACGCCGGGCAGGTGCTGCTTAAATTGTCGTTTGTAAACTAAAATTTTGCATAAATTTGGTCATAATTGACTGTTTTTGTAATTTGTGTGATTAGATATTGTATCGAATGGTCATCTCTCGTTGTTAGGATAGGTGATAATATTTTACAATAGTCATTAATGTTATGATGATTTAAACATTTTATTTTAGGTATATCTTTAATAACTAAAACCGTCGTGTCGCGTAATAGTGTAAGAATAACCACCCCCTCTATTCCCTTGGGTGTCGGTAAAGGCGACTAACGGACTAAAGACTGCACATACATTCAACAGCATAGAGCGGCGATTGGCTCACCACCTGTCACGCTGAGCACATGTGCAGTCGCTATTTGGTGAAAAGTGGACTATGGTAGAGGACTGCTTTTGCGGTCCTCATTGCCTAGTCTCTGACTAACCCTTCGGGGATAATAGTCGTGATTATATGTATGTATATATGTATATAATAAGTAACTAGCAGTCCGCGTAAACCCGTACCCGTGACAAATTTCCAAAAAAAATCTTTCATGCAAACTTTGTAACTTACAAACACAACGAAAAAAGAATTAGCCTAATCGATGCAGCCGTTTTGAAGCGATGTGCGAACAAACATTCGTGGCGATGATAATTCAGTATCATTAAATGATAAACTGAATAAATTTTATTCTGTTTAGGCTACAATATTATAAGTAGTTGAGCTCTTATGAATGTCTCCACGTCATCGGTTCGTAAGTCTAATAAAGCGGGAGACCTCATACTAAGAAGAACCGGCAAGAAAATCAGCAAGGGCATTTCCTTTCTCCCTTTCTTTTACATCGTCAAATCGGAAAATTGCCTTCCTATCACAGAAAGACACTTTTCATTACAAAAAAATAATAAAATAATAAATAAAATTTCATTTATTTTTCCTATTTCAAACTTAGATAAAGAAACTGGTTATAACAACTACAAATGACGGGAGACCGGAGTTCAAACTATACTCCAGCTAAATTCGATGACGAATGTTTGTAAACATATTATTGTCATTTCTTTGTGCTAATATCTAGTTTCACTCGGATTTTTACTGTTTTTTGGAAGAAAGACAATAGTTAACTGTTTTCTTGTGAATGTCTCTAAAGAAAAAGTAAAGTTCCTAGTGAAACTATAGGTGTTTGCACAAAGAAATGACAGTACCTAATCTCTTTACAAACATTCGTTATCGAATTTGGCTGGAGTATAGGTAAACCCCTGTGCTATAAAACTACTGGTCCCTGTCTCTAAAATTGAAAAAAAAATTAAGACTATGGTGTTACCACAATTACACAGCGATTGTGGAAAAATTCTATAACATTAACAAATATAGATTTCGGATATAGAGTAAAGATTACAATAAAATTATATGTTATAATTTATAAAATACACCCACAACAACATAAAAAGGAATTAGAAGGAAAATGTTATAAAAAATGTCATTATAAATAATATTTGTAGAGCAATAAGTTTTGCTATTCACTCAAAGCCTATAAAGAAAGTCTATAATCGTCCCACTGCTGGGTACTGGAATTTCCACGTGGACAACAACACATAGGGAGATTAGCCATTGATAGCACACCCAGCTGGCATAATGCATCCTGCTTCCTACTAATATTATAAACGCGAAAGTTTGTAAGTATGGATGGATGTTTGTTACTCTTTCACGTAAAAACTACTGAATGAATTTGGATGAAAGTCGGCATACAGATAGTTTATTACCTTTTTTATCCCGATATTCTCACGTCAACGGGAACTACGCGGGTGAAACCGCGAGCGGCCGCTAGTACATACATATAATCACGACTATTATCCCCGAAGTGTAGTCGAGACTACGCACCGCAAAACAGCAGTCCTCTACCACAGTCTAATTTCCCCAAATAGCCCATAGCTCTCTATGCTGTTGGATGTAGTGCAGTCTTTAGCCCCTCAAGCCCCAAGCGGCCATATCGCACCTAAAAATCTCGCTATTCCGTCAGACCCCAAGCGGCCATACAGGTATGGCCGCGCTCTCCACTTGACTTTGTACCGTGTTTTGATACACTTAGAGACTACTTTAGTATGAACCAGGTCGATTATTTCGGTTCTGTGGTACATTTTATGCATTGTGAACGCAAAATTTAACATGAACTGCGTTCGATTTTTATTTTTCCGTTTCCGCCAATTTAAATTCCCGCCAAATCGCACCTGCTGTCAAAATTTTTAGACATTTTGTTGCCAAGACTGAGAGGTTAGTCCGTTAGTTAGTCGTCTTTTACGACACCCAAGGGAAGAGAAGGGATGGTAGTATTCTTTCACCGCTACGCGACCCGGTTAAATGACATAATAAAGGTTGGTTTGGTGGGTAACGCTTTGCAACTCGAATATTAACGAACTTTTTAGTAACTTCTTGCTACTGACATCTGAGCTAAGCGTGGCGATTAATGGGTTTCATGAACACATAACCATTGTCAGTTAAAAATGTAGCAAGAGCACAGATTTTGATTAAGTAATTAAGTACTTTTTGTGTATTAATAAAAAACAATCCACCAGTCTCTAGTTTTAGGCAGTTGATGTTATGTTATGGTCTTTGTCGGTGATTCTAACTTAAAAAGGCATGTGGTCATCACAAGATAGCAGTTATACTAAAGGCGGGTTTCCTGCGACACTGTTTTGTGTTTTCTAACACCTAACCTTTGATTAGATACATGAGTCAAAGCACCTAACATCAAACATCTAACAAATATGGGCGTGGCCTACGTACATATTTTGACATATTTTGTTAGATGTTTGATTTTAGGTGTTAGAAAACACAAAACAGTGTCGCAGGAGACCTGCCTTATGAGTATCTATTTTGTTTATTATAGAAAATGCAATGCAGTAGGTAATTTAATAAGTTATTTAATGGCTTCGCGTTTAGCGTTAAGCCAATTTCAAGTGGTAAGTATATTATTTTAAAAGAACATTTAGTATTGTGTGGTAGATTGAAATAAAATGGAGTCTCACAACACGTGTTGTTGCTAAAAAACACGGGAGAAACTCAGTTATTTTATATGCCTGCGTGCGCTATGACGCATCAAATATGTTGGATGCGCTTTTAAATGACATTGACATCATAACTGTCAAAGTGACAGCGCGGGAAATGAATAAACAAAAGGCGAACGTCCACAGGCGTACGTCACTTGATAACAAGCTAAATAAATCGGGACACGTGTACACAGTTTGTTAGATAAATCCAGCAACTAATGTGTGATAAATAATAATGCGAGGGGTCTGCGCGCAGGCATCTGTTATTCGATTTGGGCGGTTTGTTTTAATCGCTGCAATTAGGTGACAAACAGCATGTGATTTGACAATTAACAACGTTTGATTGGACCAATCTGTTCGTCGTTAGTCGTGCATCATTATTCATTAGAATCAATAAAGCAGCACTTTTTGTAGCCACGTAATGGAAGAGACTGACTAAAGATATCGTAACCGAATAAAAATATTAAACTGTACTTATATTTTATCTTTATAGCTACTTATTAGAGCTAATAAAATATCACTTTAGAAGGAGGATTTGTCTCATGTGGGGTTTGATTAATCCTATGTTTTGATGTATAATTTCTATAAACTGTAACATATTGAAGTACCAAAAGGTCTTAAAAATTCTCGTGTTTTTGTGTTTGCTTCAAGAAGAAATGTGATTGTGTATCCAAATTAGTGTTGGCCATGACTCGAGTTCTTGAAGTCCTATTTTAGGGACTGGACTCGTAAATGAGAGATCAAGCCTTTGTCAGTGATAAGACTCTTACAATAATATATATAAAGAGACTCATACGACTCGATTTAATTGCTAGTTCAAATTTTTTTTAAAACCGCTGTTAGAATAAGTTAGACAATCATTTGCCTAAAACCCCAAAAAGCAAGCAGACTCAACCCTTTTTGAAGTACTAACTCAATTTCTCCAAAAAGAATTAAGTAAGTAAGTAAGTCCTGAGACTGGTTGATTTTTTTCTAGTAAACATTTTATCCGTTATCTATATAGCATTGTGAATGCAAAATTTCATTATTAAAGATAAGTAAGTAAGTGTTTTTAAAGAACTTGAGTTCTATAATAAAAGCTATTTTTGTTTATTTACATTAGAAAGAACACAAGGCTCAGAACTCAGGACTCATTTTAGTCAGTCTGGCGAGCTCTGCCAAAATGAATCCTTAAATTAGGAAACGAACTCGGGTCCTGGCCAACACTCCAAATAGCTACATTGTATATCTTTCTAAAGTATGCAGTTATCACATTTCAGTTTTTAAGTAAATAAAAGTACAGTCCGAATAGTGTCCCACTGCCTGGCGAATACCTCTATAATTGATACAAAGCCATCGCTGATAGGTATTGGTTTAATCATCATCAATTCAGTTTTACATAGTAACCAATAAAAAATAATATATAAAACAAAATACGTACGTTAATTAAACAAACAGATACGTTTAAATTGTTTTAGTTTAAAATTGAATCGTTTCAACTGCGCCTTTAATTGTTAAACGCCGTTGCTTCCTTCCGAAATGAAGACATTTCAGATAAGTGTCTGTTTATAAAAGAGCCGTCTTTCCAAACAAACCGGAGATGGTTTTAATGGATTTTTTACAGCCAAACGTTTTGTTAGCAGGCAGGTCTTTTTAAAGTCGGGCTTGTAGGAAAGTCAACAATCAGATTCCTTTTTTTTTATTGCTGTTGGCTGCCCATGGCATTTACAGAGTGATCAGCGAGAAACTTAAAGGTACCGGTCGAGCGGGCCTATATTTGATTATACCATTGATGACAGCTTGTTATCGCCTAGTCTGTGGCAAATACTCCTAGAGGTTGCAAACAATTGAAATTCTATTGTATCGGGTATTACAACAGCTGAGCTAATATAAAAAATAAATCAAGCATCCCCTTGGTAGCTTAGATGGAAGGTCTGTTGCTTAGATCACGAAAACTCGCGGGTTTGACAAAGATAGCCAGTACCTCAGTGGTTTATGATTCCGGGAGACGCGGGCTTCCGCCTTCGGACTTAGCGTGACTTATCGCGAGATGAGAGCCTAGCGTCTACCCGTAGGAGCTTAAAAAAACCAGGGCTATAAATTAAAAAATCCAAAACACACTTTACCCGAACTAGGAATTGAAACCGGGACCTCCGTAAATTAGAATAAGTGCTTAGCCTTTTAATAATAACAAACCGACTCCTCATTTCAACCAACTACGTAGGTCTTGAGCTCTTGACTCCGTTAGAACCAGCTGAAGCTTATTCTTCATTCAGTACTTATAAGATTATTATTCAAAATCAACCCCCTTTGGTTCCAGAATATCTGGCGAGGTCAACGCTAGCCCCTGCGAGTCGGAGTCCACTTCGAACTCCCCTCCATCTCTGCTGCAAGATGCCGCCCTACCAGCGCTGCTAGTCTCCGGCGCCTCCACACTGTTCCAGAGCACTACCAGCTCCAGCAACCTGAGCCTGTCAGCTGTCGACGGCTTATGCTTGCCTGGTACTTCAGAGGACAACTGCGTGGTGGCGAACGGATGCACGTCGGGCACCGCTCTCGGCGGGCTTTGCTCCACCTCCTCGTCGTCTGCGGTCGCCTGGTTGATGAATGAGGATAGCGCTGGTAATACCTAGCTTTTTTTTCTAACTTATCATCATCATCATCATAATAATCAGCTCGTGTCAGTCCATTGCTGGACATAGGTATCTCCCAATGCATGCCACTTCTACTTACTTACTAATATTCCTAGCAAGATGTTTATGTACCCATTTCGTTTTTAGTAGTAGTTTTCGAGTAAGAGTCAACATGATGAATAACTCCTTAAAAAATTGCAATTCTGCCTAAACACATAAATAAGGTACGTCGAATGTATTCGTCAAAACTGCCACTATTCTGCTACGATTTAGTAAAGGATTTGAGTAGCTATCTATTTATATTTATCGAAGCAGTGCAGTGCACTTCTTTCGCGGTCCTCATTGCCTAGTCTCTGACTAACCCTTCGGAGATAATAGTTGTGAATAATATTTATGAATGTGACCAGGTGGCGTGAAGAGCGAGGTGCGCAGCCCGGGCCTGTGTGAGGGCGACGTGGCGTTGTACGGGGAGACTCTGCCCTACGAGCAGAGCTCGCTACCCTACCAGTACTACAATAGGTAAGGTATCCATAATTTTTACTAGCAGCCCGCCCGCGACTTCGTCGCGCGAACAACACCTCGTACCCCGTGATAAATTTCCAAAAAATTTCTTTCATACAAAACCTTGTCTTAATAAAAGAATCTCATTCTGAAGTGATGTTGAATGATGAAATCTGAATTGATTTTTTTTAAATAGATATAATTAATACTCAAAATTAGTTGAGAACAAATTACAAATTGGAAAATGTTGAAAAAGAAACTCCACGAGCAGGATTTAAACCTGCATGCAGCCTTTCAACATTTCGGGTCATGTGGTCTACCAACTAAGAATTCATAAAACTTAAAAATAATCCATATTTTCATACCCATCGGTAGCATTTTTGCGCACTGGTTTTACGTTGTCAAGTGTTTTATAATTTAAAGCACACAAGTACACGAACACACACACACACACACTACACACGTAAGTACTACTCACATGCATTTAGGTACACTTCCTATGCCGTAAACTAATGCAGGAAAATGAGGAAATAAACTCAAAGACGTAGGTAGGTACTTAGTAAAATTTGATGATCCAGTGACATTTTACACACATTGATTGATGCTCCGAAAACATGTCGTAAGCTATTTATAAACGCCACGTTTATATTCTGTCGTATTGTAACCTTGTAACCTTGAATATTTTTTTGTTTACGTTATGAATTAAACCAAGAAGTTTATAATGCAATCACTATTTGTTCTTTAAAATATTAGCAAGATTTACTTATCGAAATCACTTATAGATATATTGTGAATCATCGCATCACGTATCATTTTCTATAAAAGGCTTATTTCCCCTCCAAGAAGTCTTGCCGACTGGTGCTGAACTCCCTTGGCCAATCTGGAAGACCAAACCGTCTGCGAGCCCAGGTCACCAGGTTGGTCGTTGTAAACAAAATCTTTGCAACTTTGGGTTTCTTGTTGACACAAATGAATGCGAGTGTGGAGCTGTCGATACAACACCCTCTGCTCACCTGTCCCTTATGCCTAACTTCATGGACGATGGAGGATTTGGTCCAGGCCATCCATAGGGCAGCCCTATGGATGGCTGACATGGCAGCTTTCTGGGCATTCTGGTCAGGAAAGAATTTACTCTCACTGACTCGAAATAAAGAAGAAGACCTTTTGATACTGACCTTACTACCGAATACAGTGTTGCAAGTTCATTGTATCCTCCACATTTTATCAGTGAGCAATCAAAAGGTGTGGCGTACATTGTGACCGCCATTCATTATAAATATTATATTAATTCCAACAAACCTGACGATAATAGGCAATTAAAAATCTGAATTTATAATCGTTACATGTAGAGATTGTAGAGACGAGTCCATTCTGTATAATTATATAGTTTCAAGATTAATTATTGATCGTGTATGACATCGTCATAGTAAACCGCCGTTATGGTAGGCACTCAACCACAAAACAAGAGTTCCAGTCTCTTAGCGGAAAAATAATGTTTATATTCTTCTGTGATAGGGAGGACATTTTCCAAAGTTTATATTACGCTGTAAAAGAAAGTTAGAAAAGGAATGTTCTTGCTGAGTTTCTGGCCGACTCTTCTCAGTACACGGTCTGCCTCCCTATAGACGCAATAGACATACCACAGAACAGAAGAAAGAGTTCTTCTCTTCTGTGAGACATACTTTCAGAAGTGCTCAATTATTGCTGTCGCCCTAATTGAATAAATGATAAGAATTTGTAATTTCTTTTCTAAAATCCATGTTTGGTCGCACATTAATGTGAAATAATTAACCGATGTGCTTGTCATCTCATTAGATGTGTATGAGTATTGGTAAATGTAACAAAACAGTGTGCAAAGTCACTTTTCAATTTCTCTCCAAAAGTCCTTGTCCAAACGCAGTAAAGTCCCACTTTTTCAGTTATTTACTGAAATCTAAAGGTTTAGGGGGAATACCATTCATCATTTCTATCAATCTTTACTTATTGTTTTTTGAGGTTTAAGCGAGCACTACACATTTTTTTACGGATTAACTCGCGTTTAATTTACTATTTCCATAGTTTTTTATATTATCCTGACGTTTCGAACCCTTTACAGGGTCCGTGGTCACAGGGAGACCTTTACTTGATTGTGGCTAATTGTGTAAATATTACACTTTACAACTTACTTTACTTTTGTTTTAGGCCTATTTTTAAGCATAGGTATGTGAACCATATATAGAGTTCACATACGTATGCTTTAAACGTCTAATTGCCGACAGAAGTTCTTAGAACTCAAAATAAATACAAATGACATTTAAATGAGTAAAAGAACCATACTAAACAGTATGGCCACCGTTTAATCCACGATAATATATCTCAATCAACCATTGTTCTTGGCTTAATTCGCCGGGGTCGGCGTGCAGAAACCAGCAGGTCATTCACCACAAAAAGTCAAATTTCTTCAATAAGTTTTGATCTTTATTCATCGGGTACAAGGATTAATATTGATAAGGATTTGACTGCTGTGGGTAGGTTGCCCTGGTGACGAGTGTACGCGGGAAGCCAGAGAAAGGCGGATATACCCGAAATTCAGTAATGCTACACTTCCTTCATTGATTTTGTACTTAAACCAAACAATTGGGACTTGGGAGAAGCCATCAGATATTGTATATGTATGGAAAGGAGCTGAAGAATAAAAAACACTTAGAAAAACTTCGGAAAAAGATCAATGTTTTATGAAAAATCTACAGCGGGTGGGTGCTGGTTCGAAACAATCAGTCGTGGATTCTTGTTAATTTTATCTTTTTAGGGTTCCGTGCCCAAAGAGTAAAACGGGACCTTATTACTAAGACTCCGCTGTCCGTCCGTCCGTCCGTCTGTCCGTGTCACCAGGCTGTATCTCATGGACCGTGATAGTTAGACGGTTGAAATTTTTACAGATGATAAATTTGTGTTGCCGTTATAACAACAAATACTAAAAAACAGAATAAAAAAATATTTAAGGGGGTTCCCATACAACAAACGTGATTTTTTTGCTCGTTTTTGCTCGATATTGAAAACAGCAAGAGGTATATAGACGCTTCAAATATTCACATAATTTTGAGTTATATTATTCACTTTAAAAATAAATAATTAAATATAAAATAAATTAATATTTAAAGGGGGTTCTCATTCAAAAACGTGATTTTTTTTCAATTTTTTTTTCTCGGTCTTAATAACGATAACAGGCAGAAACTTGAAATATTTAAATAATATTTAAGTACGGAACGCCTAACGCGTTGTCTATGTAATTGCGATAGGCATATGCTCCGTTCAAATAATTAATAACGAAACGCAAGAATTTAAGAGTGTAAGTAATGTTTAAAAGCCTTCATTGAATATATCTTGGAATCCGTAGCGTCAATTTACTACGCCCTAACGTAAAATTTACGGCCACCCAAGCAATTGATGGTCCTTATAAGCAGTTAGCCATAAAATGAATTTCACGGGCGGTTAATGAATTAACAAAAGCCTCTTCACGTCCCGTGCTGAGTGATGGCAGCGGGGTCTTGATCAATCTCAATAAGGCGGCCCAGTTACTGTAATTAAGTTATTCATCGTCATTCATTCATTAATCATCAAAAGTTAAAAAAACTAAACAAATACTAAACTTTTGATGAATACTTAATTAGCCAACGGAATTATTGTTGTTACGTCAGTTTTGAAATGAATTTGATATTTTTTTACTTGCACTTGCCCTTTACCTCACCTGGGCCCTTATTCTGTAACGATTCCTTGTTTCCAAACCACGTTAATTCCTTCAAAAGTTACGATATCTTCCCAAAAACGTATGCGTTTGACGTTTGTGCGCGGTAAGGTTTAGGTGTGGAATCTATACATTGCGATACAGAATCAGGGCGCTGATGGTAAGTGACGATAAGCCAAAGGTGGGAGCGCTTCACCCGGAATCCATAAGAGGAAACACTACGTGGATGGAAGTGGCATGCAAAATTCTCATACAAAACACAGAGAAACGACGTTTCCTAGTCCCCTGTTTCCTCCTTCAGAACTGGACCAATTTTTATGTTTTTTTCAGCATCGGCTATAGAAAGAGATTTTCTACGTCTGCATGTTTAATTTTTTTGCATTAAGTCATCACCCGGAGCCCTCGAAATTTAGCTAAATCACTTCGTTTTTAGGCTTTTTCTGAACATTAAGTGACTGGTTTAAAAAAAAATCAAACATACCTACAGACATAGAAAATGTCTTTCTTTAACAGATGCTGAAAAAGTAATAAAAATTGGTCCAGTTCTGAAGGACGAAACAGGGGACTACGAAACGAAATCAATTGTTTCGCGACCGCGGTCTTATGATCCTTGACCTATTATTATTGATGATGGCAAATGTTACAGAAAGAAAACATTCCTTTATTTTCAAAAATAATTAAAACTGCAATTAAATTTTTAAAAAAAACACTTGCTTGAGCTGGGAATCGAACCGGTGAAATGTGAAAAAAACATCCTGCATTTTATGATACCAACCGAAAGAGTCAAAGTCAAAATATATTTATTCAATAAACTCAATTAATAACTATTTTGAATCGTCCAAATCTTTTTGAACCTACCACCCATTCAGGACATAATTTTTTAACTGTGTCAATTCTTGCGCCCATTCTGGGCGCAAGAAACCACAGCGCACAAAAGCAACGACACTTACAAGCAAAAACAAAGAATATGTCGTTACCAGGTCAATACAAAATATAAATTTAAAAAATAATAAATGATGCAATACAAAACTACAATACAATGTAGTATAAATTAGATAAAGGCAATTAGAGATAGCTGTTGGAGTGCTTGGAGCATTTCAGATCCAAGCTGTTTTGTCTTCTGTGTAATCTGACACTTTGTAATAAGCTTTTTTATAAAGCTTTTCTTTGATTTTGATTTTAAATTTATTAAGATCTAATTTCTGAATATCATTTGGTACTTTGTTGTAAAATCTTATACACAGACCCTTAAAAGAATTATTTATTTTATGGAGCCTAGTTTAAGGTACTGCTAATTTGTTCTTACTTCTAGTGTTTACATTGTGAATATCACTGTTTTTTGATTTAATTTCATAAATTTAATGTCATATTTAAAAATCAATTTCTTTTAAACAAGATAGTATATTAAATTAAAGAAAGACTAACAAAAATAATGTTTTTATTGTAACTACTTACTATCTAAAGAAATTATTTCACATATCTTATGAATTGCTCAAAATGAAACCCATTTTCATGTATGCACAGACGTATGCTTAATCTTTCTTTAATTTAAGATACTATGTTGTTAAGAAGAAATTGATCCTTATGAATGACTCTTTCGGTTGGTATCATAAAATAAGTAAGTCTTTTTTTTCACATTTCACCGGTTCGTGTACCGGCTCAGGCAGGTGATTTTTCAAAAATCTTTAAAAGCAGTTTTAATTACTTTTGAAAATAAAGGAATGTTTTCTTTCAGTAAAATTTGCCATCATCAATATTAAGGTACTTTTTCTACAACCACGGTCTTTTTTTCCACCCTTATACAGCTCGTTTTCAAGGATGCGTGTTCTTGAAATTTGGCTGACTGTCAATAAAAGTAATGATACTGAAAAGTGTCGACATGTCGTACAAACTTTGTTGACCTCTTTAGATTACACTGAAAATATTGACATTAATAATTTAGAGTATTTATAAATAAAATCATTTTTCATTTTTTTATTTTTTATTTTACTCATACAAACCCAAGTGTCTTACAAAAAGCATT
Source organism: Scoparia ambigualis (assembly GCA_963921215.1). Taxonomy (NCBI): domain Eukaryota; kingdom Metazoa; phylum Arthropoda; class Insecta; order Lepidoptera; family Crambidae; genus Scoparia; species Scoparia ambigualis. The sequence continues at coordinate 9,330,384 of OY992514.1, forward strand.
CATTTATTAGAGTAAAAGCCGCTGACTGGAGGTTTCTTTGCAGCATGATTGTGGCTGAAGTAAGAACGTTAGAAGGGTGTTTTTTGTTTTGGTGAACAGACCAATGACAGATCTAAAAGTTAATACCAATTTATTCAATTCAAACATTTTATTTCAGACATTATGAAGTCCATACAGCAGAGTAGAAATACAACAATACAATATTTCAAAATTACAAATAAAATTACAAATACAAATAAACCCAATTATGTCAGCATTTTACCATAATAAAAAATTAAATCAATGAAATAAAGAAATAAAATAACTAATTATTTAGAAATTAAAAGAAAAATAAAAAAAATTAATTACCCAATGCATCATAAAAGGGCAGTTTATTCGATCAGCTACATCACGCAGAATGTCATTGGAGCTCCCACGAACACGTCTTAGCATCGAGGCTGCTCTTTTCCGAAGAATAGCATGAAATCCATCGGTATGGGCTTCCGCAAACATGGCTGATGCACTGCAGTACCGTGGCAGCCCCAACAGCACCCTAAACGCGTTGTTGTACTGCACACGCAAGGCGTTGATAGTTTTCTGCGTAAAGTTGACCCACAGGTTACACGAATAGAAGGACTGGCAAAAAGCCTTAAAAAGTATCACCCTAACGGGTTCTGTACATCGTGCAAACCTGCGAGCCAGCATGTTGCATCTTACCGCCAACGCCCTCCGCTCCCTATCGATATCCTCGTTATCAGTAAGGTTCTCTGTAACAGTGACCCAGATACTTGAAATGCGATACTTGTTTTAGTGCACTACCATCAAGAAAGACTTGAGGTAGTACTGATTTGATCTTGTGGCCCCTAGACTTAAACACCCTAGACTTATACTTCATCAGACGTAACTTTGGTACATATCCCGCTGGCTGGAGGTCGGTTAGAAAAGCTTATATTTCCGTTGTTCATACGGAACAAATTATGTCTTCATCATAATTCAGTAGAACAAATCCAGATCTAATTCCCTGCATCACTCATATGTATCCCAAACAGGTGATCCCGCTGGGTGTAGACACCATGTAAAAAGACTTAATCTATTTATGACCGCCCTTGTATGGAGCGTGTCCTACCGTGCGTGGTCCAATCTGCTTGATATGCGAAAAAAACTCGTTCTTAACATAGTTTTTTTTTTTGCAGCATGCAACAGTATGGGACGGGCGGCGCCGCCTCGTCCTACGTCGGATCGACGCTCTACAACCAGTCCTACGCCGCGTACCCGTCGCCGCACAATACTAATAATAGGTACAACATAAAGTACAGTCACGAGCACCAATATGTATACACTTTGACTCTTACTCCGTTGTATTAAGAGTAACAATTGTTTACATATTTTTGCTCGTGACGTACATAGATTCCCGAATATTATCCCCAATGGATTAGTCAGAGAATAAGCAATAGGGACCGCAAAAGCAGTCCATTTACATAATGATAGTCCACGTTTTACCAAGTTGCAACTGCACATGTGCTCAGCGTTAGTCGCCTTTTACGACACCCAAGGGAAGAGAGGGGGTGGTATTTTTTTAATGAGCCGCTCGCGACACGTCTTGGATTTATGTTATTATATGTTATGATCACAGGTCGTCATGCAAGGCCGCGCCCACGTACCTGAGCGCGTACGGCGTGGGCGTGGGCGGCGTGGGCGTGGGCGTGGGCGGGGCGTCGGGCCCCGGCTTCGGCGCCCAGCCCTCGCCCTATGCGTACTCGGGATACAACGGGGCGCTGGGCCAGTCCTTCCCGGCGCAACAGGTTTGTTGTTAGACTAGATGTTATTATGAAGGTGACGTTCTTGTCAGGTCATGTCAAGCTGGTTTAGAGTAGGTACCTTCTACCGACGAGCACAACCACTTGCCTATGAAAAAACACACAATAGAAGTTCAATTGTTTGCGGTCGATCGGTCCGCGTCTACAGCTAGACCAGTGGATAATATAGTGGAATAATTAATGTTATGAACTGTATTTGTTAATAATAGAATAACGCGAAGATGACCAATTCCATCGTCCAAATTCTCTGTAGTAAAAATATCAAAATCAGGCCACTAAGGCACGTTAATGAACGTTCTTTATCCACTCAGTTGCTCGCACCCAGCGGGCCCCTTACCCTCACGTGCTTGAGTGGCGCCAAATTTTTGAAGCGAGCCGGCGCCTGCTGACTATTGTTACAAAAACATCGACTGTGAGCTACTGGAGCCGATCTAAGCCAAACCAATTACTGTTTTGAATAGTTAGATGAATAGAGCATCTGTTTTTATAGAATGCGTGGTGACAAAGTGTTGTTTTAATTTAAAAAACATGGTTTATACTTTAGTGACGAAAAAAAACACGGATTATTTCCTATTTTATTTTATATTTTAAAATCAAAAGGCCTGTGATGTCTTTTTTATATTTTACACGTATACTATATTAGGTTATCTTTCTATTAAAAATAAATTACACATATGTTTCAACTGAAAAAATATTCAGAAAAAAATCGAGAAAATCGCGCAAAAATTCGCGTGCTGCGTAATCTGCTTGTTAATAGGGTTGGATGTTATAACCTATTTTACTACAAATCTAGAAGGCCTAGAACAAAAATATGGCCAGTTTTAGAAAGATACAATATTTGTCTATTATAATTCGTAAAAAACACATTAACTTTCCAGTAAACTGTAGTCATACAAGTTAAACAACAAAAGCTTTGATAGAAAAATCGAACGTTTTTGGTTGTCTTATTGCCGAAACTAACACGGTGCTATTAAAATAAAACTTAAATATACCAAAAGAGCAAAGCCTGTAGTTTACAACCGTATACAATACGTTTTAAGAATACTCATAGTTTTTATGCAATAAAGTCATCAAAATGTTGCTCTAGAGCGCACGGACGACCACTTTATCGGCAATATGGCGTCGAAATAAGGTTCGGGGCACACACGTTTGTGAATAGGGTGTGTCGCGATTATTTGCGAACAAAGATTTTTTTTGGTTTAGTAATTATTTATGTTAATTTATTAAATGAATGTAATAAAAAAATATTCATCGTAGTATGTTTTTTTTATTACAAATTATTTCAGTTTAAAGTATATTAAAATAAACATATTAAATTCTAAAATGTATTAGGACTTTGATACGTAATAAAACATATAATGTTATATACGATGTTTAGATTATTTTATTTACAATCACTGTAATAAATAATGAAAATTATTAAAACAAATGAATAAAAATGAATATTTTATATTAATACCTATGCAATAATAATAATAATATATAGGTACTAATATAAATATCAAACCCAAAAGACACCACAATAAAGCTAACTGCCACAAAAAAAGCAACTGCCCAAAAACAAATATGTGCCACCAACCTAATTCAAAAAAAGTTCTATTGCTTCCTGTAATAATAGGAACATGCCATAAGTTAGACTTACGTTGCGCCTTTGGAGAGTCAATCTGCATGCACACAACAACAATACAGTGAGATTAATGTTTTAAATCACTATTTAGTAATTAATCTCCGTAAATACATACAATTCATGAAGTTAACAATAATAATCACAAAAGGAAATCACTAGAAAACCACCGCCACTGTAATAATTTACATTAAGACCTAATTTCGTCAGATTTTAACAGAATATCCATCCAGTTTAAAAACAAATAACTAGATAATTAGTTAGAACCTGAAATTATGCGTATTTTGATATATAACACCTCTAGAAAGAAACAATAAGTAAAAAAAATACGGCGTTTAAAAAAATACATGATGAGCAGGTAAACACAACATAAACACGTCCACTATAAAATAATCACATTGACTTTAGTTGTTTTTATTTTTGACAGATCAGCTCCTATTGCTGATGCTTCGTTCATGTTCGTTCAGTAAGGCACCCATACACGTCCCGCGAGACACGGATTAGCGATATTTCGAGCGTCTAGCTTAACTTTTGTATTACCTATGTAACAATTGTAACAGGAAGCACGTGGGGGCATTTTTGAGATGTAACGATTGTTACATGAAGCGACGGAGTGGTTATAAAACAAGATGGATGGCCAGTTTCTTTTGCCGCCATCAGGGTTGCAATGTTATGTGGGGCTCCATCCGTCCCCCTTTTTTGCACCAAAAGCCTTATTGTGATCGAGAAGGGAAGTTTACCCACTAAACACTGAAAAGTGGAGGCCCCAGGAGCTATATATACTAAGGAATTAAACCACGGAATGAACGGTGACCAAAAAATATAGTTCAATTCGCACTTGGCCGCTTTCTATTTTCAATGAAGCCGTTTCGAATTACCAGGACTACAGCAGTTACGCGGCGGGGTACGCGGAGCATAACGTGGCGCAGTATGGCGGCTACTACGCGACGCCGAGCTACTCGCCCTACGTCAGCTCTCCTAGCAGCAGCGGTAGCGCGGGGCACACCTCCTACCACTTGGGGGGAGCACTGTCAGGTACAGAATTGTAAAATTTTAGTATCGACAGCTCAAGTATTCATGAAGAGCTCGATTTTAGAAGAACTTGAAACAATAATTTTGATATTTCTAATTATTATCAGCCTGTTTTTTCCCGCTGCAAAGAAACATTCAATTTCTTATTGCAAGGGGTTTTTTTATAATAATAGTTTAAACAAGCAACGTCATAGTTCCTTACCTTGAAATTTTAATTTAAACAAGGCTGTGTAGTTTATTTCTCTTTGCCTCACAGTAGCAAAAGTGAAAAGTGTAATGACATTGACAGTTGACTGACACTCTGTTGCTTGAAGTTGACAATGTTGACATTGACAGCCATTTGTTTGTTGCTTTGTTGATGATGTTTTAGCGTGAATTATTAGTCAAATAATTAATAAACTCTATTTAATAGTGAAAAAGAATCGTCATTGAGGTGTTCTAATTGTGCGACTACCTTATAAGTTCAGTTATTCATATCGATTGACTCTAATACTCGTGAATAGATTATTTCGTGATGAATAAGGAAAACGAAAACTACTATCAGAATAAACGGAGAAAAGCGGATGACAGTGATTCAGAGCATCACTCCGCGACAGATTTTAATGATAACTCGGACTATTGGCCGGATTCCGACAGCGACACTAGTATGTTTCACAATTAATAATTCTGTATGTTTCACAGTAAATAGAAGTGATGCAGAATTTCGAAATTACCTCTTGCTGTATTATTTCAACATGTGAACTTAACTTAAACGTGTTTTGGTCATTATAATAATTGGATGTTTCTATCTGAATTATAATTCAGATAGAAGCAGCATCAGTTTTAAACCAGGTTTTTAGTTTCGAATATGTTTTGAAGTATCTGAAATGGTACAATTTCTTATTAAATTTTCTATATGTTACATTCTGCAGACTCACCATCGTCCATGCTACCTTCGCTAACAGATACCAGTCCACTGTCACCAATTAAAAGTGAAATACACGCTGCAAGTAGGAGATGCCGAGAAAACTCTGGGTAAGTTAAAGAATTCAATATAAACACAGTCAGATTAAGATGAAATTCAAAATACTACAAATTAACATTGTAAGTAAATCAATCCATCTCTTTCTTTGGGTGTCATAAATGCGACTTAACATACACATACAGTCGTGGTCAACTAATTAGGGACAATCTCTAGTTAAGCCAAATTGTGAATTTATTTTTTATTTTCCAACGAGTCTTAACAATATTCCATATCTTTTACACGTAAGTATAATTAGTCATTGATGTGCCCGATTATACAAACAATAACAACTTCTTAAACATTAAACCTCTTTACAGTATAGCTGATAGATTATCAGTGTGCTATTTGTTCAAAGAATGCTGGCTGGCCATTTAATTAGGGACACTGAGATATTGCGTTCTATTTTCAAAATTTGAATCTCAATACTTTTTTATTTCTTCTTTTATTGTTTTGTGGTAGTTTTGGCGGCAATCCAGATTTTTAATTTTAAGTTTTGAGAATTATTTTGAAGAAATATGGGCAAAAATAAAAGTTGCGATCCAACACTACGAACAATTATCATGAAGTTTGTCGAGCGTGGTTGGTCATACCGAGGGATAGCAGAACATTTAAATTGTTCAAAAACTATGGTATGCAATGCAGTGCAACATTTCAGGCGCAATAACACAGCTTTAAATGTGCCCAGGACAAAAAGATCGAGAAAAACAACTCCGCAAGAAGATAGAATGATAACCAGGTTAGCTAAGAAAGATCCGTTTCTAGGCTCTATTTTAATTAAACACGAAGTGTTTGGGGCAGACGAAAGAGCCGGTGTATCAGCGAGGACCGTTCGACGACGTCTGGTAGAAGCAGGGTTGTTCGGAAGAGTGGCTCGCAAAGTACCGTTGTTGAAGAAAGAACATAGAAATGCTCGTTTGGCGTTTGCACGTAAATATGGACATTGGACCTACGCCCAATGGCAACATGTATTATTCTCTGACGAGACCAAGATTAATTTAATTTCTTCAGATGGAAGGCAATACGTACGGCGTCCTGTAAAAGCGGAAATGAATCCAAGATTCACAAAAAAGCAGGTGAAACATGGCGGTGGAAACATTAAAATTTGGGGTTCATTTTCTGGACGTGGAGTGGGACCTGTGAGAAAAGTTCAGGGTAACTTAGACCAACATCAATACAAAACAATATTGGAGGAAACTATGCTTCCCTATGCTGAGGAGCATCTCCCTATTATATGGACGTTTCAGCATGATAACGACCCGAAACATACCGCCCGTTCAGTCAAGTCGTTTCTTACCAGTCAGTCAGTATCGGTGCTAGATTGGCCAGCAAATAGCCCGGACCTCAACCCAATTGAGCACCTTTGGCACGAAATCAAGAAAAAAGTTTCAACTTATCGTACCACAACTTTAGATCAACTTAATCAAGCTTTTTGTGAGGCATGGGCAAACATTCCTATCGAAACATGTCAGAAACTGATAATGTCTATGCCACATCGGTGTCAAGCGGTAATTACTAACAAAGGTTTTGCTACTGGGTACTGATTTTACACGTAATAAAATGGAGCTTTTAAAAATATTATAATACTGGAGATTATTCGTTTTGTTTAACTCTATTCATCATTATACTTTACTGTCCTTAATTAAATGTCCAGCTACATAATTATACCTTAAAATTTAATACATGTTCAACCTTTGATATTAAATACTTTTTTCTATTTAATTATTCTCTTATTTACAGCCATTTATAGTATAGTAATCGGACCAAATTATGCAAATAATAGGTGCTGAAAAATCAATTGGGTTTTATATTTATATGTACATAACCGGTTATTGCTCTTCACTATCTTGAATGTCCCTAATTAGTTGACCACGACTGTATATCCAATAGAATAGAGTAGCGATGGGCTCACCACCTCACCCTTTTAGATATAAGTGCAGTCTTCAGTCTGTTAGCGGTTTTACAACATCCAAGAAAAAAGATGTGTTGATTGATTATTCTTTTAGTGACGGAAAGTGTCCTTCTGCGACAGAGAGGGCATTTTTCAATTATTATTTGATGATGTTAAAGAAGTAATACCCTCCCTAAGTATCTTTCCGGCTCTTCTCTGTACATGGTCTTCCGCCCTATAGATAGATTTACAAACTGTTAGCATAGCGACTTTCAGAAGTGCTCAATTATTGTAGCTCAAATTGAATTAAGGGTATTGAATTTTTAATTTCTTTGTATGTATGTGTGTTTAACTGCCGTACTCAGAGACGTTAATTAAGTTTTAATGACAATTCAATGTCTTTCCTTCTCTATTTAGCACTATACATCAGAAAGTGACAGCAAGATACTTAATTGTCATTAAAACTTAATTGACGTCTCTGAGTATGGCAGTTAGTGTTGTTACCAACCCGCACTTGCCAAGCGTAGAAGCCAATACCCATTAATTATAGTGATGACATTATTTTAATGATGCAGGCCTTTGCTCTGCAGTGGGACAGTATTCAGTCAGTATGTTTTGGATGGTTCAAAGTGCTTATTAATTAAGTTTGTTTTTGTTCAAAAAACATTTTGAGATTGAGTTTATGTTTACTAACGCACATTACACACCCATTACAGCGAGAGCACAGTGAGCCGTGCGCGCGGCCGCGGGCGGCGCAACACGTCCTCGTCGCCCGCCCAGCACGCGCCCGAACCGGCCACCGACCGCGTGTTTGTGTGGGATTTGGATGAAACCATCATCATATTCCATTCGCTGCTCACCGGGACTTACGCCACTAAGTACAATAAGGTCAGTTTGTTATAGATGTATCTATGTATAGAACGGAATAGGAAAATCTTTATTTAAATATTTAAATTTTAAATTTAAAACACTGCATGTATGTATAATAAGTGTGTAATGATGTAGGTATATCTATCTTCTAGTTTACATAAAACATAATGTTTACAGTTTTAGAAGGAGCTTTTACTGTGCTAGAAAATTGGTGGATGATTGGTGGAGAATAGTTATTTGTTATACATGAGTGCAAAATTGCTTTTTAACCACGTGTCAATTTTGATGATCGAGCAAGCTAAGGATTCTAAAATTGAATCACGAGCGTAGCAAGTGATAAAAAAATTGGAATCCTGAACGTCAGCGAGGGAATCAAAAGAGCATGAGGTGAAAAACCTATGCACTCGAGTGCAACACGTAACTCTTCATCCCACCTCAGCAAGGAAATGCTAAGCAAATTAAAAAAAAGTACACCAAAAAGGTTCTGATTCTGAGTTTTTAACAAATTAAAAAAGGTTGTATGATAAATTCGGCACCATGGGGGAAAAGTAACACAAACTTAGTGCACACAATGTTCTTAATTCATTTTACTTTATCCTCTGACGGATAAAAACGGCTTTTGCACTCAAATATCGAAGAGTAAAAATACTCTTTCCGAGATGAGGAGATGAAAAGTTTATTTAATTATCTCCCTTTGTTCGATGAAGCAGTTTTTTTAAAACTTGTGTTTTTTTGTCGGTCAACATTTACTTTTTTTCTTGTTACAGGATACGCAACAGATAATTCAATTAGGATTTAGGATGGAGGAGATGATATTCAGCTTAGCTGACACACATTTCTTCTTTAACGATGTAGAGGTATGCTAATTTTGCTACATTCATATTTTATGTATACGTAAAAACAGTTTAGTATATAATATTTAGAAATGATTATCTAGTGAGAAGTATAATTATGTAATAAGCAATGAGTAGGTATATAATAAGGTATATAATAAGGTATAAGATAAGCGGTGCTAAAAGTTACAATAACAGGAATCAGTCACTTTAATCATTTAATAAGCACTTATAGCTATCTATCACTTGTGTTTTTAATCACAACAAATTTCAATCAGACAGCTGTTATCGACTGTTAGGGATTGAATAATTCGCAACTATCTAATAAGATAAACTCAACGCAAGGGCACGAGTCGCACTAAATTAATTAAAAAAAAAAATATCATCAAGTAATATATTTGGATACAAGTGTATACTTGTATACAGTAGAATTCTGTATTCTAAATGACTAGAGGCTGATTTTCCAACTGTCACTAACTTATTTGTCTGATAAAGTAATAAAACCATTTCCAGATTCTGCCTTTTTTACAGATGATAATTTAGGTTATTCGTGTAATGCTTTATCAGATGGTCTTAAGGATAACATTTATCCGAGGATTGATAAATCTGCAATACGAACCTTATTATATGTAGACAATAGCATAGAATAAGGTTTTCAACCTTCACTAACCGTTACCCCTATATTCCCAGGACTGTGACCAGGAGCACATAGACGCGGTGGCGGCGGACGACAACGGCCAAGACTTAGCAGCGTACAACTTTGCCGCGGATGGGTTCCACGCGGGCGCCGCGCCCAACACGGGCTTATGCGCGCCTGGTGTGCGCGGCGGCGTCGACTGGATGCGAAAGCTCGCATTCCGCTACAGGAAAATTAAGGACACGTACAATAATTATAGGAATAGGTGAGTGGTGGTTATGTTTGCCTGGTGATTATTTTATAAAAATAAATCTGTATGCATAATTAAATAAATTCTGAATGTGGAACTCGCCTTCCGGTTTAGGGAAATGTTCTTGACCTTCTTGGTGGGAAATAGATCCTCATTTATGCAGTTTTGTTTTGTTTTTCTAAAATTTGTGTTTTTTCGAATGTTTATGTGATATTAAAGTGAATTATTTAACCGTTAAATGTTCGTGAACGTGCATGAGTGTTGCTTGGCAAACAAAACAAAACATTTCAATATCTCTATTCAAATTCTCTCAAGAAGTCCGTGTGAGATCTCAGTAAAGTCCCAAAGTCCCAAGTCAACATTTACATTATCACTCATTACCATATAAGTACTTTAAGAAGATTTACTATTATATCTCTTACTTGTGACTGACTAATTGTACAAACCGCACCAAACTTATTAAAGAAAAAAAGTCTACTCAAATAAAAATATTATTATTTTGATTTTCGTTCTTTGCAGTGTGGGCGGCCTACTGGGTCCCGCGAAACGGGAGCAGTGGCTGCAACTGCGCGCGGAGCTAGAGCAAGCCACCGACAACTGGCTCACGCTGGCCTGCAAGTGCCTCAACATGATCAACTCGAGGTGAGCTTACTCCACACACATAAATAAATAATTTTCTACGCTCACAATAATTATGTAGCCCAAGATAAGCTTATTTTGAAACTTGTTAACATGGTTAACCAAATACATAAATAAACATAGAAAAACCACCATTTTAAATCAATTCAGAAAAACAGCTCTTTCTAAATTGGCCCTACCGGAAATTTAACCCTCAGAGATGGCGCGACGCCAGAACCGGCGTGCTAACCACACGACCACGGAGGTCGTCAGACATACCTACACTACATATGCATACACTATTATGCCCAAAGGGTATTCAGAGACCAGTAAGGACCGCAAAAGCAGTCCTCTGCCAAACTCCACGTCTTACCAAATGATAACTGCACATGTGCTCAGCGTGACAGTTGGTGAGCCCATCGCCGCTCTATGCTGTTGATGTATGTGCAGTCTTTAGTCCGTTAGTCGCCTTTTACGACACCCAAGAAAAGAGATGTTGCGGTTGTATTCTATTAATGAGCCGCTACACCACAGCACAGGAAAGGAGGTTGATTCGGGACCACGAATAGCAAGCGCCGAGTAGTTCTCTTCTCACTCCACTCTTTTCTTGAGGTATCATAATCTCTCGCATTTGACACAAGTCGCGCATATTAAAGCAAGCTTATTAATAAAAAAAAACATTTATTTTACTTCATACCGTTCTGCAAAATACTTACGTTCAACAGTATAAACATGTTAAAAGTTTAAGTTGTCATTTTTTGTACAAACTTATCAATGGCCTTTGATAAAATAAATCATTTAGTTATTGAGTAGTTGATCACTTAGTTATGGTTTGTCTTGACATCCAAGTGATGCCTTTGATTTCAAAAAACGGTTTCGAACAGTTATGTATGGCCCAGGGCTGAGCCTTTAGTTTAGTGCCCCCAGGGCTCAATTTTAGGACCTGATGTAAAAGTAGTATGAAATCATAAAAATAATACTTTCGTTTTAACCATAATAATCCTGTAAGGCATTGTGAATTTTTATTGGAAACCTTCTAAGATAAAGCTTATCCCTGGATTAAGTATTTGAATACATATATATTGTCACTTGCTGAATGTAATTTCACTTGGCAATAATAGTACCTACAGTATTACAACAATACACTCTCATTTTTTTGTCGTTTTAATGAAATTAAGGGTGAGTTCCACCCATGAAACTGAAAACGTTCTCAAAGAAACCTATGTGCAAAATTGACAAAAAAATTTCGGCCTCCCATACAAAACTGTTGGATCAGCTGACGACAATAGTATGGGGGGACGTCGAAAACTTTTTTGTCATTTTTGCACATAGGTTTCTTGGGGAAAGTTGTTCAGTTTCGTGGGTGGAACTCATCCTTAATTTCGTTAAATAAAACGACTAATAAATGAAGGTGTATAACTAAGATTAACTCTAACAAATTTTGTTTTAACCCCTTGTCTGTGACGAAGACTCCTAGCGGATACTAACCGATGAATTCCTATTGTGTCCGGTTTTACGGCAGCTGTAAAAACGTAAAAAACGTAAGTAAAAACTTGTTTCCCGATTGTTGCAGAGAGAATTGTGTGAACGTGCTGGTGACGACGACGCAGCTGGTGCCGGCGCTGGCGAAGGTGTTGCTGTTCGGCTTGGGCGGAGTGTTCCCCATAGAGAATATCTACTCGGCCACCAAGACTGGTCAGTGTTATTTTACATTTAGTTATAATTTACTAGCGGCCCGCCCGCGCCTTCGTCCACGCTAAGTTGGAAATCCAGTCATAGATCAGCCATTTAAAAAAATATGTCTACAAAATATAAACAAAAACCATCCTCAGTTAACGCTCTATCTTTTAGTGAAAACCGCATAAAAATCCATTGCGTGGTTTAGGAGAATAGTGCGGTGCTACAGACAGAGGAAAACGGCGGTTTTACTTTATAAATATGTAATGATTACAGCATATTTAACCCTTATTTGCATGAATTTTTGTTTATCATAAAAAGCTTTTTTAATGGATAATATGTGATTCGAACACATCGAAAAAAATAATAAAAAACATTTTTTGCCACTGCACTTTTTTAATTAAAAAAAATACGAAAAATATTTAAAAAATGCTCTCCTTTATAATCTATTTTCATTTTATTTATTTCATGTTATTTTTTCACTTTATAATTGTTTAATTAATTACGAATCCATTTCAATTTACATCATTAAAATAGAATATAAAGAAGTATTTTTATTTATTTTTTCATAAAAAGATTGCATTTTCGAATCCAAAGAGGTTTCCGTCAAATCTTCCTTATGTATAATGTTAAATTAAAAAAAAATATAATATTATAATATTTGAAAAAAACATGTTTTAATTATTAAACAAAGTATAATCTAAATATTTATTTTAACATAAATATAATAGTATAAAGACAACGAAAATTTTAAAAAGCAATTAAACCGGTTGATGGAAATTTCCATCACTATGCCAAGAAGGGTTAATTCTGCTTTAGGCTTCGATCAACAATACCAACTAGATAACGCGTCACGTACAAAATCAAAGCTAAATTCGGTCCACGTGAATAAATACTTTTTCGAAGCAATAAATTACTCCTGTCACTTAAAAAGAAAAGACGTCAATAACATTTAGTGGTGAAATCAACCTTATGAGGCAGCAAATAAAGTACTTTTTCCTGTTATGCCTTGCAAGAAAATAAGAGCTCACTTCTCAAGTGCGCTCTTATTTACGGAGACACATTTTTAGCGCCGACCTGACATCTAGTTATATTGTTGATCGAAGGCTTTAGAGCTAAGTCCTTCCTTCCTCCTTTTGACTTTCTTCTGCACCTGGTCCAATTTGTATGTGTTTAAGAGGGTTTACGCATTTCGGTATTCCATACAAACTTCCAAGTCGAAATTTTTAAAAACCAATTAGACAATTTTGATGAAACTTTGCATGCTGAAGTAAAAAACACTGGGATCTAAATAGTTTGTTGAAAACATTTTTAAAAATTGTCTTTCTAGCTGAGTTATTGCGATTTAAAGTCCACTATAGAAAGTTAAAAATCGCAATAACTCAGTTAAATAACCATTTTTTTAAATGTTTTCAACAAACAATCTAGATCCTTGTGTTTTACTTTAGCATGCAAAGTTCCATCAAAATTGGCTCATTGGTTTTTAAAAATATCGACTTGGAAGTTTGTATGGGAAACCGAATGGCGTAAACCCAAATTTACGCCATACATATATATTCACGGCTATTATACCCGAAGGATTAGTCCGACGCCAGGCAATCAGCACCTTAAAGGAGTCGATTGCCACAGTCCACGTTTCACCTAAAAACAACTGCACATGTGCTCAGCTTGACAGGTGGTGAGCACATCACCGCTCTATGCTGTTGGATGTATGTGCAGTATTTGACCCGTTAGTCATCTTTTACGACACCCAAAGGACGAGCTCGAGCTCGAGTACCTACTCGTATTTCTAATAATGTGGCTCCAGCACACAGCTTATAGTAGAGGATCCGAGTATACAACGACCTTCACCGAGCAGTTAATGGATGAAAAGTATTTTATGTCAAATTTAATGTGTTAAAATAGTAGATTGTTATACAAGGGGCTAAAATGACCCATTATATACGAGGTAGTTTTACTCTCGAGCTTTAGCGAGGGAGTAAATAGAAACCGAGTTTTAATGGGTTTTTAGCGCCGTGTGTTACACTATGTTTTTCACTACGAATGCGAGAAAATAAAACAATTCAAAACAATATAAATTGGTTTATTTTATTAAAAATTAACCCGTTAGTTGCTTTAACGACACCCACGGGAAGAGAAGGGTTGGTAGTATTATTTTGATGAGCCCATCGCCGCTCTATGCTGTTGGATAGTTAGGTATGTGTAGTCTTTCCATCTCTTCCCTTGGGTGTCCTAAAAGGCGACTAACGGACTAAAGACTGCACATACATCCTACAGCATAGAGCGGCGATGGGCTCATCAAAATAATACTATCAACCCCTCTCTTCTTTTCGGTGTCGTAAAAGGAGACTAATGGACTAAAGACTCACCACCTAAGCACATGTGCAGACTGTTGTTTCTTGCTGAAGCGTGGACTGTGTGGGCGTGGTCTGTGTTGTCCATAGATTCAAATGATTACTAATTTTACCATAAACTTTAATAATAACTATCTCAAAAAAGTTGTTGATTTAAAAGTAAACAGTAAAAAGTCGAGTCTTTATTCATGATTATTCTACCTAAGACTAAATACTTTTTCGTTTTTGTAGGCTAATTGTCATGTGATAGACAAAATTTAAAAAAAAATACTTTATCCCCTAGGGCAAGAAAAGCTATTTTAGTCCCGCTCTAGAACGCTACAATGACGTTATTTTTGAGCAAGAGGAGTGAAAAATATATTGTGAGTGGGTTGGCTGAAAAATTTTAGTCCAGTATATGATTAATTGAATATTTAAAAATATTTTTTTTTTAATATTGCACCCGTTTCGATAATAGATAAATGACGTAGGTACCAATCTAAAGTATGAAGCCTATAGAATATGCAAACGTTAGGTTGACTATTTTTTTCCTGTCATAACATTGGGTAGGCAGGTGTAAACAGGCAAGTCTATATTAGTAATTTGCAACCGTCTGGTTAAATAAATAAAATTTATGTTTATATAAAGATAAGCTCATTACAAACACACACACACCAAACCAGTGCAATGTAAAAAAAATCTTTTTTAATATTAAATTAATCATTAACGGTACTGGACTGAAATTTTTCAGCCAACCCACTCGCGATATATTATTTAATATATTAAATTTGATATAAAATACTTTTCATCCATTAACCTTCTCGGTGAAGGTCGTTCTATACTCGGATCTTAGACTATTATATTACTTGAAGATATTTAGTTATTTATACAGCATATTCAATTCTGCTTCAAGGCAAAGACCTCCCTTCATTCTTGTTACTTTTTTCTGTACCTGCAGTGGTTTAAATTTTCTCGGTGAAGGTCGTTCTATACTCGGATCTTAGACTATTATATTACTTGAAGATATTTAGTTATTTATACAGCATATTCAATTCTGCTTCAAGGCAAAGACCTCCCTTCATTCTTGTTACTTTTTTCTGTACCTGCAGTGGTTTAAATTTGTTTGTGTGCTCAGCTCACGATATCATCGAGAGTATTCCATAAAGTAAAGGCCAACTTTGGCCTAAATAGAGATGGGCGGTGGGTATTTACCCGATGGGTATTTACCGGGTAAATTCCCAATTTGGGTATTTACCGGGTATTCACCGGGTAAATACCCAAAAGCAAGGGTAAAAACAATAAGCACGTTGTGGTTTAGTAGTATTTTTCTTTTCGTCTTTCTTTCTATTCATTTATGTTTAGTTGTATGTTTTGGTACAAATAATGAATATTATCTTGATTGTTGACTGAACTAGTAAGATGATTTTCATTTCCGACTATTTGGTTAGTTGTGTTCTATAACAAAATGAAACGAAAGCTATATAAATGAATGATTGAAATTAATGAATGAATGAAAAATACTTTATTGTACTATATAAACAATGTAACACAAAACAAAGAAAAACAAAGAAAATAATTAAAATATAATTTTTTGGTAAAACTTTTGAATCGAGTCGCCTGATTTGTGGGGAGGGAGGGTTAGGAGGGGGGTAGGGAGGAGTACCCCCCATTACACCCCCCTGCTGCAGACAAGTAGTTTTTAAGTTATGTTAATTTTTGTATTTTGAAGTTATGTAACAATTGAGGTTTTGGTAAAACTGTACAACCGCGTAACCAACATTTGGGGGAGGGGGGAAGGGCAACCCCCCATTTAGCTGGGGAAAGGGGAGAGAGTATATAAAAAACGTCGCACGTACAAAAACGTCGTTTCTGGCGTTTCGCTGGCCGCTCCCGCGGTACGCTCGCTTCGCTCGCTTGGCTCGCGCGTTTTTCAAAGTCAAAGTCAAAGTCAAATTATTTATTCAATGTAAACCTTTACAGGCACTTATTGACGTCAATAATAATAATAATAAAAAAAAAGTTAACTAACTTATAGTTAAGACTTAACAACTAATCTAACGAGCTATAATCTGTGCCAGACAAAATGTGCATCGCTACCCCCAGTACCACTGCACGCCGAAACAGAATCGCGTCGAACCGAAATTTAAGCCGTGGTCATAGAATTGTGTAAACAAACGTATCCTGGTACGAGACAAAAATAGCGGGCAAGTGTCTCTCCCCTAGCGACACAAACGGCTAATATTTATAGGTAATTTATCGTTTTTTTTTAGGATGAAAGGTGAAGAATGATAAATCACAATGAATTGTTAACTTAAGGTATTACTTTAAGGAATAAAATTAAATGTGATTTCCAATTATCGTATTGATACTGTGGTAAGTAATAGAAATTGGAAATAACTGAGTTTTTAAAGTAAAATAAAGTAACGGTTGAAATGAGCTTTGGAAAACATTAGTAGTAGTTTTTAATCATTCAAATATCTTTTTTTATAAAAACTTAAGCATAGAAAACGTCAAAAATTAATAAGCATAAATTTGTGTGTTTTAAAATTGTTTCGTTTTTCGTCTTGGTACAAGCACAGAATAACTAATATTACTTCCGTACAGAAGGTTCACCCTCCAACGACCCCCACGCGAAACCGAAACCCATCGCGTGACCCGAGCGTTCATATTCCGTTAAGCAAAGCCGACTCGATATCGATTTGACGTCCGTCAGGAGCGCAGGGTTTACGCGCGCGCGTAGGGTTTACGAGTTAAGGCTAGATAGGTCGCGCTTTGAGTTTTTCAAAGCATCTAAGACATAGAAAATAATGGTTTAAATTCTGGAAAAAAAAGTATGTATTATAGTCTGACCGCCACCGCCGCACCGCGCCCCGGGCACGCGAGCGGCGAGGCGGGGGGGCGAACAGTTGCTCCATTTAGTTATTCTGCCGTCATCGCTCACGGCGGCAACTAGTGTGTCAGACGCACATGAGATAAAATATCCAAAATGGGTCGTGCGTTATCACGAGATAATCAAGACAGTCATTTTTAAAGTGGCCGAATATTTTAAGAAAAGAAAAGCCAACAAAGTTTATATTATATAAGGTGACTGTAAGGTGACTGCCAGAAACCGCAAGAAACTTCAAGGGCCGATCAGGTCAAGCGTCTTAAACATGACAAAAATGGTATCATTGCAGATTAACGTAGGTACTTATCGCCCAGCTGACGCGAACGGGTCAACAGACAGTCGACCGGCCGGCCGTTGCCCGCGCGTTGTAAATAATTGTTTTCCATTTAGTTTTCTTATGTTATTGCTTTAAAATAAATTAGATACTCAAATAAAGACAAAGACTATCCAATTAAAATTCACAAAAAGAATTATTTAATTAAAAATGAAAAAAAACACGAATACCTTTTTTGTCATCTTTGTCATGTTCAAAACACCCGACCCGACCAGCCCCCGAAGCCCCCCGCGGCCCCTAGCAGTCACCCCATATATTTCCAAGAATTAAAGATTTATTTCATTTATATTGGTTCTTTAATTCAAAAACGGATTGGATGTAATTATACTCGTAAATATAAAGCTTCAATAAACTGTGCTTCGATATCGTAAGAACTGTCTGACACTACGAATCTCATGTGAGTTCATGCTCTTTACTTCCCACTCCCTCCACCACCCGCGCATACCCAAGGCGCGGCACAGCGGCTGCGGCCAGACCATAGTTAAGGATCTAATCTATTCAAAGTCTCATTCAGTTACAAGATCCAATGAACTTCACTCGATAGAAAAAAAATATCCCAAAATTACCCCTTTTTGTAATGTTTTTCAATATTATGACTAAACTACTGATACTTAACATTTAATTTTTGTACTCAACGAAAGACAAACAATACGCAGATAAATTAGCAGAGAATCCTATAAAGTCTATACCTAAAGGCAATAAAACCTATAAAACGCGCCGCTTCGCTGTTATACCCGTCCCGTACCATTTGGTCAACATACTAACCTAACCTAACATAATTAACTCTTTAGACTTTTGTCATGGCAGGGGCCTTCGCCCCCCGAGCTTCCCCCACGCGGCGGTCGACGGCGAGGGCGCTTTTTCGAATCCAGAGCGAACTGAGGGATTCTAGAGTAAAATCCCTAGCGTAGAGAGGGATTCTTTAGTAGAATCCTGAACGTAGCGAGGGATTCAAAGTACGTCGCCCGAGCCATAAATAAAATTTGCGCCCGAGTAATACGCACTACTTTTCACACCCGCTATGAGAAAATATTATTTTGATAAGCCCATCGCCGGTCTATGCATTGGATGTATGTGCAGTCTTTAGTCCGTTAGTCGCCTTTTACGACACCCAAGTGAAGAGAGGGGTTGGTAGTATTATTTTTATGAGCCCATCGCCGCTCTGTGCTGTTGGTTGTATATGCAGTCTTTAGTACGGTAATCGCCTTTTACGACACCGAAGGAAAGAGGATTGGTAGTATTATTTTGATGAGCCCATCGCCGCTCGATGTTGTTGAATGTATGTGCAGTCTTTAGTCCGTTAGTCGCCTTTTACGACACCGAAGGGAAGAGAGGGATTGGTAGTTAAATTGGCACCCCCGAAAACCATTAAAATAATATCTATATTGATCTTATATCAAAAACTTGCGTCCACCATTTTTGATCTCGATTAAATCTTGCCTAAATATTAGCAAATTCTAAAATGGCGTTTATCCATAAAAAAAACATTGAAAAAGACTATACGCATCTAAAATGCATGTGATATGCATTAAATATTACATTTCAATTCTCATTTTAAAAAATATTGACTACACGCGTTTTAATACAATGCGCCACTTTTGACGCGTACTGTGTCCCCAGTGTAGTGTATGGAGAGCCCCAGTTGCGCCACGCCCCGCCCGCCCCACATACCCCTCACGATTGCCCTATCTAGACGTGCCCGTTGGCCGACTGTAACAATTAATAGACTTTCAAGTTGTTTTTTTTAAATACTAACGCAACTGCGGCAGCTAAAATGTTAATAAATCTTTATTTAACAACCCTTTAGACCCAGACAGTGTTAGTTTTTTCAAATCAGGCGACTCGATTCAAAAGCCAACCCAATTATTTATTTAAAAATCAACCTAACATTTTCTACGTTATGACAAAAACATGTGTATAAAAGAACAATAATTAGTAACATGGTTCACGAGCGAGCTAGCCGTTAGCATAGACGCGAGTTTGCCTAATATACCGTTTCAATTCTATGTCTCACTCACTCAATACCATATTCTTCGAATTTGAAACGCTCGGCTTTAGACTAACGCTATTAGACAAGGGTCAGCAGAATAAAGGACAAACTAACTCATGATGATGACACACATAAATACTATAAAATAAAATAAAGTATCGATAAACACTGTTTAAAATAACTAAAGTTTATATTGACTACATTACACGATTTAGGTGAATAATACATAAAATGTTAAACATATTTGCCATGTCATGATATTTACCCATGAAATGGGTATTTACCCGGGTATTTACCCGCCTTTTTACCCATTTTGGGTATTTACCAGGAATTTACCCGGTAAAATCCCATCGCTAGGCCTAAAAGCTCATAGCTCGTCTGAAATGCAGTGGACGTGACCGAGTTATACGAAACATCAGTTCATAATTAATATCCAATTTCCAATTTTTTTTAAGTAACCGTGTCGATTAGCAGTCAAAGAATACTACCACCCCCTCTCTTCCCTTGGGTGTTGTAAAAGGCGACTATCGGACTAAAGACTGCACATACATCCAACAGCATAGAGCGGCGATGGGTTCACCACCTGTCACGCTGAACGCATGTGCAGTCGCTATTTGGTGAAAAGTGGACTATGGTAGAGGACTGCTTTTGAGGTCCTCATTGTCTAGTCTCTGACTAACCCTTTGGGGAAGATAGTCGTGACTATATGTATGTATTTATTTTTAATGCATTTAAACTACGTTTATCTTTACTCTTATTATAAATGCAAGACTTAAAACTGTCGTGCCTTGCTCCATACCATCGACTTATCCTGACACTCACCCCAACAGGCAAAGAAACCTGCTTCGAGAAGATCAAGCAGCGATTCGGCGAACGCTGCACCTACGTAGTGATAGGCGACGGCCAAGACGAAGAGGCGGCCGCCAAAGCGAAGAACTACCCATTCTGGAGAGTATCCAGTCATTCGGACATCGCGGCGCTATACAACGCGCTCGACATGGGCTTCTTATGATTTGCTGCTGCTCTGGTACTCGCGACACTGTAGCTTTGAACATTTCTATAGGGAAGAATGTATTTTCTGACAGCTCCTTTCATTTTGTGGTGACAGACCTTAGAATCAATCAGTCCAGAAGTAAACCAGAACATTTCTGTAGGGAAGAATGTATTTTCTGATAGCAACTTTCATTTTTGTGGAGACAGACCTTAGAATCAATCAGTCCAGAAGGAAACCAGCCTAGTGGCTGTCCTAGATGTCCTGGATGTCCTAGTGGACATCGCAGCGCTTTACAGCGCGCTTGACATGGGCTTCTTATAATTTGCTGCTGCCCTGGTACGCGCGACGCTGAAGCTTAGAACATTTCTCTAAAGAAGAATGTATTATTATTAGCTGCCCTTTTCTGACAAGTCCTTCATTATTGTGGTGACAGACCTTAGAATCAGTCGAGAAGGAAACCAGTCACTTGGACATTGCGGGCGGCGTTCTACAACGTGCTCGACATGGGTTTCTTATGATTTGTTACTGCCCTGGTACACGCGAAGCTGAAGCTTAGAACATTTCTAGAGGGAAGAATGTATTTTCTGACAACTCCTTTCATTTCTGTGGTGTAGACCTTAGAATCAATTGGGTAGTCGAGAAGGAAACCAGTCACTTGGACATCGTGGCGCTGTACAACGCGCTCAACGTGGGCTTCTTATGATTTGCTGTTGCCCTGGTATATGCGATGCTACAACTTAGAAAATTTAGGAAAGAATGTCGGCCTGGCAAACACGCCACCGCAGATCAACCAAATTTTTCCAATCGATATTGGTCTTTATGTCCAAGTCATAAAGTTCATTTATTGTCTTAATTTGTCATTATCTGTATCAGAATCTACGAAAGTTTTGTAAGAACTAGATTTTTTACCTAGCCTCATAAATAGAGTCATCCATCATAAACGATGGATGTATTAAAATGTTCAAAAGGATCTGAGTATTTAACATTATATCAACATCATCCAAATAGGGTTAAGGTGCACTTAAGATAAAGAAATAGATAGTGCTTTGAAAATGGCCATACAACCCTTATGTGTCAAATTAATTTATTATAATTGCAATGTACACAGTTTCAAATGGCTCTTTTTTAAGTACACATTTTTTGATATATTTTTAGAGCCATAATTTAGTTAGTTAACATAAAAGCTATCGTTTAGTTTAAAAGCTCAAAGTTAGCTCAAAAAATCTACGAAAAAAGAAACCTACTCATAAATTGTAAATATACAAAATACTGTAGAGTAACTAAGAACAATTTTGTAAGTTCATTCCTACTAGTAAGTTTATGATCTATGTACAGAATAAATTAGGACATTGTATTTATAGATAATTTACAGAGTTGATATTTTTATTTTTTAATCAAATTTTTGTAAATTAAATGTTTAACGGGTTATAATGCATACTTTTTGTAGTACCGACGCCGTTTCGGGCTATGTGTACCGGCCGTGGTTAAAACCCATAAAACATTTTATTTGTAATAAAAACACGAAAGTTGAAAGTGTATAATTTTTTATAAAGTGTATCTATTTGTCTTCTGGAAGCTTTGTCGGTAATAAATGAATGATGATAAAAAAAATGTTTTTTGTACAAATTTACTTTTTAACAGTTTTGATACCAATCGCGTCATTTTAACCTTGAATGTTGAAACGCTACAATTTAAACTTTTTTTTGCACAATTGCTCAGCCTTTCTAGACAAATGGGAAACGTTCACCTTATTCGAAATTCATCGTACAATGCGCGCGCGCTGCTGTATTTTTACTAGCAATTGGCGCAGTACACAGCAGTGTACGAATTACGAATAGACAGCTGGAGAGCGTTTGCTACTTGTCTAGGGGGGCAGCTATGACTGTACTTTTGTATTTATTATGTTTAAACGTACTAGTTACATAAAAAAACAATAAAAACTGATATGTAAAGCTCAAACTAAAACTTGAATACTGTGTCACTGGCAAATATTTAATATGTTTTCCATTTGTCTTACCTAATTATTATGATGTCAAGTCGAAATTGAATCGGGCTGTGTTATCAAAATTATATTTATTTATAATTTTATCCATATCATTTATAAATAAATAAGTTCACAATTGAAACTTTTCGATGGGAATTACACTTAAGACGCAATTTGTTACTGCTCTTAAAATAGTTATTATATTTGTTTATAATCTACATTATATTGTATTTTGGTTGATTGAAGCCTGTATATGAAGGCAAAACTGTATTATGTTGCTAATAAGTGTAATTCAGCTGCGAACAACGTGTTTCTATGTAAATCTGTTATCTAACGATACCATTTTTCATAGATAATAGCAATATTATTTGTAATGTTAACTACCTTAGAACAAAATATGTAAATATAGTTAGTCGTAAAATATAGCAGGCTATTCTTATTGAGTCTTGAAAGAAATACGAATTTCGGATCGAAAATTTATGATTATTCGAGTTGTAAATAAAAATATACTATTTGACAATTTATTTTGTTGTTTTATTGCAAAATTTCGTTATAACTCGCCAGTTAACAGATAGGTAGCCTTGTGTACGGTCATTAATACAGAAATGTTTTATTATCTGTAAACATATTATTTTAAATTATAGAGTAACTTAATCTAGAGCTACAGATTAAATTACATTTTTTTAAAGTGAAAAATAAAGAAACTAAAATTGATCAAACATATCCAAAAAATACCGTAAATCATGGTCAATCGACCGGTTAGGTTACCTCAAGTATACGGGTTACTAAATCTATGGGTTACCTTTATCAAATGAGTATACTTATGTGTCTTTACGTTACACGCGACTTTTCGTTCACTCGGTGGTATCCACGAGTTATTTTTTATTGTGCTGTACAAATTATGATTAGAAAATAAATTTAAAAAAAAGTAGATTGATGACTTACGTTACTAAAAGATATAAAAAATATGAGCACATAAAAAAATCTTGCCCTATTGCTGGGCAAAGGCCTCCTTGAAATCAAGTCATCACTACAGTTAATAGGTTTTGGTTGCTCAATACGGGGCTATGCGACTAAAAATCTTAACACTGCCCAATCTGAGAATTGAACCTGGGACCTCCGGATATCAGCAGGCATAACGCTCGGTCACCGAGGTGAGGCGAAGACAATTAATTCGCAGTATCTTAAGGTCCCCACACACGGGCCACCGGCCACAGCCACAAATGCCGCCACGAGAAGCTAAAAGTCAAGAAGCGAGCTGTAGCGTGTGGCGGCGAGTCCATATAAAATGTATGAAAACTACAAGAAATATTCCGGTGGCGTCGTTTTGTGGTTGTTGCCCGGTGGCCCGTGTACGGGGACCCTTAAGGTGCAGTAAAATCGGATCATTCATTTTTTAACTAAACATTGAGTAAGTACCTAACCTACTTATTCGCCGCTTTCCCCTTTTTTCGATATCTCAGTAGGTAAATGGTGGCAAAAGTGGTGACCAAAGAGGTGAGTTGCAAGTTTGCTCTACAAACTCCCTAGATCCCATAGTGATAGGAGGTACAGTAAAAATTCGAGACATAAAGAAACGTCTCCGGACTTTTGGAGACAATTTACAAACTTTGTTTGGCTTGTTTTGCTTGTAGGTACTTGCACTTCCACGTAAGTTAACGATTAATCCTGATGAATCGACTAGGTATTACTTCCTGAGTATAGATTAGATTATTTCATATTAATATACGGAAAAAAATACAGAAAACAAAACATAACTGCAAACCACAGAACATTACAGTTGCGAATGTAGACAGAAAGTTGCAAATGTTTCTCGCTTACCCGCCAATAATGACTATTCGGTTGCCTAGCAACGAAACAACAACAACAATGACAAAGTTATTGTCAGTCGCCTGTTATCAGGAGTGGTCTCAGATTAGGGAGTGTTCGTATCATTATTCTAAGTAAATAATATAAATAATTCACAATGAAGACGATGGTGAACAGCATATTATTCGACACATCCAAAAACGAGTTGTTCAAGATCAATGAAAATTACAAAATGCTGCACCGGAAGCTGAAAACTACTTGGAAAGTTATGATGTGAGTACTAAACTTATCTTCTTCAAAGTCCTCATACATAGGTAGGTACATGTACCGTAAGACCGTACACTAACGACTATTAATCCTCCTAAGGGTTAGTCAGAGACTAGGAAATGAGGACCGCAAAATCAGTCTTAGGTCATACATAAGCATACATAGACCTAAGCATACTTAGACCACGTTTCACCAAATATTCTATTCATATTTTTTTAATCACTAATATTTTTTTCATAAATTCATAAATTTGGTAACATAGGTAAATAATAAGTGGGTTGGCTTTTGAATCGAGTCGCCTGAATTTGAAGAAACTAACACTGTTGGGCTAAGGGGTTCTTAAAATAAAGGTTTATTAACACTTTAACTGCCGCAGTTGTGTTAAAATATTTAAAAAACCACTTGAATGTTTTGTGAAAATCGGCTATAAACACGAAAAATGACACGTACTTATTTAGGATATAGTACCATATTAACAGAACTGAAGCGGGGGGATGAAGGAAGGCGAAGCCCCCCGTCATGAAATAAAAGTCTAAAAAGTTAATTAGGTTTGGTTAGGTAATTAGGTTAGTATGTTGACCAAAAACGCACAAGCCGAGCGAGCGAAGCGAGCGTGCCGTGATCCTCCCCTCCCTTCTCCCCCCCCCCCCCAATTCAGGCGACTCGATTCAAAAGTTTTACTACGATACATAACGGTGAAAGGATACTACCACCCCCTCTCTTCCCTTGGGTGTCGTAAAAGGCGACTAACAGACTAAAGACTGCACATACATCTAACAGCATAGAGCGGCGATGGGCTCACCACCTGTCACGCTAAGCACATGTGCAGTCGCTGTTTGGTGAAAAGTGGACTATGGTAGAGGACTGCTTTTGCTGTCCTCATTGCCTAGTCTCTGACTAACCCTTCGGGGATAATAGTCGTGATTATATGTATGTAGACTCTGTTTCCCGGAGGGGTAGGCAGATACCACATCTTTCCATCTGCTACGGTCTTGACTCAGATCCTTTGCTTAATTTACTCTAGGTACTAACGTTCACGATTTACGCTGGTTCTTTATTCTGTTAATAGCTTTAGACAGCTTAGCCAAGGTATTTTTAGTTCTTGTAAAACAGGCGTGACGCGATGTATGTGTATGGGTATGACAAAGCCAACGTCATTGAGGTATTATAACTAGAGATGTTTGCAGCCCATGGGCCGCAACGCAGTGCGCGAAAAATGCCTTCGTGGTGTCCTCTCTTTAGTTATAATAGGTACCTCAATGGCCAACAGTAACTTTATTTAGCAAACTTTTAATTGGTCATTTTTAAAACTTAAATAGCATCATTCGGTTTTTCTTAGCAAATTATATACTTAGCTCAGCTGTCGTAATATCCGACACAATAGAAATTTAATTGTTAGCTATTATACTTGGGAGTACTACCACAGAATAACCACAGTCTACGCAACAGCGAAACACGATAGCTCGAATGACAACAGCGCGAAGACGAAATTGCGAAAGTAACATCGCTCGAAAGTGTAATTGCGCGAAAACTTAATTGCGCGATACACAAAAGCGAGAACGTTCATTTGCGCGAAAATCACACCAGCGAACAGATTTATGTTTACTGGGGGATTAGCAGTAGACATAATTTCACTCTTTATATAATTAACTAAATAAGCGGTAATGTTTCATGATTTTATTTAAATATTTTTGATGGATGGAGATGGTACTTTCGCAATATCGTCTTCGCGCTGTTATCATTCGATCTTATCGTCTTTCGCTATTGCGTAGTACTCCCCCTCAATAATGCTGTTAATAACTACGTAGATAACTACTATTTTCACTCTTACAGTAACCGTGATGAATTATCCGACAACATTCTGCAAGACGTGAAGATCCTCGTGGTACCAGGGCCGCAGAACGCGTTCACAGATGACGAGCTGGCCAGCATGAAGGCGGTGGTCGAGAGAGGGGACTCGGTGCTGGTCATCATGACGGATGGAGGAGAGGAGCGGATGAACACCAACATCAATTTCTTTTTGGAGGAGTATGGTATCGTCGTCAATAACGGTATGTCGTTTTTTTAACTAAGTGAAACAACATGTTTTTTTGCGTTAAAAACGCTCATTTATACACGAAGATAACAATACATTGAAAGGATTGACTGCCTCAGATGGAAATCGTATAACCACGTCCTCGTTCGTATTAAGGTGAAATAACCTAGTTTTTGGTGTTACCTAAGTATATCATTTTCTTCTTCTAAATCATTATACCTAAGGTATGATGCTGTACTTGTTAGTCTCAGTTCTCACTAGGGACGGCTTGAACGCTAAGAGGGCCAATTTACCAGCCACGTGACCATGCAGTTTTACTCTTCACTTCACTCGATATAAATTTGGAAATTAGACCCTATGTTCTTTTTCTACATAACCCTGAAATCAGCACAGGGGAAACCGCTTGTAGAACCGACGGACGCTTTGGCAGAACGGTTCTTGAGTGGCTACCGCGCATTGGAAGACGCAGTGTAGGCAGGCGACAACAAGGCGGACCGACGATCTGGCGAAGGTCGCGGGTAGCAGCTGGATGCGAGCAGCACAAGACCAGACGTGGTGGAGATCCGTCTAAAGTTCTTCGGTTAATGATGTTGACTATATACTTAGATAGACTATGGTGTTTGACATACACTTGAAAAAGTAAGATAAAGTGAAACTACTGTAAGCAATAAGACCCGCATTTACGGTATTTACCTTTTCCTTACACAATAAAGTAGAACAAAGAAGAAAGAAGAGCAAACATTTATTGATACCACAAAACAACTTTTTTTAAATCAAAGCCAAGTAATTCCGCATTTCCGCCTTATGAATACTTCAACCCGAGAAGGGAGGCAGAGTAGGTATGTGGCGCTCTATCCGAGCACCTTTCCGCACTGATAGCCTAAAAGTAATCAGGGATGAGAGGGAGCGAAGTTTACCCACTAAACACTGGAGAACAGCAATTCGAGAAAAGTGGAGGCCACGGGACCTGTAGACTAGGAAGCAAGCGAGGCCTCCTGCTTTATTACTAACTTGCTTACAGATTGCGTGGTGCGCGCCAAGTACCACAAGTTCTACCACCCCAAGGAGTGCCACATCTCCGGCGGCGTGCTGAACCGCGCTGTGCTAAAGAGCATTATGAAAATGCCCAACTACACCAGCGAGTCCGACGACTATCTGTAACTAGCTTTACTTAAATTACGTATTTAAATAAAATTAACACTCGCACACGCTCCATAAAGGTATATACTAGGTAACTACACTGGGACTATAGGCTGGTAAACTAATACGTGACAAACAGTTCCATGGTCTCCGTAACGGGGGTACAGATTAAAGAAGAGTTAAACGGGGGACGAAAGATTTCGGGGGGGGGGGGGGGGAGAGAGAAGAGCGAGGGCGCCGGGGCCGCGTAGTAGGAACGTCACCTCGCCCACAGACCATGGGATTGTCACCTATGAATTTGCTAGTTTTAAATAACGGTGTGGCTAAATAACTAAGAGGAAACACTGCGACGCCGTGGCATGCAAAATTCTCATACAAACACAGAAAAACGACGTTTCGTAGTCCCCTGTTTCCTCCTTCAGAACTGGATCAATTTTTATTACTTTTTCAGTAGGTATCGGTTAAAGAAAGAGATTTTCTATGTCTGTATTTTTGATTTTTTGCATTAGTCATTGCTTTCTAAGTTTTGTGAAATCGCTCCGTTTTAAGACGTCTTCAGAAACATTAAGTGGCTGGTTTTAAAAAAAACAGACATATTAAAGAATCTCTTTCTTTAACCGATGCTGAAAAAGTAAAAAAAGTGGTCTAGTTCTGAAGGAGGAAACCGGGGACTACGAAACATCGTTTTTCTGTGTGTATGAGAATTTTTCATGCCACGTCGACGTAGTGTTTCCTCTTAGAGCTCTTGATGTCACTTTCATTTGTATAGTGCTAAATAGAGAAGAAAATACATTCAATTGTCATAACTTAATTGACGCCTCTGAGTATTCTCAAATTTCAATAACCATTGTTAGTATAAAAAATAGTTAAGAGGGTTTACACATTTCGGTTTCCCATACAAACTTCCAAGTTGAAATTTTTAAAAACCAATGAGCCAATTTGAATGAAACTTGGCATAAGGGATCTATCTCAATAAGTACCTAGTTAGTTTAAAACATTTAAAAAACTTTTATTTAACTGGGTTATTGCGATTTTAAACTTTCAATCGACTTTAAACAACTCAACGCAATAACTTAGGTACTTATATAAACATTTAAAAAAAAAATTCTTAACGAACTATTTAGATCCCTGTATTTTACTTGAGCATGCAAAGTTTCATTAAAATTGGCTTATTGGTTTTTAAAAATTTCGACTTGGAAGTTTGTATGGGAAACCGAAATGCCCTCACCCCCCAAACCCCAAGCGGTTGCATGAGACCGCACCTACAAAAACACACTTGACTTTGTAGACCGCACCTACAAAAACACACTTGACTTTGTACCGCAAAATATCGCATAGTCTATGCTCGATTCTGTCAAATTTGACCTTGACAGTTAGTGTCAAAA
The DNA here is from genome assembly GCA_963921215.1 of Scoparia ambigualis. Classification (NCBI taxonomy): domain Eukaryota; kingdom Metazoa; phylum Arthropoda; class Insecta; order Lepidoptera; family Crambidae; genus Scoparia; species Scoparia ambigualis. Next base: position 9,359,770 of record OY992514.1, read on the forward strand.
AAATGTCAAAAAAAATCCAAGACTGAGGGGTTAATCGCAAAGTGTAACCATAAAGCACTCTAGCTCGTTGGTTCCTACAAACAACCAAAACCTAGTGGAAGTTAAGACTTTATTATTGTATTCTAGTGTTTCCGTTTTCATAAAATTTGTAGAGAGGAGCCAGCAACGCCCAACTTCGTGTACCCGTACGGCGCGACGCTGACGGTGACCAAGCCCGCCGCGGCCATCTTGTCCACCAGTGACGTGTGCTATCCGGTCAAGAGGCCCATCGCCGCCCTCTACACCTCCGAGAAAACTGGAGGTAGCCATACAAGCATACATACGTACACTTATATACGACTATTATCCCCAACATCATCATCATCAGCCTATAAATGTCCCACTGCTGGGCACAGGTCTCCCACGTGGACAATAGCACGTGGGGATATTGGGCCATAACCCACCGCGCTGGCTCAATGCGGGTTGGTTGGTTTTAACGACGGCCATCTTCGGGACCAACGGCTTATCGTGCCTTCCGAAGCACGGAGGAGCTCGAGATGTTTTAATTGGTCACCCATCTGGCGACCTGGCATTACGAAAGTTGCTTAGCGGGCAAGATCGCAAGCCGAACGCTCTAGCCGCTATGCCATCGAGCTCCTCAAGTAAGTCTCCATGCTTGGCAATATCTTTAGTAAGGAAAATTCTAAGGTTTTCTGATTTCGGTAAGGCAACCAGGAGTCCCATTCATTTCCTATCCAGAGTTTAGAGGTCAACCTTTCGACTGCGGCCGCGCACTGATCAGTGCTCAACGAATTGAATTTCTATTGTGTATAGTGTTTGTTGTTAGTGTTAATCTTATTATAATAAGGTAAAATATTGCTGTATTAAAAAAACGTACCGTAACCTAGCTACAAAAGACTTAACAGCGGACTAATGTTATGTTAAGTACAACATAGAGGGTAACAGCTTCAGGTTTCGTCGTTTGTCCACAGGCAAGCTGTTCGTGATCGGGTCAGGCCACTTCTTCGCGGACCAGTACCTGGAGAGCGAGTGCAACGACCTGATCCGCGAGCTGGTGTTCAACCACCTCGGCGGCGCCACGGACCTGCACCTCAACCCCGTGGATATCGAGGACCCTGATGTGAGGACTTACATGCACTCAAGACTATAATCCCCGAAGGGTTAGTCAGAGACTAGGCAATTAGGACCGCAGAAGCAGTACACTGTCAAGTCCACGCTTACGAAATAACTACTGCACATGTGCTCAGCATGAGGTGGTGAGCCCATCGCTGCTTTATACTGTTGGATATATGTGCAGTAGTAGTTTAGTCCGTTAGTCGCCTTTTACGACACCCAAGGGAAGAGAGAGAGTGGTAGTATTCTTTTAACCACTCAGTCTTGGAAATTTTCAGACACAGAAACTGTCAACGTCAAATTTGACAGAATCGAGCATAGACAATGCCATAGTTTGCGATCACAATGCGTAGAATGTACCACAGAACCGAAATAATCGACCTTGTTTATACTAAAGTAGTCTGTAAGTCTATGGAAACACGGTACAAAGTCAAGTGTGTCCTTTGTAGGTGCGAGACCGCACCTGCGACCGCTTGGGAGCTGAGAGGAATGAGCTGCTACGCGACAGGGCTATTTAGATCACAAACTATTTAGATCTCTGTATTTTACTTGAGCATGCAAAGTTTTATTAAAATTGGCTCATTGCTTTTTACCTTGCACCTTTATCATCAGCAGCCTACAAACGTCCCACTGCTGGGCACAGGCCTCCCACGTGGACAGCACCACGTGGGGATACCTTGCACCCCTTAAACACATGCATACACACTCACGGGTCACGAATATTATCCTCAATAGATTAATCAGAGAAAAGGTGATAAAGACATAATTATGATGGTGTCCGCGTAGGAAACCCTGTGCACAGCAGTAGTGGCAGTAGTGTAAAGTGTAATGGTGATGATTTGTAACAAAAAGAGGGGTTTTATAAGTTTAACGTGTCTGTGTATGTGTGTGTATCTGTCCGTGGCACCGTAGCTCTTAGGCCCGGTTTCCATTAGGTCGGATCCGACTCCGATCCGATCGGACAGATGGAATCACTCGGCCCGGTTTCCATTCAAATTATTAAGCCCCTAGAACTTCCAAATCTCGGTCAGAGTTCCGACCTAATGGAAACCGGGCCTGAAAAGGATGAACCGATTTGAGTGCGGTTTCTTGTAATAACTACCTTGGCGTGCAGGTGAACGAGTACCGCACTTTAGGCGAGGCGCTGTGGCTGGGAACGGTGCCGTGGCCCGCGCCGGCCACCGCGCCGCCGCCGCGCCTCACTCCGCTGCACCCGCACGCGCTCTTCACCTGGAAGCTGTTCTCACTCAACCTGGCGCAGCGTGAGTATATAATATTTTTTTTGGTTTTGCAACGGGTAAGCGCTTGGCCTTTATCTCACCTGATGGTAAGTGACGTGAAGGTGGAAGCGCGTTTCACTCGGAATCCTCAACCACTGAGTAAGTGGTTATTTTATCTCTGAACTGTCGGAACACAACAATGCTATTAAACATCATGGCGACATACATACAGTAGACTCACGACTAGTATCCTTAAAGGGTTATGAGAGACTAGGCAACGAGGACCGCAAAATCAGTCCTTTTCCATAGTCCACTTTCCATAAAATAACAACAACACAATATGTGCTCAGCGTGACAGGTGATTAGCTGTTGGATGTATGTGAAGTCTTTAGTCCGTTAGTCGCCTTTAGTTGGGTTGGGTTGGCGCCAGCGTTGTCAGACGTCCCGATTTTGACGGGACGTCCCGATTTTCCAAAAAGTTTCACAAACCGATTTGACAAAAAAATATCTGGCCACGCTGGTTAGCGCTATACGCTTTGTCCATGTGGGAAGTCCTGAGCCCAGAGGGACGTTTATAGCATGATAATGTGAGGTATTTTAATATCAACCTTATTCGTTTTAGTGCCCGAAGTACTAGGACTGTATGAGGCGCTAGGAGTCAAGCACGAGCCTCTGCGCCTCATCGCGCCGCAATTCGAAACACCGTTCCCGCCTTTACAACTTGCCGTAAGTTTAAAAGCTCAGCCACAGTAATAATTAACGTGGCTCAGCTGTCGTAATACCAACCAAACACAATATAAATTTAGTTGTTACCAACCTCTAGGAGTTTTCGTGACAGACAAGGGGATTAAAATACTAACATTCGAAAAAAGTGTGAAAATACCGACTTCATTTGTAATTCTTTTACACGCAACCACTTGGCATTCATCTTACTTAATGTTAGGTTATGATAAGAACTACTGAAAACTGGCTATCTTATCTCTAACAATAATATTGTCGATCGGAACACAACAATAAAATTATGGTTCCCTACATTTATGTTTTATAATGTACATAATATTTCAGTAGGTAAGATACAAAGAACTATCGTAATAAAAACTTAAATAAATAGGTGCTTTAATTAATATTAGATTTTATGGAACTACGAATAGAGCTTAAGGTTATTTGTTTTGATTAGCACTGAAAGCAGTGCTTACACTCCATGCACTGTGTTGTGTCTACACATTTTGGAAGCGTTCACGCTGTATCTAGGGCAGGGTATATTTTATCGAAGCCTACTAGTACCAACAAACCGAGTACAAGTATGTACACATACTTTGATTTGCTGCCTTTCCTGTCTATCACAAGTCAATGATACTATACCCTAGGTGTTCCCCCCCACGTTCCGCGAGCTGCCGCCGCCCCCCCTGGAGCTGTTCGACCTGGACGAGGCTTTCAGCTCGGAGAAGGCGCAGCTTGCGCGGCTGGCCAACAAGTGCCTGCAGCCCAACGCCGGCAGGATGGGGCAAGGTTCGATAACTGGTTATCCCACTAATATTATAAACGCGAAAGTTTGTAAGTATGGATGGCTGTTTGTTACTCTTTCACGTAAAAACTACTAAATGGATTTAAATGAAATTCGGCATACAGATAGTTTTTAACCTGAATTAACACATAGGATACTTTTTATCCCGATATTCCCACGAGAACGGGAACCACGCGGGTAAAACCGCGAGCGGCCGCTAGCATTCTATATAGATCTAGAGTCTAGAGCGCAGATTGCGGAAGGCAATGAGCCAAATGCTGTACGTCGATCGTTAAGGGAAGTGCCTTCAATGCTGTACGTGGTTAACTACTTGTGATTTGAACCCTGGACCAGGAATTGGACATCCGGGTTAACGGGCCGAGCGCTTATGTAGCCACTCGGCCACGAGATGTACCAAGATCATGTACAGCATAAAAAACTTGTAAAGACGTTCTGAATGGGTAGTTAGTGAATAAGCTAAACAAAATGAAAATGGACGATTAAAAAGTGCTTAATAAAAATATTAAGATTATTTTTATTTTGTTATTTATGTACAGACGCCAGACTGCCGTCCTAGTGAATAGTGCAATAAAGAACATCGCCCTTATTTCGAGAAAATGCGCTTAAATAACTTTAGGCGCATTTTCTCGGAATAAGCGCGGTGTTCTTTACTGCACTATTCACTAGGATACGGCAGAATGGATTAACCTACTACAAAATATAAAAAAATCTCCAATTAATTTTAAACTTTATAACTGGGATCAATATTGATTAATCTAATTTGACGGTTTTGGATAAGTTGACCTGCTGGCGTTTGTACCAAGTAGTATATAATATAAATTAATACGCCTTGAAATTTTGATTTCGTTCCGCTTCCAGGAGACGGTCGGCACATAGAGAACGAGCTGGAATACTTCGTGAGAGAGTGCGGCCGAGTAGTGCGTCTCTCTCGCGCGCTGCCCGCCGGCGACGCGCCCTCCGCCAAAGGCATACTGCACCAGCTGGCTGTGCAGCTGGCCACGTACAAGAAGATCGCGCCCAAAGACTGAAAGAAGAAAACAGTGAATCCATATTTTGTGGCCACATACAGGAAGAGTGCGGCCAAAGACTGAAGCAAAAAGAGTAGTGAATTCATTTGTTTCCTGGCCACGTACAAGAATTTGAATCCAAAGACTGAAAGAAGAAGAAGAGTAAACTTAAACTAAACTTTCCTACACTCACACCAATTATCTAGCCCAAGAGAAGCTCCATTATGAAACTCGTTAAATATGGTTACTAGACAACGGATAAACATACTTAAAATACTTAAATACATACTTATTTTAAATAGAAAACACCCAGACCCGAGACAATTTAGAAAAACAATTATTTCTAAATTAACCCGAGACTTCAGAGATGGCGACACCATGAAAACCGGTGTACGAACCACTCTACCAAGGAGGTCGTCAAAGAGTGAACTTTATTTGTTTGCCGGCCACGACATCGGGAGACATTGTCTCTTGGCGGGTTGTCCTATCGTCGTTGTGTTCTTTCTATTACCGTTGACGTAAGACTGCTGAAGCAGGGTAATTTATCTTTCTCTACTGTGACTGAAATGTAACGCGCCACGAATTAAGGATGATTCACGCTGCACCGTGTCGCGTGCGCCGCACAGTAACAGTTTCAGCAAGTTTAGACACCAAAAATTATTATTTTTTATGAAATTGTTCTTAACTGTCAATTATCTTATATTTCGTAGTTTAACGACCTAATGACATAGTTTAAATCATTATATAAGTATACAATCAATTTTCACAGAGAGCAGTCTTATTCTAGTTTTGATGGGTTGAAATAGCTCACTTTTGCCAGCGTCGAGACCAAACTGATCTAAAATGAAGGAGAATGTTGCTTCATTGCAACTCTTATTTGGGACAGAGGCCCAAACCTTGAAGAACCATCCGGGCCAAACAAATCCTACTCCCTAAAACAATAAAAAAATAATGCAAAGTTGTGTAAAATGCACTGACTACTAAATTTGAAAATAGACAACATAAGCTACCATTTAAGGTATCATTTATAGGGGTACATTTGGGTACTCATACTTAGATTGTCTTAAACATACGAGTATACAACTATTTCTCTTTTTCAATAAAAACAGATATATTATATTATATATTATATTTCAATCGGGAGCAGCGTGTATTATATTTCAGCGTGGAATCCAGTGATTGGCAAATGTAAACCGCAACATCTGTCTTTAAAAAGAAACTTCGATACTGTTAGTGTAGTGTGCCGGAGTCGTGTTACTGACGATACATTGCACTGTGGCAATTTAAGTAAACGTGTTAGGGTGGATGAAGAAACAAATACCCGCGCCCGAGCCGACGACGCCGCGCACCGCCGCGCCAGTTCGCTTTTCGCTTGTGACCACGGCTGCAGCATCGCGGCCGAAACGTCAAGCAGTAAGTAGTGTACTTACTTACAAAAATTTAACGAGTTAGGTCCCGTTAAAATAGTTTTAAAAACAGATATGCCTACTTTTGAATTTTTTTAAACAAATATGCGACTACTTCATAAATTTAAAAAAAATATATCGGTAAGTACTCACTTTGTAACATGTTCTCCCATTTTTTTCAACACTTAGATACATAAAAAATAATTGATCGAAGCAGGAGCTTTAAATGCAAGTAACTGATGCAAATTTTATTAATACCCACTTTGAGCGCTCATTACTTATTTATTTATTTATTTATGAATACTTACACACATAGAAATCATAATTAATTATTGGCTTACCCACTTAATGACTTCATTTTTTGGTGTCTAATTAGGCCAAACGGTTCACCGTGCGCCGCCGGCCGGGCTAGTAGTTCTTGCTACACCGAGCTGTTTCCGCGTAGTGTAGTCTTTGCACGGCCGCATCTGTGTAGGTATGTGTCGAAAGTCGTATGCCTCTCGTACTTTAATTCCTCGTCCTACTCTTTCATTCATCAATCTGGTCCTCCTCCTTGCGGTTGAGAGTTCCGCCTACAATTTTTATTTTTTCAAAAACAGGGTGAAATAACTTTTTTCCAGAACACTTTGTTTTGAAATTTGAATTTTACTATTTCCTTGCATTTTATATGCAATTTAAACTACATTTTGTTATTACTATACAAATATCTTATTTTCTGATTTTTTTTATGCTCTATGTATCGGGGCCGCGCTGTGCCGGAGCCGGAAATCAAATACTCACCGACATTTTGACGCCGCGCCCCGCCCGTGTCCGAGCATGAATCCCTTCATACATACAATACGTATAATCAAGACTATTATTTAATGGTTAGGTCAGAGACTAGGCAATGAGGACCGCAAAAGCAACGGGGTTAAAATTACTCACGTCCGGAGGTTTACCCTTGAGACCCTACACGTGACCCCTGGGTGGTGCTAAATGAGTGACACTGACGGAGTGGTAGAGCAACGCTGCGTTGCAGCACGCATTGGGCCAGCTCGCCCGGGGTAATACAAACCCTCTCACGAATATCCGGCGTGAAATAATGGCACTTGGTGCTGTAGTGTTTCGTCCGGTTAGTGAGAGTTCCGGAGGCCCCCCCTCCCCCTCACAATTCTTATTCCTTCCTTAACAATATTCCTTTCTTAAAGGTGCCAACGCATCTGCAAGTCCTCTGGTTTTCCATGGGCGGCGGTGATTGCTCTCCATCAGGTGACCTGTCTGCTCGTTTGCCTCCTTCTTATATAAAAAAAGCAGTCCTCTGCCGTAGTCCACGCACGGCACACCATATAGCAACTGCACATATGCTCAGCGTGAGAGCTGGTGAGCCCATCGCCGCTCTATACTGTTGGATGTATGTGCAGTATTTAGTCCGTTAGTCGCCTTTTGCGACACCCTAGGGGAGAGAGTTATTTTAGTGAGCCTACGCTTCGCGGCTCTAATCACTTCACAAAATATGCTATAGATGTTTGACCGTCATATCACAGAATAACTAATAGTACTACCGTACAGAAGGTTCACTCTTTAACGACTTTCACGCGAAATTGAAACTTCTCGTGTGACCCGAGCGTTCATATTCCGTTAAGCAACGCTCACTCGATATCGATTTGACGTTGTGACGTCACAGAGCGTAGGGTTTACGCGCGCGCGCAGGGATTACGAGTTAAGCGACTCGGCGCTCGGTGTTCGGTGCGTCGCGAGCGGCAACCTTTACTGTCATACGCCTAGGCGGCCTGCCTGGGAGGTTCGCCGGCCGAACGTACCTAAACTGCGGAGTGACACCCCCGGTCATATTTCAGAAATCCTAGTCGTCGGTCATAGAAAAACACAACGAACGAACGGACGATCCGCTCGGCACGCCCGCCGCAAGTCGCCCGCGCTCGTGTTGTTCTTTTCTAAATATTAGGTTTATAATTAAGAGGCTGATTACATATCTCGACTGTGGTTTTTTGCTTAAAATGGCCAATTTTGGCGTTCTCGATCTCAGAAACAAAATACATTAACAGTTTTGACTTATTGAATAGCGTAGAATAGTTATTGGCATAGTGCGTAGAATAGTTATTGGCATAGTGCGTAGCGGCCTCGCTTTTCGTAAATTTTGCTTATCATTTTAATTAAACCCAAAATTGCAGAGAAAGATTTTCATAAAACGCGCGAAGGCTCTTTTTTGAGCTCTTAGATTGAACTAATCTTCTAAATAAATGAAATAAAAAAATAAAATTGTTATCCTTATTTAATCGGATAGTGCATAGTGGCCTCGGAATTTTTAGATATCATTGATTTTATGTAGAAAAAAATCTTATTCTAAAAACCATAAAACTTCGAAAATCGCTTTAAGTTAACTGTGAATTTCTCCTATCTATGATAATATTATTGATCAAAATGGATACAAGAATAATATTGTTACTTCATGAGAAATAAAGATTTTATAATGAATTTATTATCCTAATGCAATAAAAACGATAAATACAACTGCAAAATTACTACAAAATGCGATGCGCCGGCCGTCCGAACTCAGCTTATTCTGTGCATTTGACGCAAAAATCACATTTGAGATGTTATTAGGCCTATAGGCCTCCTAAGGGTACCATAATTACCTACATAATATAAGTATAATAAAGTGGTCGTTTTTCTGTGTCTGCTCTAGGGTTGATGAGGATTCCTCTTTCGCTTCCACATGTTGCGGAAGTTCCGCAATTAATACAGTACCCCTATCGCTATCGCTTCCCCATAAATGAAAGTTAAAAATTCCTCTTCCGCTATCGCTTCTTCATAAATTAAGAAGAATTAAGGAGGAATTGAAATAGCAGGCGGAACCTCCGGCCGGCAACAAATAAATAATAAATAAATAAAATACTACGTAGGTAATTTGTTTTTATTCATAACTAAAAGAAAAACGGAGAACGTTATGAAATACGCTTAATAATGTGCCTGTTTCATCTCACTTTTTTCTTCCTCTTCCTCATCCGCATCCTCATCCGCATCCTCATGCATCCACATCCGCATCCTTTTTCTTTGTGCGATATACAATTCCTCTTTCCCTTCCTCTTCCTGATAACCACATCCTCAACAACCCTAGTCTGCTCCTCCGCGTTCTTCTTTTAAAGCAAGCAATAGATTTTTATGCACCTATGTGGTCTAGTAGCTAAGACACGGTCTTAGACCCAGAGGCCTCGGGTTTGATTCCCAGATACATCTTTGTGTAAGTACTTGGTATGCTTGGAATTAACATTCCTCTAGTTTCGCACACATTGTTCTTATGCGTTCATAGTGCCAGAGTAAAACTTTTAGTTTCACTTTTGTTTTTGTCTTTTCTGTTATTATATAATTGTTTTATAATTATTGTTTGTATAATTTGGTAACGACATATTGTTTTGTAAATGTCGTTACTTCTATATTATTATAAAGCCGTGGAGTTTCTTGTGCCCGTTCTTCTTCACAGTTAAAAGACGTCTTGCATTTGGGTTCCTATGCCTGTCCATCCATCCATAGAAGTAAAATTAAATTTAGAGGATTCAAAATGCTTATTGAATAAAGAAATTTTGATATTTTTTTTTGATAGAGTCCAACTGGGTAGCTAACACCAAAGATAAGAATCTTGATTCTGGCGCCAACACCAATGTAAATAATTATCATTATTGTGTTCCGACAGTTTAGATATGAGATAGCCAATTCCTCAGTGTTTGAGGATTCCGGGTGAAGCGCGCTTCCGCCTTCGGCCTCATCGTCACTTACCATCAAGTAAAATGAACGCCAAGCGCTTATTCATTACAATGAAATCCTCAAATATTTTGTAATGTTAAATATTATCTAGTTTTCAGTAAAAAATATAAAAAAGTTTTAAATGACGTGTAGTGAACCTGTATATCTGGGCTTTCGGCGTGCGCTGACCAACTATAAAGAAAAGAAAATAATCTGCCTTGCCTAACTCTTAATTTCACAATAATCTATACTAATTATTATAAAGCTAAAGAGTTTGTTTGTTTGTTTGTTTGCTTGAACGCGCTAATCTAAGGAACTACTGGACCGATTTAAAAAAATCTTGCAGTGTTAGATAGCCCATTTACCGAGGAAGGTTATAGGCAATAATTTGTTTACAGGTTTTGGTACGGGTAGTAACTCTTGCGAAGCCGGGGCGGGTCGCTAGTGTTTACATAAAACGTACGTACCTACTCTTTTGCACAGAGGTGTTTAAGGAAGGCCTGTGATTGCGATTGATTACTATTTATTTATATAGAGCGGCGATGGGCTCACCACATGTCACGTTAAACACATGTGCAGTCGCTCTTTGGTGGAAAGTGGACTATGGCGGAGGACTGTTTTTGGCGGTGTTCATTGCCTAGCCTCTGACTAACCCTTCGGGGGTAATAGTAAATAAAATATCTGTGTATGTAAGTATGATACTTATTCATCTTTATATCCCAGTGACAAATATCAAAATGTATTGAAGAACACAAACTTTTACATTTTGTTGTAGGTTGAACAGCAGCTGGCGTATGTACATTGCTTTGTTAGTAGGTACGACTATTTTAAAAGTGGTTTTATTGAAGCAAAGTAACGACGCAATGCATGTAGGTATTAGCTATTTGCTCGACTAAATGCAAGCGAAGAATACTTAAAGACTAGTCATAGACTAGTAAAGATTTTAAACAACGATTAAACTACGAGTGAAGCCGCGTTCTAAAGCTAATTAAATTATATAGCTAAGTCAAGTCAGATGATCAATTTGGATTGCAGGATAAATTGCGCATAATATAATAAAAATATGTATATTAAATAAAAATAATATATATGTTAATAAAAATCAATAGCCAAAATGTTTGTACGCGTATCACTTCAGAACGGCTCGACAGATTTGGCTGATTCTTTTTTGTTGTGTTGGTTTGTGAGAATGAAAGAAAATTTTTGAAATATGTCACGGACTGCTAGTAGGTAATGATATTATTTCTTTATGATAACAGTGTACATTGAGCAAGTAGGTATTTGTAAATGCAAATCAGTGACGTCACTATGTCGTGTACACGAGAATTATAAAATCAAGGTTGCAAAATTTCAATTAAATTTGCAACTTACATTTTCGCTTGTGAAATCGAAACTTATTGCTCAATTGGAAGGACGCCATCACAAAAGTCATAAAAACAAGTTTTATAGTCTCACTATATGTTACCACTTTTTGCTCTGTGCGTAAAGCAATGAAGGTTCTGCCGCTTTTATTATTTCTTGTGTATTTGCACGATGCGGTAAGCGACGAGTTGGGTTTTAAGCTTAAAGGCTTTCCTAAACTTCCTCCAATCAAGCCGTCGAAGAAGAACATTAAAATACTGGTATCCCAGAGGTACTTGAACCACAACCAAAACACTAAGTACCAAAATACTAAGAACCAAAACCCTAAGTACCAATACCCTGAATACCAAAACCCTCTACCTCAACCTCAACGTACTCAACATGTGAGGAGAATGATGCTACCATCTCCATTAAAAGGTTACACAGTGTTCCCTGATTTTTTTAATTTGGGAGGACCCGGAGCTAAGTTCTCAAACATCCCAAACAGTAACTACTTTCCAATAGAAAACCTAGACTTCCAAAGACCCAGGCTAAAGAGTGTTATCTCCGATTATGCCATCACTGCGGTCAGGAAAAAGCGAGATACAATGAAGCAGCAACAAAGTTTAAAAGGCCAAGTTAACAACATGAAGTCTGAAAAAGGAGATACGATGATAGACGCCAAACCAATACCACATTTATCGGCCAAACCAATGAAACAAGGAAAAGAAGGTGTCAAAAAATCGATGAAATCAAATCTCAAGCAAAATCGTGCAAAACTGCGATCAAACAACATGAAATCAAACAAAACACGCAAAGCGAAGCGAAACAAGAAGCAAATTAGATCGAACAGCACGAAGAAAGCGAAGAAGTTGAGGATGGGACGGAGCCATCGCAACACGACGAAAGTGACACCGGTGCGTCCCAAAGGTTTGTTGTCTTAAATAAAGATTTCGAAACGATTTGCTTCTGGTTATTTACCCCTGCCCCTTTTTCCTGTAGCCAACGACAGCAGGAGGTTGATTGCAGCGAAAGACGCCATGAGTGAAGACTATCCGTACGTGGTGTCGATACAGAAGAACGGGGAGCATTGGTGCGCGGGCGCTCTGCTAAACCCGCGCGTGGTGGTCACTACGGCCAATTGTATGTGGAAGTGAGTATGGAGAAATTGTTGGTATGGATCAAGGTCATTGGTATGGATAGACATAGATCATGTTCAGACTATTATAATCGTCTCGAGTTAGGTCCATAATCCACCACTCTCAGTAGGGTTACTCTTGAACGCAAAGTCAATCTCAATACAATTCCAATGCGATTAATATGTATCGATATTGGGATAAGTAAAGATAATTCCCGAACGCCATTTCGATAATAATTTGTTCAATAATTTCCACGCAATTTAATTTCCATGTGCCACTATTGTCGCTTACAAAAGTGCCATTTGACATTTTGTAGATTTGTGATTTTAAATTGACTAATGCAATTGTGTTTCAAGAGTAAGCCCCCTGGTCCAATGCGGGTTGGTGGGTATTTGCTTCGTCAAAAATATATGTGGAATGATATGAAAGCTATCCTTTGCCACAAATTAAAATACAAGTCGTTGGGCTTTTTTAAATATTTTTCAGAAAACGTTTTTCTTAATTTCATTTTGAAAAATTACAACTTCTATTATGTTTCTTCTACAGTCAATCTACGTAACATGGACGCTCAGAACAATAACATGGACGTAACTCTTCTATCAGAAATTTGTACGTAGTGTAATAAAACTCCTTACTCCGGAGCACAGACCACTTATCCCATAGACGTCGCTTTCAGCGAGTTTTACTAAAAGATGCAATCGTAAAAATTCAGCGGGGTGCGGGGGTGTAACTCTGGCTGTGATTGGATATTTAAAGGTCAAACTAGTGACACGTAACACACCATTATCAAATGTATTCGAATTAGTAATGTGGTAGGAGTCGATATTGATATCGATGGACTTTTTTCGTACTTGATGATTAATATAACGGTGTTAATAAGTTAATAAAACAATTCTTCTTATTTAATAGGTACTAACTTTTATATCGATAGATATTATATTTTGTCAATCAATCTGTTTGCCATAATCAGTTTCGGAGTAGTTTAAAAAATAAATATGTAATGGCCGGTTTTTCAAAGCTCAGGCAAAACTTATTTGGTGGTTAGAGTTAATACAACCATTCTGAAAATGTTTTGTCATAATATCATGTCATTCATTGTTTTACAAGACATTTTTAGATTGGTCGCGTAATATTTTATCAGACGGATAAGTTTAACGATTAAGACGCTTGTATCTTGGACTGCTAAATGTAAAACATATCTCTAACAAATCGGTATTTGTACTTGGTTGGTTAATTGCTTGATGTTTTATAGTTTTATTATTGGAGAGAGAACTATCGGAGATATGCATATCAGAAGTCGTTGGTATTTCTTGATAATTTTGAGTAAAATCCTGCAACAACAAGTATAATGAAAGTTTTAAACGTATCAAAAAAAAAATAGAAGTTAGATTAGATTAGATCTTTGTAGGCTGGTACTTTAAGTGACAAAGTAGATATCATCGATGTTCTATGCTGTAAGGTGGTAACTGACCTCACTGGTGAACAATATGAAGTTGTGGCTGAAGCAAATTCACCCTGTGAAGAACCCTAAAACATTAAAAAAGGTTAATATGAATATTCACCTAGTCGCATTATATTGAAATGCATATTTAAATTGTAGGTAGTAGGTAAGTACTCCATAGTTAGTTACTTAGCAAATTGAACATAATTACACACCACAGTTGGAAGCATAGGCGTGGGTTCAGCATTACTAAACAACAGTCGCCGCTTTTTCATTAGTTGATAGCTAGCTATCCGCGGCAAAATGTCGTGAGCATATAACGCTATATTAGCTTGTACTTTCTATCCATTTTATTTTCAAGTTTGGGCATTTTGTAAACCTTTTACAACAAAAGTAAGTTCTCTTTAAATAATAAATTAAAATAAAGAAGTTAAAACAAAAAGTCAGCATTGAATATTTTGATAAAAAGATAATAATAATTTTAAACCAACTAAAACTGATTATACAATGCCAATAACAACCTAAAAAACTTTATTTTTAGTACATATACACTAAACCTTCCGTTTGGTTACGAAAACTCGAGGTATAGAAATGATATTTTGCTAGAAATTGCTAAAGTCAACATTACATTTTACGTGAAAGCTTCTTTTTGTTATTTTTGAATTTACCAAAATACACCAGCGAATTTGATTTCGTTCTCATAACCGAATAATGTTATAATGGTATAACAAAGTTCTAAACTTAATAAAAATTTATCGATATTTGTAACAAATTTATCGTCAAGTTGTTGGTTCTAACTTGGACAACACTCACCAAAACAGAGGGAGATAGTGCTTTATGGATTTACAACAGAATGAAAGGGATTTTTAAAAGACATCAACGCGTGCATTTTTCTTAATTTATAATTGAATTTTTACACCAATTTAAAATTATCCTTTTACGTCATAAAATTGTACTTACCGATGAAATGAAATATTATCTTTTTGTAAGCTAGAAGTTTTGCTTCACTTTCCACACAATTTAACAGCGTAATACGGCATATTTATATTATTAATAAATTTTTGAATTTTAGCGTGCCGCGGCGCTGTCAAACTATGACTGAATCTAGGTTTGGGGGCGTGTCACTTACATATGCAATGGATTGCGTAAGTAGTATGAGTGACGTTACCCTCGTATGCGGAGTCTATGGGATAAGTGGTCTGTGCTCCGGAGTAAGGAGTTTTATTACACTACGTAGATAATCACTATGTAGATAATAAATTGTGATGTACCCGGGTACATCACAATTTCAATCACAAACAAACACATATAACTGAACATATTAACAGCATTTAAACATGTTCTATCGATTTGGGATTCTGTTATATACTTCATGAAAGTATATAACAGAATCCCAAATCTATTTAAACAGGGACCTATAAGTTTAATGACAAGAAAGCTACGTATATGGTTGGTAGAAAAATGTTATTATAGCTTAAATGAGTTCTTTAATTAATTATTAATTATCAATTATTTTTGCATGGTAATATTTATTAATTGAATAGCGATTTTTATACTTATATTTGACATCTTGTTTATACCTATTCTTTGCAAATAAAATACTTTGACTTTGACTTGACATGACTAAAACCAAGAGTTTATTTAAGGGTACGAATTATGGTCTCCTGCCCTAGTGTGCGTCGCGAAGTTTTTTTTGATGTGGCTAAGCTTTATCGCGACAACGGAACACGAAGTTTTTATCGCGAAAACGGAACCAGTATTTTCGCCGT
The DNA here is from genome assembly GCA_963921215.1 of Scoparia ambigualis. Lineage (NCBI taxonomy): Eukaryota > Metazoa > Arthropoda > Insecta > Lepidoptera > Crambidae > Scoparia > Scoparia ambigualis. The sequence continues at coordinate 9,375,469 of OY992514.1, forward strand.
CTAGTGTGGCCGTAGCATTAGAGCAAATTATTGACCACATTGACCATTGCCATTCGTAGGTAATGGGATTGCAGACGCGCTTCGTTCAAAATTAGCACGTCATTATTGTAATCTCTATAGGTAGGTACACATTTGTTAATTACGTAGCGGAGATAAATAAGAGTCAATCAATACTTAATAATAATATGATAGGTACCTATGTAATTTATATAAAAGAAATCGTACCGAACGAACGTGTGTGCGTGCGTATGCCCCCCGCCCGCTGTCGCCTGCCCGCGTCCGCCCGCTGAGACCGCAACAATCGCTTTTGTGTTTTATTCATTAAAATATCGTGCATGAAAATGACACAAATTTACAAAGTCGATTTTTCATGCATTTATAATATTGAATATGTGAACTCTAATCATTGTAATATTTTTTTAAAGTGTTTGTAGTTTAAAAAAACAAAATAATAAAAAATCATAAAATTGCGTGGCCTAATTTGGCACAAAATTATTTAATGGGCATATGAAAGTGATCTGAGATAGGAAATAGTTATTTTATCAATTGTAATTTTTTATTTGCACTGTTTTTACATACCGACCCTAAGTCAGTTTGCACTGGACGAAGATGACAGGGTTACACGCATAATGACAACTGAACACGATTTTACCTATACGCATAATGACACACACGCAATATGACACACACGCACAATGACACACACGCATAATGACACACACGCAATATGACACACACGCATAATGACACACACGCAATATGACACACACGCATAATGACACATTTCAATGGGTTTGAAAATAAATATGATGCATAAATTAGATTAATTTGTAATTTATTTATTGTAATAATTAACAAAAATGAAACATTTTTATACTAAAAAGAAAATCCACGCTTACATATTATATGTACAGTCGGCATCAAAAGTAGCTGTGCACATTAGTACTGAGACATGGTATTATAGTATTTAGCTAATTTTGATGCTGACCGTACTAAAAAAAACAAAAAATTACACGTACTTGTTGTTAAGATGTTTTGTTGGAACTTGAAAGTTTAGTAAAGGACATATTTTTTTTTTACTGTGGGGCTTGGTACTAAATTTCAGCCTTTTAACTTGACGCCAATGTATAAATACTTGAAGAATACATTATTATCAACATATTTATGACCGTATTATTAATTTAAAGACCTCCGTTTTTTTATATAAATTAAAAACCAACATTGATTTCTACTCGCAAATGGCAACAATATAGTAGGATTGTGACACTTTATGTTATTAAAAGTGAAAAAGTGACGCTTGTCTGACGTTTTATATGTCAATACGCATCGTAGACAGATGTCAGACTGTCAGCCGCCAGACGATTCCCGGCCGCGTTTTCGTTGTGTTATTTGTGTGTATCGTTGCTAAAACTTTAAGTGCGAAAAAGATAACTGTGTTAGCGATATCGTTTCTACATTACCATAGACCTCATAGACTTACCTACTTAATAACCCTGCGTTCGTTAACATTAAAAAAACAAGAACTTTCGTTCAGAAACGTACAAAACTTATCAAAATACAGTATTCTTTAACGGAGGTAATTAAAAATGTAAAAATATACAGAATGATAGCATTTAGTCTCTTGGACAAGGAAGTATATGAATTGTTGCAGTTAATTTTTCTTTCATTTTAGTACCAAAAAAATATGTCATTTAGTATCTTGTACTCACCTATTGTTTTATTTAGCTTTTTTGCCATCTTATTTTACATGTAAAAATTAAATAATAGTAATAATAAGACTTACATATTTTAAAACATCTAAAATTTTCGGAAAATCGGGATTATTTAAAAAAAACAATTAAATTTAAATATCTCGAAAACAGTTAGATTTAGGATAGGGTGTTTCATAATCAAATTAGTTACAAACGATGTAAACTAAACTCCCTTAACAGGATTAGGTCGACTTAACCTGTAACCCTGTATAATATATCATTTCGCGTATATGTCGTTTTGCGTATATGTCATTTCGCGTATGTCGTTTTGCGTATATGTCATTTTGCGTACATGTCGTTTTGCGTATATGTCATTTCGCGTACATGTCGTTTTGCGTATATGTCATTTCGCGTACATGTCGTTTTGCGTATATGTCATTTCGCGTATGTCGTTTTGCGTATATGTCATTTCGCGTATGTCGTTTTGCGTATATGTCATTTCGCGTATGTCGTTTTGCGTATATGTCATTTCGCGTATGTCGTTTTGCGTATATGTCATTTCGCGTATGTCGTTTTGCGTATATGTCATTTTGCGTACATGTCGTTTTGCGTATATGTCATTTCGCGTTTATGTCATTTCGCGTATATATCATTATGCGTGGCCGAAATGTGTCATTATGCGTGTAACCCAGATGACACAAACTGTGTTTACACACTCCGCAGGCTATCATAGAAATGATACCATAATTATTTCAAACATTAAATTAATTTTACCACTTCTGCTTTGAATGAAAAGAATCACCCACAAAACATAGAATTGCTGAAAATACAAGTAACAGATGTGAGACAAAACGCAATAATAAGCTTCTTAAGTACGACTGTATCGACAAGCAAGAAAAAAAGTAACTTTAGAATTTTTTAAACTTATGACCCCAAAATAGCCTAGCGCCATCAGTCTAATAAATTGAACTCACTTCTAATGTTATAACACTCGTATTGTTTAAATATTTTTAACGCAAATTTTGTTGTATGGATGTTGATGACGCAGTTTGTTGACATTGAATGGACGCCTTTGGCTTTCAAAGTAAAAACGTAAATACTGTTGGTTAATTTCGGCTTGCTGGATCAGTCCACGGTAGCTCAACTGGAGTAAGACCACCTGACCCAGATTGCCAGAAAGGTACCGGTTCTCGGGGGTAATCCTGTCCGTGATAATTTTCCAGCACCTTTCTATTTGAACCACTTTTAATGCAAATAGACTACTCTATTCTACTCAGGTCGAACCGTATGAGTCGTCTACAAGTGCGCGTGGGGTCCCGTCACACGGAACGCGGCGGGTTCCTCGTGGGCATCAACGAGGTGATAAAGCACCCCGCCTGGAGCATCCGCAAGGGCCCCGACAATGACGTGGCGCTACTGTCCCTGGACAGAAGGATTAAGTACCAACCTTTTGTTGTTATCATTTGGTAGCACGTTATGCACCGGGTTCACTCTCTAAGCGCATCCGAAACTTCCATGAACCGTAATTCGTATCTCCTACATGGCATGGCACACATGGGGAGATAGTGCCATCATAACCCACCGCCTGGCCCGGTACTAGTTGTTTGTACTGTGCATAAAAAAACAACAACGCGTGCGCAATGTACGACGAGTTAGGGGTGACCAATTTTCGGATGCACTTAGAGAGTGAGACCCTAGATTAGGCATTTAAGACAGATTATTCATACATCATCATCACCAGCCGGAAGACGTCCACTGTTAGACAAAAGCCTCCCCCTAGGCCTCCCCTTCTCCCAAGAATCTCCCGAGAAGTCCGGTCTTGCATTCAACGGCTAACCGCGACCTTTACCAGTCGTCTCGGTCGATCTTAGACCAGTGGTCTAACATACATTCAACAATAAAAAATGAACCTTTACACTATTTAGCTGGTGAGTAAGAGGTCGTCGAATGCAACTCGGCTGGGCAGCGTTCGGTAGGCTACGAAATAATCTTCTCGTCCAAAATACCGCTGTGTCTCAAGACGACAGTCTTCGACCAGTGTGGGTTGCCAGTGATGACATAAGGTACCGAAACGTGGTCGCTCACTATGGGCCTAATAGGCAGGCTCAAAGTCACGCAAAGAGCAATGGAGAGCTATGCTCGGGGTGGCTCTACGTTACGATTCGTAGAAGAACTAAAGTAACCGACATAGCCCAAAGAGTCGCCAAGCTCAAGTGGCAATGGGCCGGGCACATCGCCCGTAGAACCGATAACCATTAAGGCAGAACGGTTCTCGAGTGGCGACTGCGCACCGGAAGACGCAGCGTGGGCAGGCCTCCAACAAGGTGGTCCGACGATCTGGTGAAGGTCGCAGGTAGCCGCTGGAGGCGAGCAGCACAAGACCGGTCGTGGTGGAGATCCTTGGCGAAGGCCTTTGGCTGATGATGACTATTTAGCTAATGAACGCCGATGTGTGACGCATCATGGCCGCTCCGATCCAGGCTGATGAGGAACTATTTAATTTAAGGTTTTCTCACAATATACACGGCGTGGATCTACCAAACCGCGTCATGATGCCGCCTTTCGAAGACGCCTGGATCACCAGCTGGGGAGCGGAGAGGGTGAGTTTCCATATCATCATCATCATTTCAACCCGTATCCACCTACTGCTGGATATAGACTTCCTCCATGTCATTTTTTGAGCCGATTACATCAGGTTCTGGAGATCAGCTGTCTCTGACTGAGTTAGTGGGTTAAAAAGATTTATAATATTGCCAACTGCTGCTCATTGTTAGCCTTTAGACGTGCCACAGCTGGGCTCAGGCCTTCCCGCATGAACAATAATGAAGAGTTTGTGCCATAATCTACCACAGCATAAAGCGGCGATGGGCTCACCAGTTCACCACCTATCATGCTGAGCACGTGTGCAGTTGTTATTTGGTAAAATGTGGACTGTGGCAGTGGACTGCTTTTGCAGTCACTTAGTCTCTGATTAACCGTTTCGGGATAAAGCCGTGAGCGAGTGTTCCTTACTTCGTACATGATATCATCCTACTAAAGTTTGTAAGTATGGATGGATGTTTGTTACTCTTTCACGTAAAAACTACTAAATGGATTTAGATGAAATTCGGCATACAGATAGTTTATAACCTGGATTAACACATAGGATACTTTTTATCCAGATATTCCCACGGGAACGGGAACCACGTGGGTGAAACCGCGAGTGGCCGCTTGTCACATATAATCACGACTATATCCCCGAAGTGTTACTCAGAGACTGGCAATGAGGATAGCAAAAGCAGTTCTACCACAGTTTACTTTTCACCAAATAGCGACTGTCTAGTCTTTAGTTCGTTAGTCGCCTATAGCTTTTACGACACCCAAGGGAAGAGAAGGGATGGTAGTATTCTTTTACCGCTACGCAAGAGGTTAATGATATTTTATCATCATTACCTCAGAGACTGGCAATGAGGACAGCAAAAGCAGTTCTACCACAGTCCACTTTTCACCAAATAGCGACTGTGCAGTCTTTAGTTCGTAGTCGCCTTATCGACACCCAAGGGAAGAGAGGGGATGGTAGTATTCTTTCACTAACTAACTATAAACTACAAAGTCTAACAACTGACTAACTACGAGTATAAAGTCGCCGTTTTCCTGTGTCTGTGGATCCGCGTTCTCCTTTTAGATTAGATTAGATTAGATAACTCTTTTATCGCAACAGTTTACATTTACAAATACATACAAAACATGAAAATAGGTAAAATACATAGTCACAATTTGCCGGTCTTATCGCTATTGAAGCGATTTCTTCCAGGCAACCAGTTTTTAAACCACTCAATGGATTTTTCGATTTTTCGCGGTTTTCACTGATAGAAAGATTTATAAAGGACGTGAGTGAGAGTTTACAGAAGTTTTTCTTATAATAAGTAGGGAAATTAAAACAACACATCTTGGTCTTGAAAAAAGTAAAATTAAAAGTGTAAATAAAAAATGTCCTCCAACTGCGGGCACGTAGGTACGGTCCCAAGAATGCTAGCCAGCCACATTACCTCTTTGAATTGCCAAGCTAATACGCTAGCAGAGATAGCTGCCTGCCAGCCTTCTTGTCACCGGAGACCTCAACAAGACGTAAATCTTTTACATGATGCCTATAGCCTCCGGCCCCCACGTAACCATTGTCTCTCACTGCAAACGACACAAATATTAGGTTCGCATATTTGAGCCGTTTGCGATTTTCGGCGCTTACCGCAACAGCCCCGACTAGCACGGTGGAGGAAAGGAAAGGACGTGGTTTCTATAATTTGTAGGTGGGTGTCTATTAGAATACAGATTTTTTTGATATCGAATTTCATTTTACCGAAAACTTACCTTATATTTTTTTCAATTCATCAATTAGTTAATCATCGCTGTTTTATATCATCGAAAAACGTTTCTTTAAAAAAAACCTTTAAAGTTGTTTTCATTACCAGAAAAACGGTATATCAAACTTACATTTCATAAAAGTATAAAGTTATCGATGAAACTATTCCTAAAAACATATTACAATATGTAACGGAACCCATAATACTTTTTCACTTAACAACTTTTTATCACAGTAACGTTTCATCGAACGATGCATTCGCCTGCTGACGATAAATTGTGTTGCGGTCAGTTCTATATTAATATTTCATAACGCATAACATGAATGGCCAAAATTGAAAAGGCATAACCACAGAAAGGCATAACTTTGATAAGCGTAAGTAACAAAATGCATATTTTTTATTTGCCATAATGTTCAGAAGATATTATTCAAAAAGCATACATGCAATAAGATAAAACTTATTGATAATATGATCAAACCAGCGTGCATGCTGCATGTAGGCAAACATCAGCATGCAGGCAAGCACGCAGCATGCAGGCAAGCATTTAGCATGCAGGCAAGCTTGCAGCAGGCATGTTTTCTGTCACGGCTCCGGCGGTCCCACTCGAGCTTATCGTCGCAGATGGATTTCGCTCACCACCGCGGCTTCGTCTTGCTGCAGCCTCAGCCACGGCGGCGAGCGTTAAACCCACCTGCTCCTCAGCTCGCGGGCCGCCTCGCCCCTTCGCGCCTACGCGGGATTGAATTACACTCTAGCATAGGGCAGACAAGACTACATGGAGTCGGTTTTGCCGCGATTCGTTTCTGTCACTGACTTTTTAAGCACAAACTTACTGCTTAACGTACGTAAGTATACATCATATTAATAATAGAAAATAAATGTATGGACATTTACAATTATACTTTATAAAACTATGACTTTTATGAAATAAAATGACATTACGCACAGAACTAATTAATTGCCTGAAATCGTATTTTTGATGTACATTGATTTATTGAAGTAAAAATTGATGTTTCAATTATTCTGCAAACTAAAACCTACAATGAAACAAAAATATGGGTAACAAAACTTCAATGTAACATTATTTTGAGAAAATGTATAAAACATGAAAAGAAATAACGATGAACTGTGTTTGTAGATAATTAATATTTGAGGAAATGAAATTGCGATGTAACCTAATTCTAGAATTTGTTAAATATTCTACAAAAAGTTCTGCGAATCGTTTTATGCGTAATGAAAATCGTTGAAAGGAATTGCGATAAAATGATGGATTCCCTTTGTAGGTGTATTGTACGGAATAGCTGGATTATGACGGTGTTTCTACGTTGCGTGGACGAAGACGCGGGCGGGCTGCTAGTTTTAAACAAATTATCTCCGCAGCGTGACGGCGTGTTCGACAAGAATGCGATGACGCTGCAGGTCTACCATTCGCGCCTGATGGACCGCAAGAAGTGCAACAACATCACGCAGCGATTCGGCGTGGTCGTCACTGAGAATTTCATCTGCTTGTCGCAGAGCGGAAGGACGGCGCCGTGCACGGTGAGACGTAATCACCTTAAACACTTCTAAACTGTCGTGTTCCATTATAAACGAAACGGGATTTCACGTAAAACTACTTAGTAAAGGCATTCTACGCATATGTACCTTTATACCCGACGTTTCGACCGAGTTGCACCGGCCCGTTCAGTTCGCCCGTGACCACGGCCGGTGCAACCCGGTCGCAACGTCGTGTATAAAAGGTATGCGTAGAATGCCTTTATTAAGTAGTTTTGCGTTAAATCTCGTCTAGATATGTGTCATCCATCACCATCATTCGTTTGCCCTGTTCCCTTGTTATTTGAGGTGAGTGCTACATATAGCGCTTTGCTTCCATACAACTTGGTCATTCGTAATCAAATCATCCAATCCCTTCTCATTCATGTCATCCCTCACACAATCCATTCCAACTTTTCTTTGGTCTTCCCCTTCCTTTCCTACCTTCAACACTCATATTCATCATTCTTTTTGTCACATGGCTTTCGCCCCTTCTCATTACATGTCCATACCAAGACAAAGTGAGTCATCATCACCATAAGGGCCTTATTTCGTTAGAACACCATGGTAGCGCAACCAGTTTCCGTCACCAGCAAAATGTATACTGGTGTAAATGGAGGGTGATCCGGTGATACCTTGGTTGCGCTAAACTGTATACATTTCGTTAGTGACAGCGACTGGTTGCGCCATCATGGTGTCCTAATGTAAAAGGACCCTAAGAGCTCAGAGGGCCAAGAGGAGTGGCAAACGCTCTTAGAACACCTACCAATTGCTTCTGAAAAATACAACAGCGCGCGCGCATTATACGACGAATGGGGTGAGCATTTGCCACTTGGCTAGGAGGGTTACTGTTCTAATACCAGACGCAAGTAGTGTAATATTGGGCATTCTAGATCACTTTTCACTCCATTGATCTCACTGACGTTCGATCAATGTCGTTAAAAGTGATCTAGAATGTCCCAATATTACTTTTGAAAATCACTGCCACTCGCTCAGTCAACGTCAAAAAGTGATTTAGAATGTCCAATCGACTTCTCGTGTTTTAGAATGTCTAATCGACTTCTCGTGATCTAGAATCCCATACAACGACTGCGATCTACTTTACACATTTTCAAGGTCTTTCGTTCATAGGATGCAGGAGCTTTTGACAATATGGAATTACAGCACAACTATAAATAAATGAGACTTAGTGAACTCTCAGTACGGAATAAGTGTTGTTTAGACGTAAGCGCCTACACGATTAAAATAGCAATATACCATTAACAGCTACGCTCCTCAGTCTTTCCGAAGGCGCTTGGTCAATTTATTCTATATTGTTTATAATGCCATTTTGTAATATAGTTTCGATTCATCATTGAGATCACATTATTAAACTTAAGTATCCGTCATATACGGTTTTTATTTGCCACCACGCTCCAAGGTGTATCATATAGTTGCATTTGTCAAATTTTATTCCTGACCCATAAGAAAACACTTGTGTATTTTAATCGAATTCATATTTCAATTTCTGTATACAACGACTTCGATCTACTAAACACATTTTCAAGGATTTCGTCTACTGAATGCGAAGGTTTTTGACAATATGGAATAACAGCACAACTTAAACTGGATGGGGCTTCCTGGTCTCCCAGGACTGGATCCCCGAATAAGTTAGTGCTATGAATAACATTTATCAAAGTAGTACCTCGACCCATAGGAAAACACTTGTGTATTTTGATCAGAATCCAGTATGTAATAGTTTAATTTCTGTATACAACGACTTCGATCTACTTAACACATTTTCAAGGATTTCGTCTAATGAATGCGAAGGTTTTTAACAATATGGAATTACAGCACAACTTAAGCTGGATGGGGCTTCCTGGTCTCCCAGGACTGGATCCCCGAATAAGTTGAACTATGAATAACATTTGCTAAAGTTGAACCTCGACCCATAGGAAAACACTTGTGTTTTTAAACCAAACTTCATTTCAGTATACGGTGACTCCGATCTACTCTACACATTTTCAAGGTTTTCAACAATTGGAAGAAAAGGTTTTATGCCGAAACACCTCAACCTCGATCCAAGGAAAACACTTGTGTATTTTGATTAGAATCAGTTGCCAATTGTCATTGTCGACTCTGATCTACTCAACACATTTTCAAGGTTCTCATAAAAAAAACACTTGTATTTTTTGATCTAAGTCAATGCAGACAACTGTGCAGGGAATTGTTAGTTACCTTATTTATATCAATCCCGCAAACAACAACGTATGCAATCACTACACACACACACAAACACACAAACATACATTAACTACGAGTTCGACTTTGAAACTTCCCGTTTCAATGCTAACGAAAACAATTTTAATACGGGTTATTCCCAAGCGCCATCAAAAATTTGTTTGGAAAATATAAGAAATCCATACATCAATTCCTATACTCCTCCAAAGACCAAATATTATAAAAGATATTATCGAATCAGAAATGAGGAGATCCGTAGACGAACTAAGGCAGCCGATATAGCCCGAAGAATTGCTAAACATAAGTGGCAGTGGGCAGGGCATATCGCTCGAAGAACCGACGGCCGTTGGGGCAGATCGGAGTGGCAACCGCGCACCGGAAGACGCAGTGTGGGCAGGCCTCCAACAAGGTGGTCCGACGATCTGGTGAAGATTGCAGGTAGCAGCTGGATGCGTGCGGCGCAGGACCGGACGTGGTGGGGATCCTTGGGGGAGGTCTTTGTCCAGCAGTGAACGTCTTTTGGATGATGATGATGATGATGACCATTTTTTATCACGGAGGAGCATGAAAATTAATATATTTGTATTATTTCTGGGGAGGACTTTGGGCCATTTTGTTGTGGGAGAATGGGAATAACCTTTAACATAAACACAATTAGAAAGATAAAGCTAAGTCTATACTGTTTTAATTGACAAACGCATTAAACATACATTTTCATAATACATACAAACACAAACATCACGGCGTATTCCCACAAGTGGGATAGACAGAGCAACAAGTAACAATTAATTACGTCATGCTGAAGTCACGTTTAGCAACAAGTGATCAGATAGGATTTTCATAACAGTACCTTTCAAATTATGGTTTAACTTATAAAGCAAATGTCGATTTGAATACGTACCCACTAAATATGGTTAGATTTAATTATTGTGGGAATAATATGAGTACATAAACACCGAAGTTATAAAAATAGACTGCCTCACGGTAATCGAACCCGCGTCTCTCGATATCCGAGCGGCTAACTTGTAACATACCGAGACATTTGTTTAATTTAGTACGTACATCAAAATGTTTAACTTTTACCGTCTCATTAATAAAAATGGCCAAATGTTACACCTCGGTTTAAAGTGACGCTGTCTCGTTTTTGTTAAAGAAGACAGATAGAGACAGCGTCAATTTAATCCTAAGTGTAACTTTAATCAACGTTTATTAATGACAGGGTTAGAGTGTGAGGAACTCGATGAGGTACCTAGTGGTGAACTCGATCTGTGATTGTGGTGGTTATGAAACTCTCGTTAAGACGATCATGAGATGAAATGTAATAGTAAATTTCATGCTTAGTGAAAACAGTCCTAATGTTGCACATCCGGACAATCGTCGTCAGCGCTTTATCGAAAGGTTAGCAATTACACAGGAAATGTAAAATACTTTCGCTGCAAGTTTTCGCACTAATCGATAAACTAAATATTTTGCTTAAAATTTAAAAAAACAGAGGTTACAAACATTGCTTCAATTTTGTAATTACTTCCTTTCTTGCTACTAATAACACATATTTATTTATAACATTGTAATACTTATTTAATTACTTTTGCTTAAACGTACACTCGTTAAAATATAACAGCTAATGTAGTGGTTAGGTAGGTACTTGACTATAACGCGAAAAAGGCTCAGGCTAATGGTTTGATGAATGCAAGCATTTATGTGTACATCGTATAGGTAACGGTTTGTAGTACAGAAGGTTACGCTACCGATTAAGCTTGCTTTACTTAGATAATGTATGTGTTTATAATAAGCCCAATATGTACCTATTTGGTTTGTAATAAAAGCAATAATAATAAAAAAAAAATTTGGAATTAACAGTTTTTACATACGGTGTTATTCTTGAAAGTAAAAACTAGCACTAATAGTTTAATTGTATACAAGCAAAAAAAAAAAAAAGTTGATCACTCCTGCTTAGTAAAATTGCTGTTAAACACTTTTCTCCAATAAATACCCGAAAAATGGTAGTTGTCGTATCAGTGCTTCCTAAGTCAGATCGACCACTAGTACGCCTAAGCTACGCCTAAGTTTTTAATATTTAGTGCTTCGGTACTCTGACATCGCTACGAGAATCATCCAGAAGATATACACCGAAACAATGTTCGTAAGTTTTAAATATTTTTATTTTTCTATTAGCAATGTTGTGTTTGCTCGACTTCGTATATGTTTTGTAAGGTATGTCAACGGTTGATCCCTTCTGCATCTGCAACCGTTAGCACCGCCAAACCGCAGTGGGTGTGCGTGGTGGGCTATGGTCCGTTCTCTCTATGTCATCATCATCATCATCATCAGCCTATAAACGTCCCACTGCTGGGCAGAGACCTCCCACGTGAATAATAGCACGGGGATATTAAGCCATAACCCACCACGCTGGTCCAATGCGGGTCGGTGGGTTTTAACGACTGTCATCTTACGACAACATCCGGGACCAACGGCTTAACATGCCTTCCGAAGCACGGATCTCTCTCTATGTGTAAAGAAGTTATTAAAGAAGGTCTGTAGAGGAGCAGTGACCTAGACCAGCAAATGTTATTATTTAATCGTACTAGTATTTACTGTCATATGTTAAATGTTAATGTCACTAATATTTATTGTTATTTTAGGTCTGAAAGCAAGCAAGTTAAACGCTCTGCCAAGAAAAGCTGTGTGTTAGCCAATTCATTTGACTCGGACAACGAAAGCATAAGGTAATTTGCGTTGATTACTTTTAAAACCTGTTAATATATTTTATGTTATTTCGTATATCGTCAATATTAATAATTAGTTTTTAATTACATTTCTTATCTTTCTAGCTCTAAGAAGAAATGCCTGTACTCGTCGTCGGTGCCTAAGACTTCAACAACGATTGTGAAAAAACAAGAAGGGTCTAGCTCCGCTTTAGACTGGTTAAATGATTCAGAGTCAGATAACGAAGTTTCGCCGCCTCCACGCAAGACAGACCAGACCTTCGACAGTGTACTAACGCGACGAGTACCAGGCGGGGTAACGCGTCGGACTGCGAAGCTCGACGGTGAACTGGTGGCGGAGCTGCGTCTCTACGACGCTGAGGAGGTGCGTAGCCTCACCGGTCTTGAAAGGTGTGAAAAGGCAATAATTTGGGTTCGACTACAAGGCGAAGCTGAGTCTCCTGAATTGTTGACTATAAAAAAATTCATAAAATTAGCCAAATCAAAATTTACTGAAGAGGGGGTATTCTTTAGTGATAAAAAGAAAAAATAGTCACAGTCAGCTAGGTACTACATATTAACTAGTTACACTCTCTTCGGTAAATTTTGACTTAACTAGTTTTACTTATATATTATATGTGTGTTAGGTTTTATACATTTTACTTAAAAACTACTTTAACCTCTTGTAATTTTTTAACACAGTGAAAACAAAATCATAATGGTTAAGACTATATTCTGTTCAACTTGCAACTTATCCGTTAAAAATAATGCTTTCTCTGCTCATTTAAAAAGTATTTTACACAAAAATAATAGTTCTGTAATTGAGAGCGAGGGTATCGAACAAGTGCATAGCGCTCTTCGCGGTCGCATAGCGTCGTACCGTGTTCAATGCGAGGACGTTGAAGAACGTATGCATGTGTTTGCTCCTGCAGATTTTTTATCGCAATTGCGCCTCCGCGTGAAACTTTTACTCTCAGCCCGAATTGAGGCTTATACAAACCTTAAAGTAAATTTCGAATTGTTTTCTGAATTTTTTCTGCATAAGGATGACTCGATTTCAACGAAATCTTTTGCTACTGAAAACATTATCTTACATAAAAGTTATAATTTTGATGCTATGTATACAAACATTAGCCATAAAATTTGTAAAAAAGTTGAAGAATTTGAGGAAAGAGATAGTGGTTGGGCTTACTTACGAAGCTTGTATCTAGAAGTAAATATAAACAAATATAACCCGTTGAGAGCCTCAGGTTACTTAGATTTACCTAACGCTATAAAAAACAAACGTGCATGTATCAACATTAAAAATTCGGATGATTACTGCTTTTTATGGTGTGTCATGGCATCACTTTTTCCTGCAAAAAATAACGCAAATCGAACCACCGCATATCCGCATTTTGAAAGTGTACTTAAAGTTAAAAATATGACATTTCCAGTAGGGTTCACAGATATAAGAATTTTTGAAAAGAATAATCCCAACATAAGTATTAATGTTTATGGCCTTAAAAATAGCAGTAAGGTTGTTGGACCTCTGTACAAATGCGAATTACGTAAAAGACATCACGTCAACATGCTTTTTCTCGAAAATGGAAAACGTACGCATTACTGTCTAATTAAAGATTTAGCTAAATTACTTCGCAAGCAGTTAACTAAACATCATTCCAAAATATTTTTATGTGAGGATTGTATGATATTTTTTGATAACAATCTTAAACTCGAAGCCCACGTTTGCAGTGGTGTAGCAACAATTTTACCTAATCAAGGAACTCGAATACAATTTGAACATTATGAACGCATGCAAGACATGCCTTTCGTTTTATACGCAGACTTTGAATCTTTGTTAGAGCCAGTTGAACCAAATTCTGAAACAAGTTGCACAACGATTACGCAAAAGCATGTACCAGCTGCATTTGCTTACTACGTTGTATGCTCCTACGACAGCTCCCTTAATAAATATGTGTCTTATCGAGGACCTGACTGTGTGAATAAATTTTTTGATAACCTTCTATCTGATATAACTGTAATTTATAATATTTTGCATTCATCGATCCCTATGTTCTTAACAGATAAAGATAGAACCAATTTTGCTCAAGCTAAAAACTGTTATCTTTGTAACAAAATATTATTTGACGACAAAGTAAAAGATCACTGTCATCTTACTGGACGATATCGTGGTGCAGCTCATTCTTATTGTAATATAAAATATTGTTTGCCTAAGTTCGTTCCCATATTTTTTCATAATTTAGCTGGTTACGACAGTCATCTTTTCATACGACAGTTAGGAGAATTATCAGGTAGGATACAAGTGATTGCAAAAAATAAAGAAAATTACATATCGTTTACCAAATTTTTTCAAATTAGTAACGAAGCTATCATACCTGTTCGTTTTGTCGATTCTTTTAAATTTTTAGGCACAAGCCTAGAGAAGCTAGTTGCAAATTTAAATACAAATGATTTTAAACATCTATCTTTTTTTTTTCCTTCTCAGGAACATTTTAATTTACTTAGACGTAAAGGGGTTTATCCTTACGAATACGTCACTACTTGGAGTTCTTATGATGAAGAAGAAATACCTCCTTATAAATGCTTTTTTAGTAAATTGCACAATTGCAACGTATCAATAGTAGATTATGAACACGCAAAAAGAGTATGGCAAACCTTTGAATTACGGAGCCTTGGAGAATACACTGATTTATATCTTAAGTCAGATGTACTCTTACTAGCGGACGTCTTCGAAAGTTTTCGAAAAACGTGTAAGACGAATTATAAACTGGATCCTTCTTTTTACTTAACAGCACCTAGCCTAAGTTTTGACGCTATGCTATTAAAAACAGATGTTAAATTAGAATTAATAAATGATTTGGAAATAATAAGAATGATACAAAAAGGCATACGCGGTGGTATATGTTTATGTTCTACAAGATATTCGAAAGCCAATAACAAGTACTTACAAACTTATGACCCCGCAAAAAGTGATAACTTCCTTGTTTATATTGATTGTAATAATCTTTATGGTTATGCTATGTGCGCTTATTTACCTCATTCAAATTTTAAGTTATTAAGTGAACTAGAAATTTCAAAAATTGATTTTCATAATATACCCATTGACGGGGACATTGGCTATATACTCGAAGTAGACTTAGAATACCCTTTCCATTTGCATAATTATCATAACGATTTTCCATTCTGTGCTCAAAAATTTGCTCCTCCAGGATCTAAAACTTCGAAATTGATACCAAACTTATACGATAAGTTTTTTTATGTCATTCATTTTTCCCATCTGAAAACATGTCTAAAACATGGTTTATTGCTAAAAAAAATACATAGAGTAATTCAATTCAATCAGAGTCCATACTTAAAACAGTACATTGATATGAACACTGAGTTACGAAAAAAGGCCAAATCTATATTTGAACAAGATTTCTTCAAACTTTTAAATAATAGTATATTTGGTAAAACACTAGAAGACACCGAGAAAAGGGTCAGCGTGAAGTTGGTTAATAAGTGGAATGATGAAAAGAATATAACAAAGAAAAGTTTCGGTGCTGAGCAACTAATAGCTCGACCAAATTTCCATAGTGCTACTATTTTTACAGAAAATTTTATAGCTGTTCAAATGAAACCCGAGACAATTACTTTAGACAAACCCATATATATTGGCTTTTCTGTATTAGAAATATCCAAAAGTCATATGTTTGATTTTCATTACTCTATTATGAAACCTTTTTATCGGGAAAAATTAAAGCTTTGTTATACGGATACTGACAGTTTTCTTTATTCAATAGAAAGCAAAGATTTTTATACAGATTTAAAGTTGAATTTCCTTAGATATTTTGATACTAGTAATTATCCATTAAATAACTGTTACGGTATACCTGGTCTTAACAAAAAAGTACCAGGTCTTTTCAAAGATGAACTAGGTGGAAATTTAATTTCTGAATTTGTTGGTTTACGATCAAAATTATACTGTATAAAAACAGTACAAGAGGAGTTAAAAAGGGCTAAAGGTATACAGAAACAGGTTTTGAAAAACGTACATTTCGAAGATTACAATAACGTATTAAACAAAAATACTTTTTTAAGAAAGAAAAACATAATTTTTAAATCCTTAAAGCATGAAATATTTACCCAAGAACAGAACAAGATAGCTTTGTCAGGTAATGATGACAAACGCGTAATATTAAAAAATAAAATATCTACTATGTCTTGGGGCCACTGGGATTATATATTTTAGCAATTATTTTTTTCACTGTGTTTTTAAATTCTATTATTTAGATATATGACTATGATTTAGATATATTATATTAGAGTTATATTATACTTAAGGCTTGAGAAATAAAAAAATGTATTATTATTTATTACCATTACTAAGATTCATTGGTTGAATTTAAAATAATATTAACTTTTTATAAACTATTGTAACCAGTTTTTCAATATACTTAAGTAGGTACATATAATGAATATTTTGATTTATAAAAATTGTTAAAAAATATGTAAGTTGTTGCTTTTGCTCAGATTCATTTATTGTTTGAATAGGAAATCTAACTTAGATTATGAAATGTAATGTAAAATTTACTCTACCCAGCTGTATTAATATACCTAATAAAATATAAAAGTAACCGACTAACTTGCATTTTTATTTAATTTATTATATATCTTTGTATAATAAATCATTGACGGTAAATAAGTAAGAAAATTCTAACGCAAACAAGTTTGAACAAGTCAAATTCAGAGTAGGTTGTACTCTTCTGATTATAAGGTAATATGAAACCTAATTAATACAAATCAGGTCACGTTATTGGCAAGTTAATCATTCTTTAATAATATCAATTCTTTCTTTTTATTTTGCTGAAATGTCCATTAATTACATGTTTTACTACCTATATTGTCTTGCTGTGTCATCATGTACATTAATATAAATGGGTTTCAAATTAGTTTCAATTTCAATTATTAAAGTGAAGGCGTCAGTAGTCCAGCTAGATAATATCAACATGGTAAGTTTAAATAATTTTGTATGATTATAAATTAATTTTATTTGTGTTGTAATTGTGTCGTTATTTGGTGAAAAGTGGGTTATGGTAAAGGACTGCTTTTGCTGTCCTCCTTGCGTAGTCGCTGACTAACCCTTCGGGGATAATAGTCGTGGTTTTATGTATGTAATAAACTATTTTATTTTATGTTTTAGAATACTCAAGAGAACCTGGTGTCGCTCAGCATCAACAAGGAGTTCGTACAACCGTCATCTCCCACTTTTGAACAGAACGCTCAAGATATGCTCGAGGGATTTACAGAGGAGTATCCGAATTGGAGAGCAGATGAACGGCGAGGCGATTCCCCGCTGTATAACAAGGTGGTGAATAATATCACCAAGAAGAGACTTCGAAAAAGAAGAAGTTATCTGAAGCATTCTCATTCTTACGTGATGAAAAGTACGCCGATTCAAGGTCGTCGATTAATTAAGATTGAAGTGGTGGACTTCGAAACAAATCATACTGATCCATTATTATCTGCGCAGTATGTGGTAACAGAGCATATTGACCCCATAATGGATCAAACAGAGGCTATCATTAGCAATATATCAAAAAAAGTTTGTGGATATAGTTATAGTTTTTAAGAAATTCTAAAATAAATATTATTGAATTGAATACTAAGATCGTTTCATTCACCCTTTTTACTTTTAGTAATTAAACAAAAAGATATTTATACACATTTGATTTATTGAGGAAAATACTTTATTACATTAATAACTCAATTAACATTTAAAGTGTACCACTTTTTTAGACACAGAACATTTTTTAAAGCACACATTTTTTTATGGTACTCACAATTAAATTTATTTACATCTACATGGTAATCACTATATAATTTTAAAAAGTTAGGACAACCTATTTCTTCCAACTCCATTATTTCACAATCTTGACATAGCTCGCGAACCCATATTCCTTTTTCCAATCCCTTTACTAATACCTTCTTACTGCTTAAATACGGAACTATTATTCGTCTAAATTCACGGTAATCAATGAATCCCTGACTCCATTTGAGCCCGCGATTCCTTTCTAACCACCGGATTTGCTTCTTTTCTTCATCTGTTAGGTTTTTAAAAGCATATGGTGGCTTAATTAAGAACGTCTGCGTATGGTTTTTAGTTGCTATTGATAACTCTTTTACAATAAAATTATTTTTCAAATCCTTAAATCCTTGCACATCCACTATAATAGTATCGTTATTCATGATAGCTTTTTCACAATGTTACTCAGTGGTTTATATTCAAATATGCAATCGTTCAGTATAAGGCAGTATGCAGCGGTCTGATCAGGTATCTCTTGATCTGTTTCGATTTCTACTCTTACGTCGATTGATCCCTTCAGCATTTCTTGTTGGCGAGAACAGTCAACAACGAATAAAGGAGCAATATCTTTAAACTCTTTTAAACTCGACAACGGTTCTGATCGACGTCCGTGATAATACTGCTGAAACCTTGCATACTGTTCGTATATTAATAAAAACTTGTTGTCAGAGAAATTTATGTTAAGTCCTTCGTAGGGGTAATATGATGAATTTAAAAACACTCTTACGTCACGAACATTGCAATGGTCGAACTCAGCCATTGACATTTGAGCATTATGTTTTCGGTTTGTTTGTAAGGCAATAATAACAAATCGAGGTTTCTCTGTTTGCGATGAAGTTTTAATAGCCCAAGTATGCTTACGTGTCTTGGGTAGTAACGGATATTCATACAAGTCCCAGTTACGAAACGCTAGTGTAATGGCTCGATCTTTTTCTAAATGCTTTAATAAATTAATTCTCTCTCGATCTGACACTTTAATATGTGGAACACGCCAAACGATTTTATTTATTGTTATATTTTCCACTATTTGCTCTTTACTCAATTTTATTGCATTGACATTTGTGTTGCTCCTCAACAGTACTAACTCATGTTTACAGTTAATTAAAACTTTTTCATAATCTTCTGCAAATCCTAATATTTTATTTAATGGTATGGAGACAGAGAAAACTCCGTTTGTAACATTGGTTATTCCTGCAGGAGACCAACCCCAAACTTTTGCACTTTTGGATTCATTTTCATTCAAAGACAAATAAGACTTCATTGTCGTTGTGATACCTGCATTTTTTATTTTATCTATTTCTATTCCATTTAACTCATATCGAATATCTTGGAATAGAAATAACGCAGGATTGTTTACAAAATGCACACTTGTTACCTTTTCTTTAGTGGTACTGTTATATACATCAGCTTTACCTTCAATATACAAAGTGCTGCGTGACGGCAACACATACAAATCTTGCTGATTGATTGGTATTCTTATTTCATCATTATTGTTGAAACTTGTTACATACGGCTTATACGAATGATATTCAAAACTCTCGATACTGTTATCGTATGACGTTGGCTGAGATATATTTAATATGTTCATTTTAACAAGCCTACTAGCTTTAGAAATTCTTTATTATTTTTAGTAACCTTCTTTTTTAAGTCAAACGGTGTTCTTTTACTTATTGCTCTTTTGGAACTGACTTGAACACCTGATGAGGTAGGGTTTTTATTAAAATTAATCATTTTTTTCTAAAATGTAAATAAAGTTGTACGTCTTCTCCACGTAAATTAATCTGTCTATTATCAGCGTCTAACAACCTAATATTAATTGCACTAATTGAACTTTGATTGACTGGAAAATAGATTAAGTTTTTAGGAATTTCAATAATTCTATAACCGGGTGGTACATTAGGCACAAACTCATAAATAATATGGCTTGCTTTCCCATTCACGAATGATCCGCTAACTACGTCACATTCGATGCGTACGATGGTTGTTGCTAAAATACTGACTGGGTACTGAGACTCACAACTTATATTTGCCTTAATTGTGTCGTTAGCAAAACCTAAAATTCTACCAATGGAATTATTTTTCTCGAAATGAACATCTTCTGAACAAAATATTTTGGTTTTGAGAGTATTATTATTACAAGTCAATTTTAATGCAGTGTTCTTAATGTTGCTTTTTAAAAATTCGCAAATATCTTGAAGTTCATATGATCCTTCAGGAATTTCGATGAACTCATTGATACCGTAATAAAACTTATTGTTCCTTTCGTCTATATTAGGAATAGAATTAAAAGTAGAAAAGTATATAAGTCCGCACTCATATTGCCCACGTAATTCTAAAGTTGGTGAATAGTTAGTTATTAATGAGGCTCCTTGCCCAGTTATGGATACAGTGAAAGACATTTTTATACTGTCAAGTTATTTTAATTGTAACCTATATAAATGATTTTTCCAATACTTTCTTAAAAATAATAAACAAAGATGACCACAGTTTACAGTACCGAAAGATTGATACTGTTTGTAATTATAATTTATGTGCCTATCTTTCAAATATTTTATTAATTCTAATGGAGGTTTTAAGTTACCAAAACTGTTAAAATATTCACAGTAATTATTTTCTTTTACATAGGCTACCCAATGAGTTCCAGGATTTGAAGAACTATCTAAATTAAGAATAGCACACTCAATTTTTCTTGGTTTTGAGGGTAACGTATCTCTCATAAAAACGCCACGAAAATATGGAATATCAACTGAGTGCTTTAATATATCTAAATTAGTAAGTGCTCGTTTGGGTAACCGTTTAATTAGTTTTTTGGAGGTTGCAAGTACAAGCCCGCTCCTTTTTTGTGAGACTTCAAATACAACCCTTTTCCAAGTGCAACAGCTTCCATCATCTTGTTATGTCGTTCTGATTCTTGAAGATTTTTTTGAGCGACCTTGTAATCGTTAACAGCCTTTGTTATACCTGCAGCACCCCCAGCGAGTGAACCAAGAGCTGATAAACCAGCAAAGATTGGTATGAGGGGTAACAACCCACCAGTTTTCGGAACAGGAATGCAGCGTGGGAAGCGTATTCCTTTTATATTAGAAAACACTTTTTTTGCAGCTGCATGCGCATATTTTATAGCCGTGCGGTTATCATTACATTTTATTTTTTTCATTTGCTTTTGAATTTTTTTAACACCTTTCATGAATGACCGCACTCCTGCTCCGGCTTTAAGTTTTGCTTTCATTGCATTTTTTACTATCCATGATGCAATCTTTTCTCCTTTCCCAGCATCTTTCGATTTCAATCTTTTCTTTGCCATATTTAAAAGTTCTAAATCGGCGTTTTGTCTAACGTTCCAATCTTTATTATTGTAAGCAATATCGTGATACAAGCAAGCTTCATCCAATTTATTTATTCCTCGTTCACCTCTTAGTAAGCGTTTTTTAAGTTTTGTTCCTGGACCACAAAACTGATATCCAGGTAAGTGTAACTCGAACGGAATGTTATCTATTAAATTGTTGACAATGCCGCTTCCTTCCTTCATTGATGTTCGTAAAGTGACTGTACAACATAATCAGGCGATATTTATATTAAGTCATTAATAATTTTCTGTCAACCCAACTGTTTTCACCATCACTGAGACCCAACCATTTGACAAAGAGTTTGTTTCCTTTTTTCTTTAAAACTTTTTCAATAAGATATATATCGGGAAATTGGGTTCTTTGCAGTTCGTATCCGTAAAAAGATCCTAAAATGATTTGCTTATGTTTGTCTTCTAAGTGGTATGTGACAGGATTTGTATGGTTAACTTTCACAACGTTGAAGATTTCTGTTGACCAGTTGGGAGTATAACCTTTGTAGAATTCACCTTTGTATTTACTAATCCGAACATGATCACCAACACGGTACTTATTTTTTTTCGTTATGTTATTATTTTGTGATTTGATGATGTTGTACTTTACAGTTGTCTGATTTCTTTTGTCAACATCAATAGGTTTAAATTTTGTTATACGATGAACAGTGTTATTATAGCTTTGTACCACGTTTTTCAAATTTTTATTTATCCACTGGTATTGACCGCATAAGCTAAATAGCTTATAAAGGTGACCTTTTAGCGTTCTAATTACTCTTTCAACAATTGCTGCTTTTTTCACAGAATAAGTGGAATAATGGTTAATGTCATATTTTTTCATCAACTCTTTAAAGTTTTCATTATAAAACTCTTTACCTAAATCTGTTTGCAAATTTTTTGGTTTCCGAGACGAATTCAATAATATATTTTCCATTGCGTTGGTGACATTAATTTTATCTTTACTCTTCAAAGGATTTGTCCAAACGTATTTCGATAAAGTGTCAATAACTACTAAAACATATTTATATCCTTTATTAAATTGTGAATACTTTTGAAAATCCATAAGGTCAGCTTGCCATGAATCATCTACTCCTTTTATAATTGTACATCGGCGAGGAAAATTTCTTCTCGCCGCTCTGTGAATTTCTTCTACTATATCTCTTTTACTCATTTTTGTTTGACTTTGCTTGAATCATACGGTCTATTTCTGTTTTTGAGTAAAACATAGTAGACAAGCGATTGGAAGTAGCTGATTCTAAGTTCTGGATGTAAATTTTTACACGACTATTAACTTTATTTATTTCATTCCTTAGATCTTGTACAGTTTTATCCAAATATGCCTTATTTACAGCTTCATCGTCCTTGTCTGGAGATGATAAACCTTTAAGTTTTGATGATTTTAAGTCGTATTCGCCCGTTTCGCACTTTTTTAACGTATCGTTTATGGTATCGATGTATTCAGATAACCTCAAACGTTTATGAATGTGATGACCGAATTTATCTATATTCATTATAATCTCGAAGCTTTGCTTACTGCGAGTATACTGCTTAATTTTCCCCGTGCTATTTGTTTATATTCCATATTTATGATGCCCGCTTCGCGCAGTTCTTCAATTATTGCAACGATTTCATTATCCAAACCCGTGTTACCAGCAGCTTTTGACGCAAGCAGTAATTTCAATCGTTCTATTAATTCATTTGGATCATCCCAATAAACTAAATCTGTATTTGTTTTAACTTTTTTTAAAAGATTGATACCTTTTCCCTGTGGAGGACTCTCAGTACTAGTAGGTTGTTTAGAGAATTTAAATAATGGTTTTATAATACTCATGTATTTAAACCCTTTATTGCTGTTTATTGGTTTGGCAGGATCAAAGTTACGTCTGTGTGCATTAGTATTGATAAGTAGTAGCTTGTAGTTTTCAAGGTCGTCATCTGTAATAACATCTAGATTTGGTACCTTTTTATATAATAGTTCTTTTAAGCCAAGAGTCTTTTCAAAAGTAATGTTTCCAACTTTAAGAATTCTACCGTCATCATGAACGCGAGTGTTTCCAAGCTCAAGTTTCCCTCGCTCATTTCTAATTCCAAAAGGTATGGCATTAAATACTTCAGATGACGTAGACCATGAGGAAGACTCATCTTGATTTATAATGTTTGGTGATGATTGGAGGGACTTAAAAGAACCTTTACTTACATCATGGTTCTTAAAAGGTGACGTAGTTAGGATTTTGTCTGATTTTTGTGGTGTGTCTTGATATTCCTCTTCATCTACACTATTAGAATCAATATATTCTTCACAAGAAGAATACGACTTCTCGCTTTCATTTTTCCTGTTTTTTTTTGATATGGGATCATAAAGCTTTACTTCCTGTAAGTTCTTTTCATCATTTCTATTCGCTAAAATGTTAAGAGGGTCAACAATAGGTTTAAATATTGTTTCCAGGGTAACATTGTTAGAATTTTTAGCATCCTTTATTAAGTCTACCTTCCTTTTAACAGCTGATGCTGATTTTACAATTTGTTCTTTTAAATCTCTTTCCATTTCAATAAATAGGTTTCCTTTCAGCTTTAAGTCACAAATGAAAGTGATTTTATGGCATAATTACAACTGCTTTTGTACATTAATCTAATTCTATAAACGTATCAAATGTCTTCCTATAACATCCTTTGTTTCGTTCACAATCCTTATTTATTACAAGATAATTGAATGGTTTCTTCCAAACAGTTGAGCACATTTCTCGAAATTGTGACCAAGTCATGTCCGACCCTACGTGTTCATCATATACGTGTTTCAAATTTACATCGTCCTGCTTAAATAATATAATTAGGTTAGAATTGTCCCTAATAAGTTGTTTTGGTACTTTTGTATAAGTTTGATTAATATAAAAACAATCGATATTTTTATGACGTCCCATAGCAAAATAATCTCGGATGTGGTTTTGGTTTTCACAAGCAACATCATCAAATATAATAATCGAGTCAGACAAAGCATCATGTGGACTCAAAACTTCGGTGTTGTCATTATATTTATGATACGATGTACCTGCAACCATATTTAATACTTTTTCTAAAAATATGTATTTAGGTTGATACAAAGATTTTGAATAAACATAAAGGTTGCGGAACCGTGGACCATCTGTATGTAGTAATAAACTAATTACTAAGTTTGTCTTTCCACAATTCGAAGGGCCGCAAACAATACAACGGATACTGTTCGGCAAGAAGTTGCCATGACGTTTTAACTCATTTGATGATGGTGGGCAAATGCATTTTAATTTTAATGACTGTTTTTGTTTAACAAATCTCATAGCAGCTGTTTTCTTATTGACCACAGTGTTTCGGGAGTTTCAATAAAATGACTTTGAAGCATAGCGCTTAAACATATATACGAGCGAATGGCAGTGATTTTCAAAAGTAATATTGGGACATTCTAGATCACTTTTTAACGACATTGATCGAACGTCAGTGAGATCAATGGAGTGAAAAGTGATCTAGAATGCCCAATATTACACTACTGACGCAATAGAAGTTCAATTGTTAGCAACCTCTAGGAGTTTTCGTGACAGAAAAGGGGATTGTGTGAGTAGAGTTTAAGAATGCAGACATGAAAATTCACTACTTACGGATTTAGATTTAGGATTCGAGTTTTGGATCGAGCCTTTACAGAACCGCACTGTAGCTCATGAGGAAGTAGAAGAAGGCTCACGCCTCCTATTTATGTCACCGTAAATTCCCCCAGTTGCAGAGATTCTCTTTAGCAACCAACTTGGGCACGAAGGCTGTTTAGGGTCTTCCAGATTGGCCATGTGTCTTTAGCACCAGTCGGCAGGCCATGTGTGATCAGGATAGTAGTGGGACTATGGCAGGGACTAACTCTTTGGGGTATAAAGGTCATTATTTATACCCCAAATCCTCATTAGAGCCACCCGGCACCCCACCCGCATCTCCTCGCCTCGAGCGGTTAATATTCCTTATATGGACTTCTATGCATATGCGCTCATTATATCAACCCCGTATCGTCACCGTATCGCCTCGCTAGCAAGCAGTCCAAGTGCGGACGGCGAGTGGACCACTCGGTGTCAATTCGCTGCTCGCATACTTGCCTTGCGTTGACTGCGCATTGTCAACGCACGAGTCCCGAGTGGACCGCGCGCTGCCCGCGAATGATTTACACGAGGACGATGCGTTGGCGATGAGCCGGTCCCCACCCTCCCTTCATTCCTAGCCTTACTCTTAGACTTCCTCTTTCGAACGAGTCGGCAAACAGACTCGAAAATTCAAGCGATGTCCACTCGTTGACCACGCGATGTTCACTCATTGGTCACGCGAGGTTCACTGGTTGATCACGCGACGTTCACTGATTGACCACGCGACGTTCATAAGTAACAACGCGTCGTCCACCCGTGGACCACCTGTCGACAACGAGTAGACGCCGAACGACGAGGTGGTGCTGGTCGGGTGCCGGGTGTCTCTAATGAGCTATGACCCGTGAATCTATATATGTATGTAAATACACTACTTGTCACAGTATTTTAAAAGCTTCTATTTTTACAGCGAGATACGGGAGCGCCAGCAGTGAGCGATGGGGTGCTGTGGGGCCTCGCGTCCTGGGGCATTCGTAGATTGTGAGTGTCACATTTTTCTCTAACGCCTCTATGGCCAAGTGGTTGAGCGCTCGGCTCGATATCCGGAGGTCCCGGGTTCAAATCCCAGGTCGGGTTTAGTGTGTTTTATTACCTATTTATTTATTTAATTAACACACTTTATGCACGTAAAGTACAGAGGCAGACTTAATGTCTTAGGCATTCTCTCCCAGTCACCCATTGGGTGGTGCAGAGACAAAAAATGGTAAGGGTGCACAAATGAAATGCAAATATTTTCATATACTTACATACATACGTATACGATATACATATATACGAGTACCTACACAATAGATACATATACATAATATATTCTATTAGGTACGTATATAATAAGTAATAAATAAATACATACTAACATAAGAGGGTGCCGCGCGATCGAAAAAACTGACATAAGTCTCTGAGACTTCAAAGCAAAATCAATCATATGGATATTTAAAATTAGAACAATTCTGCTTTGAAGTTTTAGACCTAGTAATTTGATTAGAGAAATGTTTTTATTCTGGGAAATGTACAAAACCATCACGCGATTTTAAAGTTAAGTTTAAAAATAATAATTTACTTTTTTAAGATGGGGGCGACCTGCGGTATATCAATACAAATATTTTCATGTAAGAATTATTGTTTCAAGCGTAAAATTTAGAAAGTTGTCAAAAAAAATGTTATTAGGAGTCATTAGATTTGTGTTGTTTGTTATTGTTTAAAGAATTTGTTTTAAATTCAACAAGGCCACGACCTTGTGCAATGATCAGGCTAACTTACGTTAGTTCTTTTAATATATTTAACTAAATATAATAAACAGCGCATAGTACAAGTAACTTAAAAATACGTACATTTTCACAAGTTTGTGCAGGATCCCCTTAAATAGAACATAATTATTAGACGATTACTGATGTGGTGTATCATCTTGTTCTGCAACAAAGCTGCGCAACTTGGTTTTGAACGCATACCGACTGGTAGACATTCTGATATTTAGAGGGAGAGAATTCCAGAGGAGGATGGGTTTAACAAAGAAGGAAGAGTGAATGATGTCATATTGGTGAGAGGGACATCCTCTCTCCTTAATTCACTAAGTTTTATTTGTACTGGCACCTCGAGACCAGCCGTTAGGTAATGCAAGAAGTGCCAGACGTCCCTGCGCCAGTAGAACCCTCGCGCAGGAGACCATCTGCTTTAGGTCGTGACGCCAAATCAGTACCCGCCGAAGCGCGCTCTTCATTCGGTACTCATAAGACTAGTGTCTCTGGAGTGTCTCCCCGTGAACACGTGTAGTTCACTGCCTGTTGTCCAGATAGGTAACCGGAGCTGTCAAGCTCGCTCACTTCTCGTTGCGCGAAGGGCACAACTCGCAGTTGCCACTGCTCGGGTCGTCGACTCTAAAGTCGACTCCCAAGTGTCCACCTTGCGCGAGATTGGAAGTCCTGGCACACAATACCAGGACAAACGAACATTCCAAAACTCTACAGCTAACCACAAACCACTACGAGTCCATCCCACGTCCGGATCCCGCCGGAGGCTACGGCCGGTCAAGGCATAACCAGCGGGGGGCATGAACCGGAACCCCGTAGTACCCCTGAGAAACACAGCTGGACCCGTAGTTCCAGCTGCGATACCCCTATCTGTAGGGGTCAGTAGATAGGGACTAGTGAGAGGGACATCCCTCTCCTAATTTCACTAAGTTTATTTGTACTGGCACCTCGAGACCAACCGTTAGGTTATGCAAGAAGTGCCAGACGTCCCTGCGCCAGTAGAACACTCGCGCAGGAGACCACCAACGTTAGGTCTTGACGCCAAATTAGTGCCCGCCGCAGCGCGCTCTTCATTCGGTACTCATAAGACTAGTGTCTCAGGAGAGTATCCCCGTGAACACGTGTAGTTCACTGCCTATTGTCCAGATAGGTAACCGGAGCTGTCAAGCTCGCTCACTTCTCGTTGCACGAAGGGCACAACTCGCAGTTGCCACTGCTAGGGTCGTCGACTCTAAAGTCGACTCCCAAGTATCCACCTTGGTAGCGGAGTAGTAAGCACACTCACTTCTCGGAACCCATCCGGGCGCCTAGCCAGTTCCCACGTCCTACGCGGCTGGCTAGACCGGAGGCTACGGCATCTAGGAGGCCGCCTCTACTAGTTCTCCAGACTAGTACCGAAGATGTCAACACCAATGTCCAATGAAAACCACCGGACAAAGCTGCCAACTATAAGGGAAACTCACGTTCCCCGCAGGACTTTTCGCTTCTGGCCCCTCAGAGACCGCTACTAGGCCCCGCTCGCTGTGCACGAGTTTGGAAGTCCTGGCACACAATACCAGGACAAACGAACATTCCCAAGCTCTACAGCTAACCACACGCCACTACGAGTCCAACCCATGTCCGGATCCTGCCGGAGGCGCCTGGTTAAAGGCACGACCAGCGGGGGGCTAGAACCGGAACCCCGTAGTACCTCTGAAAACACAACCGGACCCGTAGTTCCAGTTGCGATACCCTATCTATTGAGGTCAGTAGAGAGGGACAGATGAGCAAGCATTGTTTTCAGATTGTTTGATGCATAGCTCAGGTTTGATATCACCAGCCTTCGTTTGGCAAGAGTGGTAATGAAGCCAATACAAATCAATTGTAGCGATGCCTTTAATTCAGTAATGAAGGCCCTTCTCCTGCAGTGGGATAGTCCACGTTGTACTTTATATTAAAACTACTTTAACGGGATTACACGATTTATTTTGTAAGTAAGTACATATCTACTTCTACTTCTACTCTAAGAGTTCGCTTGTGACCACGGCCGCAGCATGGCGGCCGAAACGTCAAGCAGTAAGTAGATATGTACTTACTTACAAAATAAATCGTGTGAGGTTCCGTTAAAATAGTTTTAATGCAATGCAACGCAATAATTTAAAGAGTCTGTACTTCACAAGTTTTTCTACTGTTCTTTGTGGTCTAGAGCAGGGCTTCTCAGACTGTGCGTAGTGACACCTTGAGGCGACGCGGCATCACCTCAGGGGATCCACAAAGATAATCATTTCATATGATAAAGTAAAGTCGCCGTTTTTCTCTGTCTATGGCACCGCACTATTCTCCTAAACCACGCAATGGATTTTTATGCGGTTTTCATTAAAAGATAGAGCGTTAACTGAGGATGGTTTTTGTTTATATTTTGTAGATATATTTTTTTAAATAGCTGAACTATAACGGTCTTTCTAAGTTAGCGTGGACGTAGGCGCGGGCGGGCCGCTAATAAATAATAAATAAAACATGTGTACGCTCACACCAATTATCTAGCCCAAGATTCTATTGAAACTCGTTAATATGGTTCAAAAGTCAAAAGTCAAAATATATTTATTCATTAAACTCAATTAATAAGTACTTTGAATCGTCCAAATTTTTTTTAACTGTGGCAAAGAACGGGCACAAGAAACCACAGCGCACAGAAGCAACGACATTTACAAAAAATATATATAAGGTGACTGCTAGAAACCGCAAGAAACTTTTAGGGCTAGTCAGGGCAAGTGTTTTAAACATGACAAAAATTACAAAAAAGGAATTCGTGTTTTTTTCCGCGTCAGCTGGGTCATAAATACCTACGTTGACGGGTCATCAGACGGCCGGCCGGCCAGCCGTTTCCCTCGCATTGTAAATAATCGTTATTTTTAATTGCTTTAATCTAATTTTTCTTATGTTATTTTTTTAAAATAATTTAGATACTAAAAGACTATCCAATTTCACAAAATGAATTATTTAATTAAAAATGAAAAAAAACACGAACTCCTTTTTTGTCATTTTTGTCATGTTTAAAACACTTGACATGACCAGCCCTTGAAGTTTCTTGCGTTTTCTCATTTATAGCAGTCACCTTATATATTATATGTCGTTACCAGGTCATAAAATACAAAATATGAATTTGAATGTAAATAGTTTAATTAAATATGGTGCTCTATATAAATTAATTATAGACAATTAGAAATAGCTGTTGAAGTACTTGGAGCATTTCAGACCCAAGATGTTTTGTCTTCTTTATAATCTGACACTTTATAATAAGCTTTTTTATAAAGCTTTTCTTTGATTTTGATTTTAAATTTATCGAGATCTAATTTCTGAATGTAATTTGGTACTTTGTTGTATAATTGTACACACAGACCCTTAAACGATTTTTTTTGAGCCTAGTATAAGGTACTGCTAATTAGTTCTTACTTCTAGTGTTTAATTTGTGAATATCACTGTTTTTTGAAAACATTTCAATATTTTTATGAACATACATCAGATTTTCATAAATGTATTGTGATGCAACTGTCATTATACGTATATCCTTAAATCTCTCTCTGGGAGAGTCACCAGCCTGTAGGTTATATATTGCTCGAATAGCCCTCTTCTGCAGCACAAAGATAGTTTGAATGTCGGCAGCATTTCCCCACAGTATAATGCCGTACGACATTACACTATGAAAGTAACTGAAATAAACTCATCTAGCTGTATCAACGTCAGTTAACTGACGGATCTTCATTACTGCATAGACCGCAGAGCTAAGTCTATTCGACAATTTAGCTATATGTGGGCCCCACTGAAGTTTGGCATCCAACGTGATGCCTAGAAACACAGTGGTGTCCACAGGATTCACATTCTTATCTTTAATTTCTACACTAGTTATTACCTGCTTAACATTAGGCAATACAAATCTTACACATTTGGTTTTTCTCTCGTTTAATAGCAAGTTATTAACACTAAACCAGTGAACAATCTTTGAGATCGCATTATTCACATCGTCATAATTTGGGTGTCGTCGTTTCACTTTGAATAAAAGTGAAGTATCATCAGCAAACAATACTATCTCATGACTGTCTTTTACAAAATAAGGTAAGTCATTAATATAAATCAAAAACAAGAATGGACCAAGTATTGAACCCTGCGGAACTTCCATTTTAACCACTGATCCCGGAGATCTTTTACCGTTAATGTCGACCTTTTGAATCCTGTTACTCAAGTATGAGATTTGTTCGGGATAGAACATAAAAACTATTAAATTGGATTAATTTTCTTTATTCGGCTTTTACACATGACAGCAAATATGACGAAGAGAATTATCATAGACAAACCCTTTCTTAAATTGCTATGTTTCTTTTTAATTTAAACATAAATTGGCGAGGCGCACAAAAACTTAAAACGATAAACTTACAATAAGAAATTATAATTAAAAATCTAATTAATTTTCATCATAAATTGGCAATATTGCCAACTTATTTATTGCTCTGCGGTGGTATACAAGGCCTGACCTGACTTCTACAACCCTAACTCTGCCATCAGAACCAGGGAACAATTTCACTATTCTGGCTAGTGGCCATGTCAGTGGAGAACATTTCTCGCCGATCAATAAGGCCAAACTTCCAATCTTATCATTGTTACTTGCTGTCTGCCATTTAGGACGGCTTAAAAGTTGCGACAGATAACTCCTATGCCAAACTTTCCAGAAGTCTTAATTAACCTTTGTGCATTTTTTCCAAAATTTTAAAACGTTAGTGTTTGTGGAAGTCAAGTCTGGTTAAAAATGAGCTGGGCTTAAAAATGTAAAGTCGTTGACATCATTTGTTAGCGGCGTTAAAGGCCTAGAATTAATAATTCCTTCAATTTGAACCATTATGGTTTGAAATTATTCATATGTGAAACAGAGGTTTCTCACCACTCGCTTTAAATGGTGTTTAAATAACTTAACAGATGCCTCATGTAATCCTCCAAGCGTGGGACTGTAAGCAGGAATGAACTTGAATTCTACATTCTTTGTTGTGCAATAATTTAATACAGCGTTTTTGTGGCTCTCAGACCTTGTTAATATATATATAATTGATGCAATTGATTATTGGCACCCTTAAAAGTAGAGGCATTATCACAAACAACAGTAGATGGTATTCCTCGCCTAGAGCAGAACCTTTTGAAGGCTGCAAGAAAACAGTCTGTCGTTAAATCCGACACCAATTCCAAATGAATGCACTTGCTTACAAAACAGACGATTACAAGTACATACCCTTTAGTTATTACAGATCTACGTAAAGAAGATTGTTTAATCTGGAATGGGCCACAATAATCGATACCAATATTATTGAATACTCTGTCTTGGGTTACCCGAGTATCTGGCAATGATCCCATTAACTGGTTTGCTCTTTCTGATCTAAACTTGAAACATGTGATGCAGTTGTGCACAATTTTTTTTATAGCCCTTACTGCAGACATAATGTAATATTTTTGAATTAAACTAGATAAGGTTAATTTTAATCCAGAATAAAGAAAGGATAGATGTTCATTTCGGATGATGAGAGTAGTAAAATGGCATTTATTAGGTAATATAATAGGATACTTTTGGCTGTATGGAACATTGGCATTTTCCAGACGTCCAGCTACTCTCATTATTCCCAATTTATCTATAAACGGATTGAGAGCCTTAATATTAGTCTTGATTGTCCTTCCTGCCTTGATACATTTTAATTCATCAGCAAAGTGCAGGGACTGAACATATTTAATCAAACATGACATAGAGTGTCTTATTTCAGTAACTGTTAAGTTTCCCAAGTTGCGTTTATCTTTCGTGACCTTACAGCTATTAATAAATCTTAATACATATGCATAAACACGCTGCAATCTTATAAGAGAAGATAAACTTGAAATTGGCAATAATTTCTGCTCGGTCGTACAATTTACAACAGTAATATCATTTGGCTCTGGGTCCATTATAACTTTGTTTGCAATAACCTGTTGTGGCATAAATTCCACATCATATAGCTCCTGTGGCCCATGCCACCAAATATCATGAGAAGACAATTGAGTGGGATTCAATACTCTTGACAAGCAATCAGAGGGATTGTTTGATCCATTAATATGAAACCAATTGCAACCTTGAGACAAATCATTAATGGTATTAACCCTGTTTTGCACATATAGTGGATTTTTTGAAGATTTTAACCACCAAAGCACAATCATAGAATCAGAAAATAAAAACTTATATCTAATATTTTTCTTTTGAAATATTAACATAACTTTGTTAAACAATTTAGCAAGAAGTACTGCAGAATTTAGTTCTAACCTTGGTATGGTTAATTTATTATGACATGGTGCAATTCTTGATTTGCTACAAATTAAAGATACGTGCACTTCCTTTCCATGTATGGCTCTTACATACACACAACATCCATACGCAATATTTGATGCATCACAATAGCCTATTAGATCCACATAATCTGCATTACAAAGTTTTATACTTCGGTTTACAATTAACGGATCCATATTAATTAAATCGCAGAAAAAGTCATTCCACGAAAATAACAATTTGTCACTGAGCGGGGAATCCCAATCTAACTTTTCTTTCCACAATTTTTGCATAAATTCTTTGGCTCTTGTAACTATAGGACCAGCCAATCCCAAAGAGTCAAAAAATGTCCCAATGAAACTGAGAACGCTTCGCTTTGTCCACTCCTTGGGAACGTCACCTCCTGGCTTACATATTCTAAATTGATCTTTTTTCAATTCCAAACATAAGCCCAAGGCCTTTAATACGTTATCATTTAATTCATGATCCTTGAATACTTGCTTTTCCTTAGGAATATTGGACAAAATATGGTGATTGTTTGAACTCCACTTATGAAGTTCAAAACTTCCAAGTTTCATTAATTGAATTAATTGATCACATACCTTATTTAACTCCGCGATGCTTTGGCCACCAAAAATACAGTCGTCTACATATGTGTTATTCAAAAATACCTTAGCTGTTAGTGGATATTGATCCCCAAACCTCATGGCTAACTCAACTCATGAGGCATAAAATAATGTTGATCGATATGTATTTCAGATGATGTTAAATCAATGATTTTTGCGTGTCCAAAACTTTTTTTAGGCTATTTAATCGCTGCATTGCCAAATCGAATGATTTGC
Organism: Scoparia ambigualis; assembly: GCA_963921215.1. NCBI lineage: Eukaryota > Metazoa > Arthropoda > Insecta > Lepidoptera > Crambidae > Scoparia > Scoparia ambigualis. The sequence goes on from OY992514.1 coordinate 9,409,690, forward strand.
CGAACTTTAACTCCGCCATACATACTTTAAGCGGTAGCCGAACCTGAAATCGATTATCGATTAACTGTACCGAGTTTTGAAATTCGGTCTCGCTTATATGCGGATTTGATTTATCCTCCCTTTTTATTTCAGGAATATGTTGTTCTTCCCAAAAAGTTTGTAGAAGGAGATCTACATCATCTTGATTAGAGACGGCATGCAAAACAACACTATCGTGCTTAGTGCTAGAGGGACGAATATTTTCTCTTTTTATATTGCCAGATAATATGTAGCCGAATTTTGTTGACAACAAGCAAAAACTTCCTCCAGATAAATTAATTTTGTCTGGTAATACTATTCTGAAAAATACTTCAGAAGAAAGCAAAAATGAAATTTGGCTTGGAATGTAAAATTCAATGTCGGCTAAATTGATATTATTTGGAAGATCAATATTATTTAAATTAAACTTAGACTGTGGTAGAAGTGATGTGATGTTGTCTACCACAGAGAATAATGCATTGCAATTATAATTATCGTGCAATGAATTGAGCGTTACATTTGCAGCCCTCGATAACAAATTTTCCTTTTGACCCAAGGCTGATATTTTGACCTCGTGATTGAAAGTGGGTAAACCTAGCTTGAACATTAAATCGGAGGTAATAAAAGAAGTTTGGCTTCCAGTGTCTAACAACCCTTTTGCTACAACAAAGTAACCATTTTTGTCATACATTTTTACCTTTATAGTAGGCAAGAGTACCATGTCAGAAGAAGCAGTGCTATTTTGACAACTTATTTGTTGTATTTGTTCTGAATGGAGTACTGTGTTATGAGATTTGCTTTTGCATATCCCACATTTAAAGAAAAACTTGCATTTATTGTTGTGAAGGTTAAGGCAAACCTTGCATAATTTATTATTGTCAACAAAACCTAGCTTTTCATTGATACTCAACAACTGAAACCTTTTGCATGAATATAACTTGTAATCGCTTGATTGACAAAACTTGCAAATTACATTAGACTCACTAACATGGTTGGTTACACGATTTTGACTTTTAGAAAATGTATGTGAAGACTTACCTTCAGCTTGCTGGCTCTCCTCAAAACTTAAGGCCCTCCTTTCTAAAAATTTAAAGAATTTGTTGACAGAGAGCAATTTTGATTGTTCTCTGTCAGTGTAGGTTTCCGGAGCATTCGACACTAATCTCAAAATACACCAATACTCAATACGACCCAATGTTTAAAAAAACTATTCTCATAACGAATGAAACCCGAATTAACTTACTACCAAAATGAACCGTTCTCGATTTCCATTTTTCTCAATATGAGCCAATTTCAAATAGATCGAAGCTCATAAAAACTGATACACAGAAAGCTCCATTCCCAAAATACCCTAAATTTTAAATTGCAGATCACCCGATTCCCGCAACGATTGATTCACAAAACGGCCTGTTCCCAAAATACACTAATTTCTCGATTGTCATACCAAAGCTTTTATAATAGAATAAAACCTCGCGTAAACAACTGCCACTACAAATGACATAAAATGAATCGATATCATTATTTATTGTTTCTTGACCTTCGCAATGGCTAATAGCAGTTCTAGCAGTGAAATATTTTTTATTAACAACCAGAAAGGACGCCCCGCTCTCATTTATGACGGGCACAGGTACAATTTTAGTCATGATAACAAAAATTCTAATAACTGGAAATGTGCGAATCGCACTACAGGTTGCTTTGCATCCGCGACCTTGAACAGGAATAAAGACACGGTACTGAAGGCAAGTGACCATGTCTGCAAGAGTCACTACAATGAGAACATACGCAATATTGCCATAGATTCCTGTAAGAGAGAAATATGCAAGAAGATGACACCGATAAAAAAAATTTTTGAAGGAAAAGTGACAGAGTTGCATGAAGCCGATCCCAGCTTCAGTATGTGCTCCTTTGATGAAGTAAGAAATTCTTTGTACAGGGCCAGGCAGAAGTTTCTGGCGCAAAATATTACTGAGTTCACTCTTTTTTTTTTTTATAAAAGAGGGAGGCAAACGAGCAGGCGGGTCACCTGATGGAGAGTAATCACCGCCGCCCATGGACACCCGCAAAACCAGGGGAATCGCAGACGTGTTGCCGGCCTTTAAGGGAGAAATAGGTTTAAGGAAGGAATAGGAATTGGGAAGGGGGGGGGGGAAGGGGCCTCCGGTACCCTCACTGGTCGAACGAAACACAACAGCACCAAGTGCCATTATTTCACGCCGAATATTCGTGAGAGGGTGGTATTACGCCGGGCGAGCCGGCCCAATGCGTGCTGCAACGCAGCGTGGCTCTACCACTCAGTCAGTGTCACTCATTTAGCACCACCCAGGGATCACGTGTAGGGTCTCAAGGGTAAACCTACGGACGCGAGCAACTTTGACCCCCAAGGTCTAGAACTCGGTTAGAAAATGTCAAAATACCTGATTTATTTTCTGGTACTGGAGACACGGAGAAAATTTTGATTTTTTCGACGAATATTTGTAACGAATATGTGAGAAAATCAGCGGAAAAACCAATGCAATACTTCGGTGATGGGACATTTAAAAGGGTGCCGAAACCCTTTTATCAATTGTACAGCATACATGCTGACATAGCCGCTAGCAGCACTACAACCAATGTTGTACCTGTACTGTTCGCGTTGCTTCCGAATAAAAGAGAAACCACTTATTCTAGATTGTTCACGTTGCTGCGAGATAAAATGGGAGTAATTATGCATAAGTTTAAATGCGATTACGAACGAGCGCAAATCAATGCGTGTGAATCAGTGTACCCAAACTGTGAGTTGACAGGATGCTATTATCATTTTAATCGCGCAGTTTGGAAGAAAGCAGCATCAATGAAAATGGGTGATACCAGCGAGGGCCGTAAATTTACTGAAAGGTGTGTTGTTATACCGCTGTTGCCTAAGTCGGAGATATACGATTATTGGGTGACACTGCTTAGTGAGGTTCCAGTAACCAATGAATTCATTCTGTTCAAAAAGTACATGGAAAAAACTTGGTTGACCTTAGGACCCAATAAATTGAGTTGCACTCAAGAAAAACACCGCACCAATAATCCGGTCGAGGGCTGGCATCGACGGCTTAATATTCGTATGCCACATAAGCCAAACCTAATGCATTTCCTGTATAAACTTAGGCGAGAGGCAAAGTTCCAAGACACACGCATAAAGAATCCATTGTTCAGTGGAGCGATTAGGCGACGATGCGACATGGTTTTTGATCGTAAGTATCAAGAGCAATTATCGGAGTTAAATCTGGGATTAATATCCTCAACAACTTTTTTAAAAAATGTGATCGAACTCAGAAAACGCACGAAATAAATTATTAAGATTACAAAAAAGAAGAATGGTTTAAGTTTATGAAGAAATGTTTTTTATTTATTAGCCCATTAAATATTGTTTTAGCTGTTTTATTACTACTCTTGGTTATTTTAATGTCTACGCCCTTCGCTAGATGAAAGGTTTGATTAACAAGAAACTTTTACATCATATATCATATTTAATTACCTATGTAATATGTAATTACAGCTCAAACCCTTCCATATGACAAAATATCGAGAATTTAGTGTATTTTGGGAACAGGCCGTTTTGTGAATCAATCGTTGCGGGAATCGGGTGATCTGCAATTTAAAATTTAGGGTATTTTGGGAATGGAGCTTTCTGTGTATCAGTTTTTATGAGCTTCGATCTATTTGAAATTGGCTCATATTGAGAAAAATGGAAATCGAGAACGGTTCATTTTGGTAGTAAGTTAATTCGGGTTTCATTCGTTATGGGAATAGTTTTTTTAAACATTGGGTCGTATTGAGTATTGGTGTATTTTGAGATTAGTGTCAAATGCTCCGGAACTGACCTTTTGCCCTAAGCCTTGAAGTGCTCCTATTTGTTAACGTGCCTGTGACACTAGCTGTCTTAAGTTTTGACAAGTACCCTTTGAAATTGGCTGTAGATCTAACAAAATATTGAAATTATGCGTTATAAGAATACATTTGTTATCATATCTATTATTTAACATAATCAATGCTTGATCATAGGATTCATTTACTAATGGTAAACCTTCTATCAGCATTAGAGCGCCATCCTTAAAATATTTGCGCAGATAAAATAGCTTTTGCACTGGAGCTAGATTCTTGTCACTGCCAATCACTGCTAAAAACATATCGATGAACGACTTGTATTGAACAATGTTTCTGCCGTCAAATCCAGAAATTTCAAGCTGAAGTAATTTTCGCGATATTCCATGTTCCAGTTGTTGTTTAGGATCCTTTTCTGATGTCGAAGGAGCACGCGACGAATTCAAGACCTTCTGCAGCGAACTAATAGCTTGGAAACATTGTTCTTCTACTTCATCTTGCTCGAAGCTTTCATCATCACAATCGCCTTGCAGTAGTTGCAGATCTAACTGTTGGTCTCGATAAAGAAGTAAGGTATCTTTAAGACTTTGAATCCTTAGTTTAATCGTTTCGCAGTCTGTCAAAACCTGTTCTGATTGTCCAGTGGCAAATTTTTTGGCGCGAGTGATTTGACCTTTAAATTGCCCGATTTTAGCTTTTAGCTTCCTTATTTGAGCCATGTCGTCGCCTAAGGCTGGTTGTGGTCCCATCATTTTGAGTTCTTGATACGCAATTTAAGCAAACTTGTAATATGCAAGATTGTTTGTTATTGTTTTGATGTTGTTGTTGACAATTGTTTGTAACGGTACAGAATGAATGGTATCCGTCCGTTAGTAAGGAATGTATGGGAGTAGCACTAAAATAAATATTAATGCGTAGCACCATTAATATACTAAGCATGAAAAGGGAATAATAAACTAGTTCAGAATAATGGTCAGTGGACTAGGGCTTTATCATTATTTTGAATTTTGCGGGGACTGCTCTGTGTGCCCCTTGCGACATAGGCGCCGTCTAGCGTGAGTTATTTACTTGAGCTTCGCGTAAGATTGTTAGTTTGACTATGGTCTAGGGCTTTATCTTTATTTTGAATTTCGCGGGGACTGCTCCGTGTGGCCTTGTGACATAGGCGTAGGTTGGCAAGCCGGTGCACATACGGGCGGGCGCCACCTATGGTCGGAATACGGAACTTTTTATAATTTCACAAAATACAGGATTATTGGCTTAAGTGGATGATTATTGAGAGGGAATTGTTAATAGAAGGCTACATTTAGATACTCAAACATGTAATATTGGCTATCTGACGAGATTTGGTTGGATTATGGAAAAACTTTAGAATTGCGTGGCGGATGGCGGCAATGAGCGAGCGAGAGGTTGAGAAAAAGATAGAAAGAGAAGTAGGATGTTATCTCCACGTGGCGCAACGCGAAGTTCGCGTATAACAAATAATAAGCGACGCGAAGGCGAGGCGCATTGGGAAACAGCTAGCGATTGGTTGAAGGGAAGAAAAGCGGAATGTTGGGGAGGGATGTTAGGCGCGCGTGGCGCGAAAGTTAAGATGCTTAGGAAAAGGGAGGAAAATTCGCGGGGATTCAATTTTGAGACGTCGGAGGCGCGGTCCGATTTACGAGTGCGGTAAAAACTCATACGGGAAAACGAGCGTCCGAGCGATTTTTAGCGCGCTAAGTGATATTTGAGTTGCGATTTTAACTAACATTGGTTGTGAAATAGAAGTGAATATTAAAGTAAAATTCTTGCTATCGCGACTCGAATAATTGTTAACAGAATGAAGTATTCTGGATCATATTAGCGGACACGGATAACGGTGCCAACAAAAACTAATATGGTTTCAACAGACTTCGGTCTGGAGGCATTTGACTGTATTTAATAATGCCGGTGTTCGCGCCACAGCGCGACGGATAACCGTCTCTGCGCCGGTCAATTAAGATGCATATTGGTGCAACGACTGGGCAACGAATGATCGGCCAATCACAGCGAGTTGACAATTATACTCGACGAAGTGTTTGCCCGCGCGGCCGGCACTGGGCAAGAGTAGTGTGCTTCGAGCCTTCCAGGTGAATCCACGCGCGCGCCCGCGCAAGAACTCAGCCCGTGAACAACCACCTGTTCAGTGTTTGTGACTTGAGAGCGCTGTGTTTACCAGCCCAATTACCCTTAAAACGCCTCCGATCAGTGCCTAGTGGAGTGAATTGTGTTGTGTGTTGCTGCCTTCAAGCCCGCGCCCCCGCGCCTGCCTTCAGCTCCAACCAGCTCCAGCCCGAACCAGGTAAGCCCCAGATATTCCCTTATCTCCTGCCTAACCCTTGTTTCGCCGCTGTTACGGCGAACATCTTTCGCCGTAACATTTTGGTCCTTCGAGCCGGATACACCCAGTAACAGTCCACTAAATTAAACCCTACTTTACACACTTCATTTTTTGCCTCGACTCGTGCCGCCACCCATACACGCCCACACAACACCCACACAATGCACGCCAGCCCAAATACCTCTTACTGCCCTTACTGCAGAACTAGGGGGCACAGACTGATAGCATGCTCCCGCTACAATGCCCAACCGACACAAGGTCGGTGGGACTTTATAAAGGCGCGCGAGCGGTGCCAGAAATGCCTGGGCCCACACTACCCACAGGAATGTAAGTCGGTGAAGGCATGCAGAGTGTGTGGCATCGTAGACCACCACACGTCCCTTCACCGACCGGACGACGCCACACAGCATTACCAGCCGGAATCGGCGGCGCGGTGGCTCCCGCCCGCGCTGCGGGACACTCCGGCAAAGCGACCCAACGACAGAACGCTGCATGTGTCCTCGCATGCACAGCAGTCGCATGAAGGGTCGCAGGAGTAGGTACATGTTACCGTAGACATTCAGCCCCACATTATTAATACAGTCCGCTATTATATATGTATAGGATAACTATTTCAGCCCATTAACTATTTCATTACATGTTGGTCATTCGACCCGTTAAAATAATATTTACTCATATTTCGTAGTTATCACGTAACTTAATTTTAATTTCTGATTTTTAAATCTTATCTCGAACATTCCTAATTTCATTACCTTACCCTATTATGACCCTTTCTGCACGATAGACGTTGCAAAGTGCATTGCGAAATATTATTAACCTACCTACAAAAATAAATTAAGAACGTGTTCAAAGAACAGTGTTCAATTCGTGTTATATTTTTTCTTACTAATTAGATTGCACATATAACTTTAGTTAAGTATAACACACCCGCGTCTAGACGACGATATTGTTGTTTTTCCCGTTTTATTTTGTAATGAAATTTTTATGGTCGTGTCGTGTTAAATCGGCTCAGATCTCGTGCATGCTCACCACGCGTGCCAAATAGCGTGCTTTATTTTTTCGCTCGTGTTAATTTTATATTTTTTCTGCTTTTAATTCTTGCCTTGGCAATCGACTCAATCTCGTGCGTGCTCACCACAAGAGCATAGTACTTCTACACACGTGCACCCACACATCAGCCTGCAGCACACAAACACATGTAGTCAGCCCGCACCTATACGGTGCATGACATCAGCACGCGCCCTCTGCGCCCCCGCGCCCCCACGCCTTTGCGTTGACGCGGCCCTTGCGCTTACGCGCCCCCTGCGCTTCTGCGCCCCCGCGCCCCCACGCCTTTGCGTTGACGCGGCCCTTGCGCTTACGCGCCCCACGCGCCCTCTGCGCCCCCGCGCCCCCACGCCTTTGCGTTGACGCGGCCCTTGCGCTTACGCGCCCCACGCACCCTCTGCGCCCCCGCGCCCCCACGCCTTTGCGTTGACGCGGCCCTTGCGCTTACGCGCCCCCTGCGCTTCTGCGCCCCCGCGCCCCCACGCTTTTGCGTTGACGCGCCCACTGCGCTTCTGCGCCCCCGCGCCCCCACGCCTGTGCGTTGACGCGGCCCTTGCGCTTACGCGCCCCCTGCGCTTCTGCGCCCCCGCGCCCCCACGCCTTTGCGTTGACGCGCCCCCTGCGCCTATGCGCCTTCGGCGCTTCGCGCCCCCGCCCCCCCTGTGCTTCGTGCGCACAGGCATTCAGCCCTCATACAATTATACTCATACAGTCACACACGTGCATTCCTCCCAGCTCATCATATACACACCCACTCGACATTAACTCAACACAGCACGAATCGGGGCCGTAGTCCCCCTTTAACTTCCATTCCTCCCCCCCCCCCTCTTACCCTCTGGGGCCCGGGAAGATGTTCGCGCCACAGCGCGACGGATAACCGTCTCTGCGCCGGTCAATTCGCAGCTTGTCCGACCCTGACTTAAATACGTCGACTTTATGGCCGAATACATCGACTTAGGGCACATGGCTCCCTGTCACCCAAATACATTCGCCCATAAACCTCACTTCTACATCCCTCACCATGGCGTATTTAAGTCAGGGTCGGACAAGCTGCGCATTGTTTTTGATGGTAGCTGCAAAAGCTCCAATGGTGTCAGCATAAATGAATGCCTACACACAGGCCCCGCCCTTCAACAGGACATTGTGGACATCATCATGTCCTTCAGAACGCATCCAGTCGTTTTCAGCACTGACATCCAGAGGATGTTCAGAAATGTGCTGGTTGCCCCAGACCAGAGACGGTATCAGCTGATACTATGGCGGTCCTCACCAGATCACCCTCTGCTCACCTACGCCCTCAATACAGTCACGTACGGCTTAAGATCAAGCCCATATCATGCAATCCGCACCCTGCTCCAGCTGGCTGATGATGAAGGCCATCGCTACCCTGGAGCCGCTCAGGTTCTTCGCAAGTCTATCTTCGTTGATGACATCTTGTGTGGCCATGACACGGTTGAATCCGCCCAAGCACTTCAGGACGAGTTGATAAGTCTGCTAGACCTAGGCGGCTTTCAGCTCAGTAAGTGGACATCTAACTCGCCTAAGCTGCTCGAGAGATTTCCCGACAACCAATGCGACATGCCCAAGGACTTCGACATGAACCCAGAGTCCACGTCCATTAAGGTCTTGGGTATACAGTGGAGCCCTCAGTCAGACGAGTTCACCTACCGCATCTCTCTGCCCCCCATCACACATGTCACAAAGCGGTCTATTTTAAGCACCGTAGCCTCACTTTATGACCCAAACGGCTGGGTTTCGCCCGTTATCTTCCGCGCAAAGCTGCTGCTTCAGCAATTGTGGCTACTGAAGCTGGAATGGGATGAGCCCACTCCCTCTGAAGTACAAACGGAGTGGCACCACATCTCAGAGGATCTGCCGCTGTTGGCTAGCATTCGTTTCCCTCGGCACATTTGTGCAAACAAAGGCTCAGCTGCATACTCGCTTCACGGGTTTGCAGATGCCTCTGAAGCCGGGTTTGCCGCCGTTGTTTACCTCCATGAGCTCGATGCCTCCGGAGATACTTTGGTACACTTGATTGTCGCCAAGTCGCGAGTCGCACCAATCAAGAACCGCCTCACAATCCCCAAGTTAGAGTTGTCGGCCGCCACTCTACTCTCCCAGCTCATGATCCGTGTGTCGGTTCAGTTATCGGCCCATATCAGTATACAACAACACATATGTTGGTCAGACAGTACGATAGTCCTGGCCTGGCTCAATACACCGCCTCACCGTCTTCAACCCTTTGAAGCCAACAGGGTAGTCAAAATTAGCTCAGGCTCACCAGAATGTACCTGGCGACACGTACCTTCTGAGCTCAACCCGGCAGATTGCGCAAGCAGAGGAATGTCTGCGCAATCCCTGTCAGCCCACGACCTATGGTGGTCTCCCACGTGGCTTGGACAGCCTTGTGAGTCTTGGCCTGCGATGCCCTTAGCTCTGGGCCATCACGCCCTGCCCGGCCTTAAGCCCAAACACGTCCCGTCACTGGTCACAGTGCCCGGTCTTGACTTTGACCTGCTCACTCGGTTCAGTTCACTAGACAAGCTCGTCGGAGTGACAGCTTGTCTAAAACGCTTTCTGCACAACTGCAGACACCACCCAGATTCGCGACGCTCAGGCCCCTTGTACGTCAGTGAACGAAGAGAGGCCCTACTTTACTGGGTGCGCAGTGTCCAGCACAATGAGTTTGCGGAGGACATCCACCGCCTTCAAACTGGCAAAATCTGCTCCGTCAGACTCCAGCGGCTGTCACCTCTCATTAAAGATGAGCTCCTTAGAGTTGGTGGACGACTGTCCCATGCGTCTATCCGATATGACGCGCAGCACCCGCTCATACTTCCCAGCTCTAGCCCACTTGTAGACCTTATCATTGACCACTACCACAAAATACACTGCCATCCTGGCGCTGACACTTTACACGCTATCCTACGCCAACAATTTTGGATATTGTCCGCGCGCCGTATTATTAGACACCGAGTTTTTAAATGCATTAGATGCTTTCGATGCCGGGCCCAGCCGCAAGCGCCCTTCATGGCCGACCTGCCAGCCGATAGAGTTACGCCTTAGCCAGTATTTAGTCAAGTCACGACCGATTTTGCCGGACCATTCCTCGTTAAATCTAGTACCCTACGTAATGTTAAACTCTTAAAAGCGTACTTTTGTATATTCGTGTGCCTCTCGACTAAGGCGGTTCATTTAGAACCGGTCTCGGACCTCAGCACGGAAGCGTTCCTCGCGGCATTACAGCGTTTTATAGCACGCCGCGGTGCCCCGGTTCTCATCCGCTCGGACTGCGGTACAAATTATGTAGGCGCTAGAAATCAGCTCATCGAAGTACAAAACTTTCTTGCCTTGAACAATGATACGATTGCGCACAAGCTCGCTGGTCAGCACATTACTTGGTTGTTAAACGTCCCTAAGGGACCATGGTTCGGTGCGTTACATAAGATCAACGTAAAATCAACAAAGCAACTTTTATATCGCGTAATTGGCGAACAGCACCTCACATTCGAGGAATTCTCTACACTTTTGGCACGAATCGAAGCTGTCCTTAACTCTAGACCTCTCTGCCCACTTTCGTCTGATCCATCAGACTTTGAGCCGCTTACAGCCGGACATTTCCTCATAGGCCGCCCACTAACGGCCCTTCCCGAACTATCCGTGGAAGATAGGCCGATCTCCACACGTAGGCGATTCTAAATGGTACAGGCCCTTTCCCAGCGCTTCTGGACGCTGTGGACCCAGTCCTACCTTCATACCCTCCAAACCCGCTCCAAATGGTTGTCCCCATCCTCCCCTCCCCGAGTTGGCGAGCTCGTCCTCATCAAGGAGGACAACCTGCCTGCCCTCCAATGGAGACTGGGGCGCATTGCTCGCACCCTGCCTGGGAAGGATGGCGTCGTGCGGGTGGTAGACCTGGACACCGCGAACGGACATCTTCGGAGGCCTGTATTCCGGATCGCCAGGCTCCCAGTGGATGAGGCCCCCCTGGCCCCCGGAGGATGTTCCCGCCAAAGCCGGGACGGACTCAGCGGTTGTTGACGACCGCGTCCGCCTGTCTGCCGCGGCGCCACCGCTGCGCGAGCCGCCGCCGCTAGCTTGGTGAGCCGCGCGCGCGACCAGTCTGTCTGCTAGCTAACGCGAGACGTCCACAAAATACGCGCGCTGCTATCTGCCTTATTATAGTGACTCCTGAACCTAAAGTGAAGAGCTCGACCTAAACGCCCTTAACCAGTGCCCCTAGTGAACTGTTTAGTGTAGTGACTGTGCGCCAGGAACCAACCTATCTCGCCGCCCGTGGTCAGCTCGCCCCCCGGGTTCCTGTGACTCATCATCCCTGTAAGTACTTCACTATCCATAACCTACCCAACCCACATCTTTTATTTCGCCGCTGTTACTGCGAACGCCTTTCGCCGTAACAGCCGGCGTTATCTATTAAATCGCTAAATAATACACTATCTTCGAGAGAATAACGGGGGAGAGACAGTTGTCTCCCTAGTGAAAATTGAAGATAGGTCAGACACGAATTAGCGATTAGTGGAGGTGGGCACGTACAACCCCGTCCAAAACCGTCCCGCCTCCTTACATACAGTGTAGTGTTAGGTTTTACATTCTGAGTATACTGGCTCGATTGATAGTCCATTTAGAAGTCTGTTGCTTGCAGGGGCGACTCGGCTTACACAACTCACCACGAAATTAAGTTAAATGTGGCTTGGGCCTAGATTGCAAGGTACACAAGTAGGGACTGTTAGTTCGACAAAATATAGGTGTTTCAAGTGAGGAGAGCTGTAGGAATCTATAGGTAGACGTCTCATATATTGTTAGTTAAGGGAGGACAGTACGGAGTGAGCACGCTGTGCGTACATAAACTAGGTACGTGGGCCGCGGGGCCAGGCTGGATTAATTCAGACTACTAAGGTAGGGATAATTAAGTTACGGTGCTAAATAAAAATTACGATGAAGTGATGTGGGTCCTATCTAGGCATGTAATCTGTTACCGTTGGCCGATAAAATTCTAATTGTTTTCCTAAAGTTGTTACCAATTAACTATTCATTTTAAATAATTAGCAGAAGTGTGGTAATATCGTACCATCATTACTTTGGAATACCTAAAAGTCTAGACTGGTTTCCTATTTCCTACAAGATAAATACTAAAAGTTATAGCAAATAAGCATAGCTGTACTGTGATGTTTGATTTCTAATACTGAAATGACCAAACAGGCATTTTTAGCTTTCCCTGGGGTACAATACGGCCTTATATTGCTACACTCTTCAAAGTATTAAAAAATATACATCCGATACCTATTAGTAAAATATAAGCTGATACTTACTAAACAACTAAAACCAGTTTAGAACTTGGTTGGGTCGTTGAAGCTGCGAATCCACCTTAAGACTTTAAAAGCTATGAGCTCCTACTATTATGAAACATAGAAATAGTTGATTGATAACAACCTACTATTTAGTCTGATAATACAGTCTACTTATACCATTTGAGTTTGCCTTAATGGTCTAAAACCCTTATAAGTCATGTACTTACTTCTAATAACAGGAAACATAGAAATATTTGATGAGAACAATCTAAATCAATCAGACTAATATCTAGTACAGTCTGCTTTATGCCTGTTGGAGTGAGTAAAGGATATCTTCTAAATATAATTGATTCAATGATTAACAGGGATAATTACCTGATTTACTACCTACTAAAAATATACTAACTATGATTTAGTAGTCTATCAAATTGGCCACTCAGTCTGAGAGACAGGGGTGGAAGTTAATGGAAAAATAATTAACTTAAGTTCACTTCCTAAAAGTTAGGGATATTGAATAAATTAAACATCTTTTAAAAACTTAAGATGTGATAATCTGCCAATGCAGCCCATACAATGTAGTTTATAAGATCTGTATAATAAACACTAAGAGTGAACCAAAGTAATTTTACTTCAAATGATAGTATTCTATTTAAGTTCACTTCCTAAATGAGTGGGATATTGAATAAATCAAACATCCTTTAATAAACTTAAGATGTGATAATCTGCCAATGTAGCCAATCCAATGTAGTTATATTGGAACTTTATGAGACCTGTATAATAAATACTAAGAGTAAATAAAAGTAATTTTACCTGTATTAATAGCATTCTATTTTAGCCACCGCCTGAAGTGGGGTTTGAATAAATTATCCACCCTTTATAGAACTGAATATTAATTTTCTAATAATACAAAAGGACAGTCAGTTAATATTGTTACATTGTGATCTCTTTATAATAGACACAATAATCAGAGAAATAAGTGTGTCCGGTTGAATGCTGGCTTCCCACCTCTGTTCAATAAGTGATATCATAAGACATAAGTTATTGCATTGAATAATTAAGTTCTTAATGTGAAAAGGATATTTGGATGATAGCAAGCCTAGAGATAAACTCTATTGATTTATGTGGAATAATAAGAATTTAAATTGCTAACACATAGTTCATAATGTAAAATGAAATTAAATTTTGAGGAGAGATGTAAATTCTCAGTTTTAAGGAATTAAAGGCACAAGCTAATAATTAAAGTTAAAGCCGATGTGACGGAGCCATAATTAAACAATGAGATGTAAGGCACGCTATAGGGCGGCGGTTGGGGCCCATAAATTGCACAAGACTCTTATATTTCCACCAGACTTTTATATTTCCACAAGACTTTTAAACTTCCACAAGACTCTTATATTTCCAGCAGACTTTTATATTTCCACAAGACTTTTATATTTCCACAAAACTCTTATAATTCCACAAGACCTTTATATAAATTGCACAAGACTTCTTATGTATCATGCTACTGTTAATAAATAATAATACCTGCAAGCTAAGCTATCATCTGATTATCTCTGAGTGGTTACAAATCTTCCCCGCAGCTGCAGTGAAGGATTTAGGTCACAGTTCAGACGGAGTCATTGCTAGGCTACACATATCTATGATATGATTTATAGACTGGTAGGTAATTAGGTCAGGAGAAAATAATTTAACACAGGGATAAGCCAATTACTAAACTTTCACGAAAGAACTTGAGTTACTTAAATGCGGTTAACAACGGAGGGTTCACTAGACGATCTGGCCAAAATAGTATTTATTATAATATTACATTGCTTGACTGAAATTCACTGCAAATAGGATTAAGCTATGCTAAGGTTTCATCATCATACAAACACTACGCACTCCACAAAAACTCCAAACACAACCATTAGATTGTAGATAAATTAGGTTAAATAGTTTTAAGAATTAGATAATAAGTTAAGTTAAGGTAAAAGCGGCGATGATGTGTGTATGTATTATAAGGTAGAATAAGGTAGAGATTTAGGTGAGGGTGGAGAAGTTACATGTTGACAGCTTTAATTTGACAGAAGTGTAAACATAAAAGTTCTGCCCGAGTGAAGATAATTCGCACTCTTTTGCACTTCTGTAGCTGTTATATTGCTCTCGCCCTTTGCGTCATGCGCGTAGCCACCTTTTTTGTCTTTGTCACACTCGACGAATGAGAAGTATTGCTGTCTCTTTCGATTTCGTGAACTCGCAAAACCTACCACGGCCGGCGAAATTTGCAAACGAAATATCACCGAAAATACTGAGAAATTTTAACCGCCTCTGTGGTCTAGTGGCTAAGCTACCTGTTTCAGACCCAGAGGTCCCGGGTTCGATTCCCAGCGGGGAGTACATCTTTGTGTGCTCGGTTTGGTTGGTGGTAGGGCTGTTAAGTCCGCCTGGCTAGCTACCACCATCTTATCTAAGTCTGTCGCCATAACAACGATGTTTATAGCATTGTTGTGTTCCGGCAGTTTGAGATAAGATAGCCAGTTCCTCAGTGGTTGAAGATTCCGGGTGTAGCGCGTTTCCACCTTCGGCCTTATCGTCACTTACCATCAGGTGAGATGAAGGCCAAGCGCTTACCCGTTGCCAATAAAAAAAAAAAAAAAAAAATTGCTGAGATAACATTAGACGTGAAGAATCACACCCCGATTATTGTTTCGGCACCATTTATGTTCGGGATAGAACATAAAAACTATTAAATTGGATTAATTTTCTTTATTCGACTTTTACACATGACAGCAAATATGACGAAGAGAATTATCATAGACAAACCCTTTCTTATATTGCAATGTTTCTTTTTAATTTCTTTTCAAAGAAGCATTCCTAATTCCATAGTGGTTAAGCTTCCTAAGCATGGTTTCATGTAAAACACAATCAAAAGCCTTGAATAAATCACAAAATACCCCTAGGGCATCCTGTGATTCCACGCAGGTATCAAATATTTGGATTAAAAGCTCAACACCGGCGTCAGTTGTAGAGCGACCCCTAGTAAAACCATACTGTTTACAATGTAAAAGTTTATTTTTATAAAAATGAATTTTCATTTGGTCTAGCGGGGTGTCTATTAGAATACAGATTTTTTTGATATCGAATTTCATTTTACCGAAAACTATTCCACGATTTTTAATATATATTTTTTTCAATTCATCAAATAGTTAATCATCGCTGCTTTATATCATCGAAAAACGTTTATTTAAAAAAATCTTTTAAAGTTGTTTTCATTACCAGAAAAACGGTATGTCGAACTTACATTTCATAAAAGTATTAAGTTATCGATGAAACTATTCGTAAAAACATATTACAATATGTATCGGAACCCATAATACTTTTTCACTTAACAACTTTTTATCGCAGTAACGTTTCATCGAACGATGCATTCGCCTGTTGAGGATAAATTGTGTTGCGGTCAGTTCTATATATTTTTTTTTTTTTTTTTTATAGCAGAAGGAGGCAAACGAGCAAGCGGGTCACCTGATGGAAAGTAATCACCGCCGCCCATGGACACCCGCAAAACCAGAGGAATCGCAGGCGCGTTGCCGGCTTTTAAGGAAGGAATAGGCTCGTTTCTTGAAGATCCCTAAGTCGTAACGGTCCGGAAATACCGCCGCCGAGAGCTGGTTCCACAACACTGTAGTTCGAGGCAAGAAATTTCTTGAAAAACGCACAGTAGTAGACCGCCATCCATCAAGGCGATGTGGATGGAATGACAGTCGATTGCGTGTAGTGCGGTGAAGGAAATTAGCGGCAGGGATCAAGCCGAACAATTCCTCAGAACACTCCCCATGATATATACGGTACAATATACAGAGAGACGCAACGTCTCTCCGAAGAGCCAGTGGATCGAGCCGACCTGAAATAACCACGTCGCCGACAATTCGAGCAGCTCTGCGTTGAATGCGGTCAAATGGAAGGAGTTGGTATTGGGGTGCTCCAGCCCAGAGATGGGAGCAGTATTCCATATGCGGCCTGACCTGTGCTTTATACAGTTGTAAACGGTGGGCCGGCGTGAAATACTGACCCGCTCTATTAAGCACACCCAGCTTTTTCGAAGCTAATTTAGCTTTACCTTCCAAATGACCACGAAACTGAACGTCACTCGAAATATCGACGCCAAGGATTCCAATAATCGGATTGGTATCAAGGGGAGCTCCCTCAAAGTTCAGAGGTACGACGAAGGGATGTTTTTTCGCGGTAAATGCGCAAACTTGTGTTTTGGAGGGGTTAAAGCGGACTAGGTTATGTCGGCCCCAATCCGAGACATGACTTAACATGTTCTCGGTGTCAGTCACAAGTTTATTCCGGCTCTCGATGACGCTTTCCAGAGAAATATTAGCTCGCCCGGTGTAGAGCGTATCCCCAGTACTGTCATCCGCATAGCAATGAATGCTGTTGTTATGCAGCATGTCATTGATATGCAGAAGAAACAAAGTAGGGGACAACACACACCCCTGCGGGACTCCAGCATTCACGGGCTTCATGTCGGAGCACGAACCGTCGACTGCGACTCTGATGCTACGCCCAGTAAGAAAGCTGGCAACCCATGAACACAATTTCTCAGGAAGCCCGTATGATGGAAGTTTAGAGAGAAGAGCCCTGTGCCATACCCTGTCAAAGGCTTTCGCTACGTCCAAGCTAACTGCCAGTGCCTCCCCTTTACTCTCGACTGCCTCCGCCCATCGGTGAGTAAGGTACACTAAAAGATCACCAGCCGATCGACCGCGACGAAAACCATACTGGCGATCACTTAGTAGCTGGTTCTCTTCTAGGTACCTTAAGAGCTGGCGGTTTATAATGGACTCCATTACTTTGGAGAGTAAAGAGGTAATAGCTATTGGCCTGTAGTTAGACGGATCTGAGCGATCGCCTTTTTTTGGAATCGGGTGCACAAGGGCTGTCTTCCAAGAGCTCGGGACGACGCCAGTGGTGTAAGAGAGCTGGAAAAGGCGCGTTAGAACTGGTGCCAATTCAGGAGCACACGTCCGAAGCACAGTGGGTGGAACTGCATCTGGCCCACTCGCCTTATGGATATCAAGGGAAAAAAGAGCCTTACGAACTGACCTTTGCAGGAACTGAACGTTTGGCATTGTACAAGCGCAATGCGGTATGGTTGGTGGAGAGTTTTCCCCATCGTCCAAGGTCGAGTTTGATGCGAAAAGAGAGCCCAAGAGATCGGCTTTCTCCTTTGCAGTATAGGCCAGGCGGTCATTGGTCTTGTGCAATGGTGGTAGGGACGGCTGACAAAAATTCCCTAAGATAGCTTTGGCGAGAGACCAGAACGCACGCGTCCCCGAAGGAAGACGCACTAGCCTCTCGCCAATTCTACCTATGAATGATGACTTCGCCTTGGCGATGTCCTTCTTAAAGGATCTGGCGGCAAAGTTGTACTTCTTTCTGAGCGCACTGGTGTTTGGATCCTTTGATGACACCGCATTAGCCCAGGCTTGGTAATGCTGTCGCTTTTGGCGAGACGCCATTTTGCAGCAACGACCAAACCATGGTTGGGACTTGCCGCCAATGGGAACCACAGAGTTTGGAATGAAAAGTTCCATTCCCTGCAGTATCACATCAACGACAGAGTCAGCGGCGACATCAGGATCATCCAGCGAGAAGCAAACTCGCCACCACGGGTAGGACGCAAAGAAACTTCGCATCCCATCCCAGTCCGCCGACCTATAATGCCAGACTCGACGGCTAGCCGCTGGTTGCGGTTTTGAAGTTTCTGTGAGAGGCACAGTGCTGCGAATCAGACAGTGGTCTGATGAGCCTAGTGGTGCATCAACAGAAACTTGATAGCCGTCTGGGTGCGAGGTCAGCAGAAGGTCCAATAAAGAAGGTGCATGGCCCTCCACATCTGGAACCCGTGTTGGCTCGGTTACCAATTGGGACAGACTGTAGGCCAAAGCGAAGTCATGAACGGCTCTACCCGCGTGGTCAGTTGTGCGTGAACCAAGCCATATATTAATATTTCATAACGCATAACATGAATGGCCAAAATTGAAAAGGAAAAACCATAGAAAGGCATAATTTTGATAAGCGTAAGTAGCAAAAGGCATAATTTTTATTTGCCATAATGTTCAGAAGACATAATATTTAAAAAGCATACATGCAATAAGATAAAACTTATTGATAATATGATCAAACCAGCGTGCAGCATGTAGGCAAACATTTTATTTTATTTTATTTTATTTATTAGGACAACCAAATAACTAACAAAAATAAAACATGCAACATGCAAGCAAGCATGCAGCATGCAGGCAAGCATGCAGCATGCAGGCAAGCTTGAGTAGGCATGTTTTCTGTCACGGCTCCGGCGCTGCGAGGCTCCGGCGGTCCCACGCGAGCTTATCGTCGCAAATGGATTTCGCTCACCACCGCTGCTTCGGCTTGCTGGTTGGCTTCGCCGGCCAGCCTCAGCCACGGCGGCGAGCGTTAAACCCACCTGCTCCTCAGCTCGCGGGCCGCCTCGCCCCTCCGCGCCTACGCGGGATTAAATTACTCTCTAGCGTAGAGCAGACAAGACTACGTGGAGTCGGTTTTGCCGCGATTCGTTTCTGTCACTGACTTTTTAAGCACAAACTTACTGCTTAACGTACGGAAGTATACATCATAGTAATAATAGAAAATAAATTTACAATTATACTTTATAAAACTATGACTTTTATGAAATAAAATGACATTACGCACAGAAATAATTAATTGCATGTAATCATATTTTTGATGTACATTGATTTATTGAAGTAAAAATTGATGTTTCAATTATTTTGCAAACTGAAACTTACGATGAAACAAAAATATGGGTAACAAAACTTCGATGTAACATTATTTCGAGAAAATGTATAAAACATGAAAAGAAATAACGATGAACTGTGTTTGTAGATAATTAATATTTGAGGAAATGAAATTGCGATGTAACCTAATTCTAGAATTTGTTAAATATTGTACAAAAAGTTCTGCGAATCGTTTTATGGGTAATGAAAATCGTTGAAAGAAATTGCGATAAAATGATGGATTCCCGGTCTAGCGTCAACTTTTCAAAAAATTTACTAAATGTGGGTAGCACAGAAATAGGTCTAAAATTAGAGAGGTCAGAAGTGCTACCTAATTTAAATAATGGAATTATTTTACTATATTTCATGAGGTCAGGAAAAATACCACCAGTCAATGCATTCATTAAATATGCAAGCTAAAACTAGAGCTATTGTCATAATTACAGATTTAGCGACGTCCACGGAATTACCCCACAGATCAGTAGTTTTATTTTCATTGAGAGTGTTAAATGTTTTTATTATATCTCTAACACAAATTTTGTGAAAACAGATTCAGCTACACTAGATAAAGGATAAATACGCATAAGCATAGAAAAACACCCAGACCCGAAATCAATTCAGAAAAACAGTTTCCTCTAAATTGACCCGACCGGGATTGAACCCGGAGATGTAACCACTCGACCACGGAGGTCGTCACATTGCCTGTATGTAGAGAGGAGACACGACCGAATCTTGTAAGCTAAGCTTAGAACAGCAGGCACATTCTTCGCAATAGTTGCTATAGCTAGCTAAGAAAGTAAAATAAATATCTATTTGTATCTATCTGTATGGTCTTATCTGTTTTTGTTCGTAGTTTGTAATAAAAAATACCTATACTTTGTGTTAAAAAACTATCACAGGTTGCAAACAGGTATAACTCCTGCTGCTTAGATGAATGATTGGTCTCGCATTCATCTAAGTCCTGCTGCTTTGAAAATATATTACCTGCAATTCATAGATATTGTTTATATCTATGCCTGCAATTCAAATTTTTAAATTCGTACGTTTAGCCGCCAAAGTGTAGATATACCTACCTTCCTATGTTATTCCTTTTCTTAACATACCCTCTTTTTTCATACATTTCAGATGTGGCACGGAACGATTTCCAGCAATGTTTTCATATCTCGGCTCACACAGCAACATGGAATTTATTGCCAATGCTACACGGATCCTGATGTCCGACAAAAGATTAAACCCATTCCTGGATAGACCCCCCCCAGTCAAGCCGTACGTGGCAGTATCCACTACAAGTGATCCACTCTACGAAGACTAAAACTACCAACAAAATTAAAATTTATTATACAAAAATTGCGTACTTAAATATGATTTCATTAAATTTGCCTAGTTACCACTTTATTTGATTTCTGAATCAAGCTAATTTCTAGTTTCAGAAAATGGTTAGCAAATAGATTGTGGCTTTCGTTGTTTAAAATATATAAGCCTATACGTCACAGTAATTAATGCAACTACCCGTAATGTTTTCAGTATAGTCTAGCGCTTGTAGTAGTTTACAAGATTCAGCCATTCATGGCATCCTTGTATAAACCCGCGCCAAACTTCTAGCTCGCTGTGAACACGAGGCGATTCGCGTCGCAATAGCACAATAAATGGACGTAAGCGGTTAAGGAGGGCGGGGCACACAAATCCCCGCTCACCCCTGCGCTGTACCGCGCTCGCCATGAGTATTCTTTTGTTTTGGTTTAGCAGTGGGAAGTACAGTCACGTGTATATTAGGTTTTTGTTATTGTTTGTTGTTACGTTACTGTTTTAAGTTGTCGAATTTAGGCTTTAGGTTAGTTTTTGAAAGGCTGTTAAAATGCCTAGACGTTATTTATCGTTTTACGTCGGCATGCTAGAAAAAAATATTTATAAGAAAATACAGTTTCCACAGCTTCTAAAAATGTTATTTTAATTATTATAACGCTTTAATTATAATGTTGCTAATTGTACACTTGCGCGTCGCAACTTCAGAGCGAGCTAGAAGTTTGGCACTACCTATACCTACTACTTGAAAAC
Source organism: Scoparia ambigualis (assembly GCA_963921215.1). Lineage (NCBI taxonomy): Eukaryota > Metazoa > Arthropoda > Insecta > Lepidoptera > Crambidae > Scoparia > Scoparia ambigualis. The sequence continues at coordinate 9,431,127 of OY992514.1, forward strand.
AGGTTTTATACTAAAACCCTTAGATTAAAACAAAAAGGGAAGATACGGCATTAGCGTCTCGTGAGTAAGCCGCTAAAATTAGGTCTAAAGGCACAATTTCACTTCAGTCGCAATTTGCCGAGCGTATAGGCTACATCGTACTATTGCGGACATTCTGCTGTGATAAACAGAGAAAGACGCTACTCCGCAGTGGCGTCGGAATCGGTCGTACGTACTCGTCTGTTGCGAAGCGACCGAGACGTCAACGCGCTACTCGCTGACTCCCTCGCGCTGACGTTGAAACTTACTGCTCTGTCTCGCTCGCTCGATTTACACTTTATAGGCGTGCGTGTGTGAGTGTTTGCATATGTAGTTGAGTAGGACTATATTTTGATTGACTACATACAAGTAGGAGCATGCCGTATCTTCCATTTTTGTTTTAATCTAAGCTAAAACCATTCTCAGGCTCCAGTCTCTCACATAACGGAAGGTACCTAATCTTATTGATACATTTGTAATTTTTTTTATATTGTACCACCTTTATGTGAAAGAGAAATATATGACTTCTTATCTTATCTTATCTATCTTACTACTGTTTCCTATGTGCATAAAAATGCCTCAAAATGCAGGAAACAGGAGTAGTTTCCATTCTTTTAATTCCATTATTTTCCAGCGCTGCGATTTTATTAAATTGACGGCAACCAGGATAGCATAGCTACTTAGAAGATCGCTAAGAACACTGATGACATGCGCACATACAGGCACACATATATATCAGCGCGTGAATGTGTTTTATTAACAACCAGGGTTGGTTTGGTTGGTGGCCTTTACAAGAACCGTCATCCATCTTCATCGTTCTTCGACCACATAACGATGCGCTTCTACTAACGACAAGTAAGATCAATCTATTGTACACACGCCTGCAGATCAATCTCTTCAAAACTGTCAAATTTCACCAATCGATTGTGATTCATATACTCTAGTGACAAAGTTCAAAATGCATTGAAGAAATTTAACATTTTGGTTGAAGTGCTGGCGTCTGTACTTATATTTCATAGAATAATAACTAAAGCATAAGTGAAGGAGTCCAAATGAGACTCGTATAGTTGTCCTATTTTTTCAAATAGGCCATAAACATTGAAAGAAAAGTGACAGAATAAGTTGCTAAAAACGTCAATGTCTAGCGAAAATAAAAAAACCGGTCACCATTTATGACATATATCTATACCGAATTAAAAATCGACCTAAGTATACAAAATTAAATATTATTTATTCTGTGATTAAATATAATTTGAATGGTGACCAAACGGAGTGCCCACCCAAATGTCATACATAGCACTCCTTCTATGCTTTGGTTATTATTTTAGGTTATATTCATTGAGGTATTATAATTATACTTATATGATAGAAGACTATCTCTTATAATTTTGTTCGGCAGAAAGCATTTTGACCTCTTGCATACCTATGATGACATACAAACTGTATTTAAAAGTAGTTTTGTGTATTGCTTCCTTATTCAATAAAACAATATATCTGTATATGAGCATATTTTAATATTTTCTTTTTCAAAATTGTAAAACTCACATTTTGAATTTGCAAAATTATAACTAAATTCTCATATCGTTAATAGTAACAATCGCTTTTTGTAATTTTTACTCCATTTTTGTTATTCTCTCAAACTAATAATAATAATAATTGTAAACCATTTATACATCTCTAATAATAATATATTTAATGTCTAACAAATTCATTTTCTCAACGTTTTACCACCATTTTCGTTTTTTTATCGTTATCCCAACATCAACTTTCACATATTTCTAATCAACTTTTTATAATAATAATCTAAACATACTTTTTACATATTTTCCATTTACAATGACTACAGCATTTTCTATCGCACCGATGATGTTCTTTAGAAAAATATTGGAATGACTTTTTAGACAAACTAAGCTTAACTTATATAAAACAATATCTCGTACAAATACAAAAAAAAACATATAATATATACCAGCAATTCCACATAGGTACATACAAAAATCAATTCGTTTCTTTGGCAATTTTCGTATTCAAAAGTGAATTTACAATTTTATTTTTAAAAAAACTGGCGAGAAGCGTTTATCTATTGAGAAAATTGGCAAACTGTAGTTACTATTGTACTTTTCATTTGCGGACTTCCAATTGTTGCACCATTGTGGAAGGTCCTAACGTGCGTTCGTCGAGCACGATTGGTCACAACTGTACACGCTATCAAACTCTGCAATTCTACTGGCCAATTTTCGTTCTTCTTCCTTCCACAATAGTTCCAAACAATGAAGCAATAAAATTAGTAGCAACATAATAAGCGTTTTATGTCATTTAATTATTCTATTTATGTAGGTTTATTGTTAAACTTATGAATCAAAAACTATTGTAGTTGCATACATCGGAAACATCGACTAACACTGGCCAGATTGAAACATACTAACTCTAAGTTAACTTGTTAACATAATAAAACAGTGGTTGTAACATTACGAGGTATTGTAATTTCGCGCAAACAACATAGGCCACCAATAGAAACTTTAAAAAACCGATTCAATTTATTATTACAGAGAATTGAACCTTATTTTGTACACGGTAAAGCAGTAACACTAATTATACTTAACTATAGTACTTGGCCATAAAGTCTATGGTAACAAATAGATTTACATAATGTACTTGAAATATTCACTTCACTGAGCAAAGTATAAGGTATGAAGTAAACAAGTTTGAAAAAAATACTATAATAACTTCGATTCTCAATGGTGCCAACATTAGGGAAATTGTGGAAAAACAAAAAATAATATTTATAAAGGTAAAAGATAAATTAGAAATATATTATTAATCATATAAGTACAACTACTGCACTATTCATATAGTACAAATCAACAAATAAATTCGTGCTTCTTACATCTAAAATGCCACTTTAGAACCTAGTATTAGATTCTTTAACGTGTAAGAGAAACAGTATAATTCTTACACCGAAGTGTTAAAACGCGAAGATAGGTATACCTATAACCAGCTGTCCAGAGCACGTTTTGATGAAATTTTAATAGTAAATATCACCTAGTATTTTTTAGTCGCACCAGGCAAGAAATCGAATTTTTAACCTAACACTAAAATCTCCCTGATTTTCTTCCTTACATCTAAATATACACAAAAATAATTTTGTACTCTTTCAACGAGTTTCTAATGGCAACACGTAGTTAATTTTTTCTTTATATTAATTTATGACAGCTTTGTACGTTCGCCGAAATAGACATACTGGACTTACGAGTAGAGGAATGTAACTCGTAACTATCTACTATACCTCTAGTCTAGATGGACAAAGATAATAAAGTCGGTATCTACAAATTGGCAACACTGAACTGTGGGGAAACAAGCACCATACATCTAGACTCACTAGAAAAATGTTGCCAGTTTATAGTAAACAATGATTAAGAAATAAATTTTGCGCAATAAATACGAAATGTGGCATTAAAAATCCTACTGCATGCGTTATTATGAATATAACAAGCAAGGTGTATTGATTGATGAAACTAGTTAAAAATTATCTATTGTAATAGAACAGATTTATTTGTACTTCTAAAAAAAATATTACACTAAAGCAACATTGAATTGGCATCTTCTTTTAATTAAGAAAGCCTAATCCTACTAAGATAGTCTTTAACAACAGACATGAAACAATTATTGTTGTTCACAATTATAACATTCTCAACCACACTGCTGCATCTTTGTTAAAGCGGAACGAAACACATTCTGCAATTTAGTTACGATTTTCTCGTATTATCACCCACAATTATCCTATCATCCAAATATATCAAAAATTCGCGTCCTTCTCACATATTTTTCTTAAATGTCCAATATTTTTCTTTTTGCGCACACGTGGGCCCGTTTGGCACGCACTTATAAGATTCAAAGTTCACAAATTTAGAAGTATCCAAATTTAAATCCAAGCATATCTGATAAGTTGGATTTGGTTGAACCCTAGGGTTGGTTTAAGAGGAGTGCTTCTAGCTCGTCGGCTGAACGGAGAAGGAACGCAGCGGACTCGCGGTAACCCGTGATGAGTTGCCTGACTGCGCCTACTTCGGCCCCGGACAGTTTGTGTGAGAGTAGCGGAGTCTTCGATGTGGATGTGGCCGGGTTGCTGGCGAGCGACGACACAGTCGAAGTGGCATGGATCGATGTTGGTGTAGCTGTGTTCTTCAACGACAAATCTGTTGGTGCTGAAAAATAAATTACAAATTCTATCTTTTCGCAATTTCATAGTTGTTTTCATACAAATAGATCTTTGCACTTAAAAGGAGGGTCCAGTTGCGAGACATGACAATAGGTATATAACCTGTTATCAAACACCCCGAATATCTAAAAGTGTATTGATACGGGCTGATTATGATGATGATGCATTTATGTATTTCAGATATTTAAAGTGAAGAAACCATTAAGTAAAGCAAAAAGCGAAATTTTAGATAACGCATAAATATCTAAAATTCGTAGTTTTGATGGTCTAAAAAAAACAATGTTTTCAAATAATATAAAGTTAAGTTAAATATGAAGATATTGCTTACCTGAGAGATTACTCGGAAATGTATGCGTATGAGCTGCCATAGCAGACAAAAGCGCGCTTTGATAGGCTGCCATTGCCGCATTCACTCCAACTCCTAAGACAGAAAGAGTTTAAAATAATTTAAATAGTTCTGAATAACTATTACACTTCATACACTTTTAAACTTTCGCGATCTGTTACGAAAAAAGCTTCATGTTGCCAATTTTCGGACGAGTGTGGTTATGGGCTGATTCTTGAACTAAAAAGCAACTAAGTATACTAACCAGTTTGCGTTAAACCCCGTTGATTTTTAGGTTATAATTTGTCGTTTAACCTGTGTAAAACTTTATACGCGTGAGAGTTTTAGGTTTAAGCTTAAATCATTTTGTTTACCTGTTGGTGGCAATGATGTCAGCGTCGAGAGTAAAGCGCTACTCGATAGAGCGGAACCCGGATTTGTAGTAACGCTGAAAGAGGAAGAAAAAATGTCACTGTACAACTTTAAAATATGTACAATTATTTCTATAATAATGAGCCGACAAACGAACATACTGCCTTCTTAAATAGAAAGGTCACCACAGCCCACCACGCTTGTGACAGTTGAGACTGAAGCTACAGTTCGTATACATCTATTGAATTTCACTGATTCTAGTACCCACCAAAACGTTACGCTACAATGCAAAACATTGCTTGGAGGCAGAAATACGTTTAGGGTAGTTACCAATTATTTGGATGCTCCTACTGGAAAAGAGGAGGCTTATACTCAGCAGTGGGTAGATATAGGCTGACTAGATACATAGATAGATAGATAGATCCCTACTACCAGAGAGATGATTGGTGACGTCATAGTGGTTGGAACTTACGTTTGCCTTCCGAACGTCTGCGGAGTGCCAAATGTGCTCGGAAATGTTGGCCGAAACAGAGGAGCGGGCGACGAAGCTGGGCTGTAAGAAAATTGTATTATTTTTATAATTGACCTATAAAAGACATAAACTTAACAGTTCCATAACCTCGTAGTGGCTCGTAGTTAGCTGTAGAGCTTGGGAATGTTCGTTTGTCCTGGTACTGTGTGCCAGGACTTCCAAACTCGCGCACAGCGAGCGGGGCCTAGTAGCGGTCTCTGAGGGGCCAGAAGCGAAAAGTCCTGCGGGGAACGTGAGTTTCCCTTATAGTTGGTAGCTTTGTCCGGTGGTTCTCATTGGACATTATGGACAATATGGTTGACATTACATTGGTGTTGACATCTCCGGTACTAGTCTGGAGAACTAGTAGAGACGGCCCCCTAGATGCCGTAGCCTCCGGTCCAGCCAGCCGCGTAGGACGTGGGAACTGGCTAGTCGCCTGGATGGGTTCCGAGAAGTGAGTGTGCTTACTACTCCGCTACCAAGGTGGACACTTGGGAGTCGACTTTAGAGTCGACGACCCTAGCAGTGGCAACTGCGAGTTGTGCTTTTCGTGCAACGAGAAGTGAGCCAGCTCGACAGCTCCGGTTACCTATCTGGACAATAAGCAGTGAACTACACGTGTTCACGGGGAGACTTTCCCGAGACACTAGTCTTATGAGTACCGAATGAAGAGCGCGCTTCGGCGGGCACTGATTTGGCGTGAAGACCTAACGCAGATGGTCTCCTGCGCGAGTGTTCTACTGGCGCAGGGACGTCTGGCGCTTCTTGCATAACCTAACGGTTGGTCTCGAGGTGCCAGTACAAATAAAACTTATTGAATTAAGGAGAGTTCCATAACCTCTTAACAAAAATCCAGAACCTAAAGAGTATGATGATGTTGTGCATTACTATATTGTCTTATAGTTTGTGTTCGGTTTTGAACAGATATTGAACATTAAGTTCTATGGGTGTTGTTCCGTTGCTCATCATAGAAAAAAGAAACTGTCAAGTGTCAAATGTCATGTACGGTCTTGACATTGACAAACGGAAAAGAAGTCTTGTCGTGATTCGAGTGAGAGAAACGTGGCGGTCTGAGTTCGGTACGCTGGTTGATTCCATCTGTGGAACAGCGCCAGATCTTCATAATCGGCTATTGTGTGCTAGTTTATTGAGCCCCACGTAAGGTTGACCTTGAGAGCTTGGTCCGTGGGAGACAGCATAGTGATTTGGGTGGTGGAATCTGACTTGCCATGTGAGGCACGTGAGTCAGCACTGTGACGGCGTCTGCGCAGGAAGTTGGGGGGCGCGCCCCCTTCAACGCATGGGGGATCATCGTTCAGAAGAGTACAGCAGCGCAGGTCAGACCCACAACTAATTAATTAGGTAATTAACGGGGTGTATCGCCCTAAGTTCAGAGCAAACTCCAGCTCTTTTAACTCCCAGGGAGTAGTCTAAGGGCCCGCTATGAGCCTGGTTGATGTTGGCGATTGAGGTGGAGTGTAGCCAGAACAGTCTGGACAAACTGATAATTAAGCATAAAGCATAGCGTCCAGAGAGGTAACTGGGGCTGACAAGCGCGTATCCTATCTTATCGTTCTACGAAGAGCACAGTTAGAAGTTTTCACTGCTTGGGCCGTGTAAAGTCTACTGTTAGGCGTGTTCTTACCTTGCTGCCGGGCTGCCCGTGGGCGTCACCCGCCTTGAGGCAGGCTTTTAATTAGAGCTGTCAAGAGTGCGTCCTTCTCCCTATACGAAAAGAACAACTAGGAGTGGAAACTGCTTTCGTCACCTAAAGTCGACTTTCAAATATCCTCTAACCTGGGCATCATGTGGCCTGCGCTGCCGTTTGCGGTACCTATCTTTAAGATTAATGCAGTTGTTTATCCATTAGTCTTAAGGCTGGGGTCTCAGGATAGTCGCCCTTTGAATCTATAGATTATAGTTTTTGCCTGTCACCTGGCTGTCGGGCTGGCCGTTGGCGTCGCCTTGAGGCAGTTATTGTTATCGAAAATCACAAGTAGAAGTTTCCATTACAGTTTAATTTTCCTCTTACCTGGCGGTCGGAGAAGTACTCACCACCTATCGCGTTGACCACACGTGCAGTTGTAATTTGGCGTGCCGTGGACTATGCTAGTGGACTGCTTTTGCAGTCCTCATTGCCTTGTCTCTGACTAACGCCCTTTGGGGATAATAGTCGTAATTGTATGTACAGGCGAGGAAGTCCTACGAACAGTAGGCGTGGTCGGAATATCTCCGAAATATGAGTCGTATAATATCAAAATCGGCAAAGTAGAGTTGACCTAAAGTTTAGCAATTGAACAAAAACCGTTAACTTCAATTGGATTCATAGATCGTTGGTCATAATACAATCCACCATTTTGAATCAGCGATTTTACAACACTTCGGATTGGTTGACAGCGAAAGATTGCCGACTATGGTTGCGACGTCCCGTCGATTGCTGTCTTTGATCCCAAAGCCAGTTTTATTTCGTGTTTTTGATTTTAAAGTAACCACGTTATCGGTTAACATCTGAATTTTCGGTGTTGCCCTATATTTATCTCATTTTCGCCCACCTATCTACTTTGCCGACTTTGATTAAAATTTCATACGACTCATATTATCTCCGAAAAGTGGGCGAGCTTCCTCTACTGTATGTACCTGGCGATCTTGCTGCCGGGATGGCCGTTGGCGTTGTCCTAGAGGCAATTGTTTTAATCAGATTGTATCAGCTGTTAACTGGAGCTGTCAAGAATGCACCTTCCTCCTTATACGAAAAGCACAACTAGAGCATTGCTTCGTGTCACCTGGCGGCGCTGCTGCCGGCCTGCCCGTTGGCGTTGTCCTTGAGGCAGTTGTTGTTATCAGATGGTATCAACAGCTGTTAATTGAAGCTGTCAAGAATACGCCTTCCTTCTTATACGAAAAGCACTACTAGAGCATTATTTCCGTGTCACCTGGCGGCGTTGCTGCCGGGCTGCTCGTTGGCGTTGTCCTTGAGGCAGTTGTTGTCATCAGACTGATGGTATCAGCTGTTAACTGGAGCTGTCAAGAATGCGCCTTTCTCCTTATACGAAAAATACAACTAGAGCATTTTTTCCGTGTCACCTGGCGGCGTTGCTGCCGGGCTGCTCGTTGGCGTTCTCCTTGAGGCAGTTGTTGCTATCAGACTGATGGTATCAGCTGTTAACTGGTGCTGTCAAGAATGCGCCTTCCTCCTTATACGAAAAGCACTACTAGAGCATTATTTCCGTGTCACCTGGTGGCGTTGCTGCCCGTCTACCCGTTGGCGTTACCCTTGAGGCAGTTGTTGTTATCAGACTGATGGTATCAGCTGTTAACTGGAGCTGTCAAGAATGCTCCTTCCTCCTTATACGAAAAGCACAACTAGAGCATTTTTTATGTCACCTGGCGGCGTTGCTGCCGGGCTGCCCGTTGGCGTTGTCCTTGAGGCAGTTGTTGTTGAGCGCGGCGTCGGCGCCGGGGCTAGGCGCCGGCGCCGCCTCCTTGGCGGGGCTGTACAGGCTGAGGAACGGCGCGCTGGACGATGACGCCGTTGTGTCGATAGCCTGTGCAGATGGAAGATGTTTATATAGAGTACCATAATATGTAGTATAAATTTAAAATCATATTTTGTATTGTATGACCTGGTAACGACATGTTTTTTTTGTAAATGTCGTTGCTTCTGTGCGCTGTGGTTTCTTGCGCCCGTTCTTCGGCACAGCTTAAAAATGACGTCCTAAATGGGTAGTAGCTTAAAAAAGATTTGGATTATTTAAAGTACTTTTTAATTGAGTTTATTGAATATATATATATATATATATTTTGATTTTGATTTTGAAGGGTATGGCGTCTTAACGCGTTGACATACGAGCGGCACGCTTACGACGACGACGTAAGTAATTGCAGACGCGACGTTTGTTGTTGTCGCGTGCCTTACCAGTGGTTTGTCGACAGAGAAGGTGACGGTAATCACCAACGAGTTGACGGTTAGCCGCCGCCTCGTGACGGCGGCTGCAATTGCTTACGTTATCGCAAAAATGTCGTTCGTGTGGTAAGGGCGCTAAGGCATCTAACGCATATTTTTCCAAAATAACTAGACAGAGCCATTATAGCTTAGTCGGTAATGTGCCTGACCACCGGGTCACCGGGTATGTCTGGCTGCAGCTTCAAATCCTGCTCGTGAAAATATTTCAAATTTCTTTTCGTTTACTATTTATTTGTTTGCAACCATTTACTCATTTTTCAATTTGAAATCAAGTCAAAGCCACAACAACAATTGATGGGTAAAACTGCTAACATAACGCTTCATTTTTCCGCCAAGAAGTCCCAACACAAACGTAGGACTACTACAGAACTGGCTATAATCAGACAAAAAGGGCAAAACATAAAAAAAATAAAGTAGTCTCACCATGGGCGTGGGCACGGTGGGCATGGGCTGGCTGACGGGGTCCAGCCCGAGGCGCATGCGCTTGGCGTTGAGGCTCTCGTTCTCGCACGCCTGCGCCAGGATGTGTTCCGCTTGCACCGACGTCAGGTGCGCCGGCGTCGGCCGCACCTGAGCGATAGAGCGGAGACGGTTATGTCACTTGGTCTTTCGGGAGTAGAACATCGGTTATGCCAATGGTCTTTCGGCAGTAGAACATCGGTTATGTCACTTAGCCTTTCGGCAGTAGAACATTGGTTTATGTCACTTGGCCTTTCGGCAGTAGAACATCGGTTATGTCACTTGGCCTTTCGGCAGTAGAACATTGGTTATGTCACATGACCTTTCGGCAGTAGAACATCGGTTATGTCACTTGGCCTTTCGGGAGTAGAACATCGGTTATGTCACTTAGCCTTTCGGCAGTAGAACATTGGTTTATGTCACTTGGCCTTTCGGCAGTAGAACATCGGTTATGTCACTTGGCCTTTCGGCAGTAGAACATCGATTATGTCAGATGGTCTTTCGGCAGTAGAACATTGGTTATGTCACATGACCTTTCGGCAGTAGAACATCGGTTATGTCACATGGTCTTTCGGCAGTAGAACATCGGTTATGTCACTTGGCCTTTCGGGGGTAGTACCGTTTTGGAAATACCACTGTGTACAAGTATCGCAGGCAGGGGAAGAACAAATGTACAGTCGAGGAGTTCCCGGTAGACCACTTTTTGGCCATTTTCTAGCGTGCATACAGTAGCGTGCGCGTAGATGTGTGCAAACGAATACCGCCGAATGGTTGATCGGGAACTTCCTTTTCCTGTTTTTTATGTAATTTAGCATCGTTAGAAATAATATTTAATCACAATTCAAGAATTCAACTTTCCCATACTTTTAAAGGGAAACACCCTAAAACTCCGAAAAACTTAATTCCGAATTTGAATATTCCGAATTTCAAAACTTCCAATTTCATATTTCGAAAAAATTTTAATCACGATTATTTTAATTCACGGACATCAAAAATACAATTTTTAAATTTTTCGATTTTCATAAGTCCGAACAAACAAAAACCCGAAATGTTATTAGTCGGCAAAACGGAATTCCGATTAAAATATTTCCGAATTTCAATTATTATATTAATAATTTAATAATTGAGAGTTAGCCTAGCAATACAAAAGGGCAACGCTGCCAGCCATTTGTGGACTTTGCCGCACGGCAGCGGTTCTCTTAGAGATTTTTTGACGTGACAACGTCTTAAATTAGGTTGCGGCTGGGAGTCACTTATGAAAAAGTGTAACGCTCGGTAACGTTACGATGAGTCACCGAACGAGAGAGAGGCCCGCCGAATGCCTTGCGTCTCTCTCCCACTCAACTATGTTTTAAATATAATTCTTTGTTTAAATAAATGTTTTAAATTGTTACTATTATTTCATCCTTCTTCCTACTATACGAATGAATATTCACATTAAAATTATTTTACCACTCAAAGTCGTTGTCACGTAAAACTTTCGCCCGTATACCGACTTTACAGGCAACCAATTTTTTTATATATAAGGTATTTTTAGGTTTTTTAGTTTTTAAGTTATTTAAGTAGTTTTAGTTTATAATGGTTTCGTTGTTTAATTTCTTGTCTTGTGTATAAATAAATATTATTATAGATATCAATATTGAAATTCGAATTTCGATTTTAGTAATAGTTTTAAACGTTCGGGATTTTGTAATTTCGGATTTGTAAAAAATGGATTTATGATATATCGGGATTGTGATATTCGTAATTCTGAACCATTCGGAATTATAAAATTCAGAGTTTTGAAATTCGTGTTTATGAGAATTAACTTTTTCGTATTTATGTAGTGTACCCCTTAAATATTTATACTTAAATGCAGTTAATTTACCAAATATACGTCAATGGATTTTCCCATTTTATTATTAATAACTACTAACAGACTTGACTGAATCTTGTTCATGTCTAGTCAAACAAACTATATCTAGATAACATTTTCATAACGCCAATCGTCCATACTACGTCCTATGTCACTCCCACATCCGGTCCGGAACTCCAGACCCACAACGTTGAGTACTAGGCAAACATAAGTAAGGCAGAGATCGGACCCTCACCGCTGAGTCCCAAGCGCTGGCGGCGCCGGCGCTGCTGCCGTTGCCGGCGGCGGGCACTTCGCCGCGCACCTTCTTGTTCCGCCTACAACTCTTCAGATAAGTCCTGATTCTCTTCCTTGCACGCTCCGCAAACTCCGGAAACTGCCGCGTGCACGAATCTATGATCGCCTGGATCTTTTCCTTGGGCTGTTTCGAGATAGGTACTATCCTATCGAGATTCTCGTCTACGAAGAGCCGGACGAACATCTGGAATTGTAATTACTGGTTAGATAATTTAAAAAGGTAACAGCTAAAGTGAAAATAAAAAAAATGGAGTTTTAGATGCAAAAAGAATAGCTTGATGGATGAGTTAGCCAATTAATATACTACTTGTACATACATACATATAATCCCGTCTATTATCACCGAGGGGCTAACCCTCCAGTCAGAGACAAAGGCAATGAGGACCGCAAAAGCAGTTTTCTGCCATAGTCCACTTTTCACCAAATACCGATTGCACATGTGTTCAGCGTGACAGGACCCATCGCCGCTCTATGCTGTTGGATGTATGTGCAGTCTTTGGTCCGTTAGTCGCCTTTTAAGACACCCAGGGGAAGAGAGGGGGTGGAAGTATTATTTAAATAAGCTACTACGCCACACGGCTCTTTAATTTACAATACACTAGACTAAATAGTAAGCACAAATCACACTTCATACTAATATTATAAAGGCGAAAGTTTGTGAGTGTGTATGTTTGTTACTCTTTCACGTAAAAACTTCTGAATAAATTTGGATGAAATTCAGCATACAGATAGATTATAACCTGGATTAACACATAGAATACTTTTTATCCCGATATTCCTACGGGAACGGGAACCACGCGGGTGAAACCGCGAGCGGCCGCTAGTCTATAATAAGAAGGTACGTTGCGTTTCCGCTAGTTCTCGTTAGGGCTAAGTATTTCAGACAATAATTCTGATCAAGACCGGTAAATTACAAGAAGCATAATAATGATTCTTGCTTAAGAGCGTAATAGGAACAACGTGGAAAACAAAACGCAAACTTGTAGCTACACGCTCTATAACACAGTATGATTGAATGAATGACGGGATCTTCACTTTTTTAACCTCATAAGCATAATTTCAGGATAGTCTTTGCATAATGAGAGTAAATGAAGCAAAACACGTGTGCCATCTCTTTCTGTATCTCTAACTCTCCGCTTAGGCGTGACGTATAAGTACTCACATTAAAAGCCTTCAGCCGCTCAGGGTCGTGGTGCTGGGGGTCCACCCTGTCATCGCTGTCGTCATCCGAGGCCCCTGCGTCGTCATCATCCTTCGTTCGGTCGGATGAGGACGTCTCGTCGTGAGTCGACGCTGGCTCCACCCCCGGGGTTACTGACCCAACGTGAATTGGGCTCTGGAAATGGATCAGCTCATTCAGTTGTGCCAGTGAAAATTATTTTTTACTAAACTTCTGACTAAACTTTTTCGTTGACAACTAACTAGAAGAAGCCCTCTTCCTCCGGAATGAATATTTTTTGGAACCAACCAACAGCTATAGACTACGTGATAATTCCACATAATATTTGATGAATCAACAATGAACATATAATTTGTTTCTGGAGAGTAGGTACTGCCCTAGAAAATTAATTAATTGGGAAAAAGACCTAGTGTAGGGCCCTGTAAACTGGTTGGCAGCAGTTGGATAAGAAGAGCCAAGGATAAGGGCGTTTTGCTTTGGCTAAAGCACAAATCGCGCGCGCCATTAAACATATAAAAAGGATCAGGGCGCGATATTGACATGACACTACTGACGGAGGTCTACTAGCGATCTTATTACGAACGCATCTTTTTAAGCAGGTAGTATATTATGCAGTCGGTTCTGGATTAGTATTCAAAATGCAAGTGTTTTGAGTAGTCTTTTCTATCCATTTACAAGATAAAAACGCTTAGTACTACTTAGGTACTTAGGTATAGTTTACATAACAAAAAGGTTGTTTTAACATAATTATATAAAGGAAGTATGATGAAACGCTGGTCAACCTTAAAACTCACCGAGTGTCCGGTAGCCAGGGGCGTAGGAGGCTTAGGAGGTTTGCTGCCGAGCCCCAGCGCGCTGTGATAGGATGCCCACAGGTCCGCCATGCTGTCGGCGCCGCTTTCGGAGACCTCGCCGTTGCGGCCTGGAAGTACCAGGAGGGCAGCAGTTAGCAGGTTCCTTCAGTGAATCGGTGGCAGGAGTTAGCAGTATCCTTTAGTGATTCGGTAAAGGGAACAATCTGCTCGGTACACTGAAAACACTTTACAAGCAATGACCATTTCGAATCGATTAGTAACTTTTTAACAATGACGTCGAACTGTAATCGAAGTGGAACAGTATGGGTGTCTAAAACTGAAAGAGGTAGGAAAGTATGCCTGCATTCAGAAAATTTTAAAATCTCTCATACACAACCGGGTACCAAGAAAATTTTTAGAAATAATAATATAGATATTTTTTTATTGAAGATATGGGTTGTCATGTACGGAATTTCGGATTACCTATCCATTACAATTGCTCACCTGTACTATCTGAATATGATTTTTTTTTATTCAAATGTGTCCTCGAGATCATTATCATCAGGATCATCCAACTTCGTTGTCTACAATATGTATGAAACCGTACATTTTTTATCGCGTTATGATAGCTATTGAATATAAGCTTTAGCTAACTGTTGCATCTAAAACTAGAGGTAAGACAACCAAGTTCACTGTGGTTCAGGATTCCGGGTGAAGCGCGTTTCCACCTTCGGCCTTATCGTCACTACTATTAGGTAACAAGCATAGATTATAACATTTGTTTTAATCTAAGGTAACAAGAAAGTAATTTGACGTTTACGTATCAATGTGGAAATAACAACTATTTCCACATTGATACCGCTCGCTCTGATCTGAATGATAATAATATATCCAAGCTTGATAAATTATTGAGTTAGCGGGATTAGCACAACATATTTTTATTCCATTTTTGTATTTTTGAATAATAACCTTTGCTCTTGGTATGCCTATAACGCAGAGTGCCTAAGTCGCGTTATGCCTAGACCAAACGAGATGTGGGCGTATTGCGACTTAGGTCAATTCCGTTTTTGTCCAATAGCGAGATAGGCTTAGTGAGACTAAGGTTCATAAATACAATATTGAAACAGGCTTGGATTTTATATAGCTGAACACGAATATGTGTAATTTTTTTTATTTTACTAAGCGCTTGGCCTTCATCTCACCTGATGGTAAGTGACGATAAGGCCGAAGGTGGAAGCGCGCTTCACCCGGAATCCTCAACCACTGAGGAACTGGCTATCTTATCTCAAACTGCCGAAACACAACAATGCTATAAACATCGTTGTTATGGCGACAGACTTAGATAAGATGGTGGTAGCTAGCCAGGCGGACTTAACAGCCCTACCATCAACCAAACCGAGCACACAAAGATGTACCCCCCGCTGGGAATCGAACCCGAGACCTCTGGCTCTGAAACCGGTGGCTTTGCCACTAGACCACAGAGGCGATTAAAATATGTAATAAAAGTATGCTACTTTATTGTAAAAAATCTAGAAATTCTAATGCTGATTTTCATTTTCAGTGGAAATGATTAGTTCTCGAGATATAGGTCTTTAAAGTTTTATTATTTTTTACAACAATTACTATCGATTTTGACATATTGACGTTTACTGATTGAGGATACTAGCTGCCCTACTCCTGTAGGTCACGTGATAGGTTGGAAATCACGAAAGCGAAAATCGCGAAGCGCAGCGTAGCGTTGTCTTGAAGTAAGTGGTTATTATTTTTTATTAGACAACAGAATTACTAACTGCCCTACTCCTGTAGGTCACGTGATAGGTTAGAAATTTAGGGCAATCGCGAAGCGCAGCGTAGCGATTGTCTTGAATTTCGAGGTTATTTTTTTTATTAGATAACAGAATTGTAGTTGATTTTAAGGTTAGTATTTACTAATTTAAAAAAAATAATATCTCTAAAACTATTCATTTCCGCAGAGTAGGAGTACTACTAAAGGATAGCCTTCGTCCCCTCCTTCCCCCCCCCCCCCCTCTTAATTCGTGTACAGCTATTCAAAATTTTTACCTTGAAACAATTTGCATTAACGCTTTTAGTATCGGATGTGTCAGTGCTTCAGCGCATTATTTATTCATTTATCTTTAATAACGGCCAGTTATCACTTACCACGTGAAATAGGACACGTCATTATACTTTGAAATTAATTAGGTACGTAGCTTCTTTATCCATATAAACTCTCAATATAATTAGGCAGCTCTGACCGTCACTAATTTTGTCCTTTTTTATACAGAACCCGTCCTATATTTTAACTTAGTATGCATACCTAGTTACCAAGACAGCATAAATTAACAAGGGTGCTGGATGCACCCGCAAGCGACCGGTACATCTGCCTCTAAATGTCAACCCGAACAAGCCCCCGCCTATAAATAATTTGAGGTGCCTGCGTCGCGTCGTTTGCGCCCTGGTACATGGACACTCTCGATATGGCTTCGTGTTATAAAAATAGCCAACTAGCCCCACTGCTACAGTGGAAATTATGCAAGCGGACGCCTAAAACGGCGTCTAGTGGTGCGACTCCAGTTTTTATACCTTAAATTTAAAGGAACACTGCGCGCGGTCACAGTATTCAGCAAAAGGAATAAATAGTTCAAAACTTTTTGCTTCACTTAAAAACGTTTGTCAGATAGGTATTTGAAAAAGTTATTTACCTTGCGTTTGGCTGTGGTAATTCCATGCAAGCAACATCATTTTCAACTTCTCAGCGTCTTTCGCGAGGGCCTGACCTGCACCAGATCACATTCGCCAATCAATTTCAAATTTAGAATTACAATTTTCCTCTTAAAACAAAAGCCAATCGGTTGGTATTTTATGCCAGTTGAACAATTTTGAATGTGAATTCGAAGTATGTAATGCGTAAAATACCAATTTAATGTTTTAATTGATTTGATGCAAGTCTAATGCTGTACTTTAAAGATGCAGTTTAGTACCTAACTTGCTGTCACACTCACCAGAATAATTATCATCGTCATTCATGTCCGCCGGCTCCTGAGTGAGATTATCCTGGAACAAAAGAAAAACTTTATTAAATATTTTCTTAGTATTAGAAAGTGGGTAGGTGGTAGGAGGGTAATAAAATATAACACTATGTACAGGAAGTGAAAAATTGCTATCGTTTTAATCATCGAGATAGCTCAAATAACTAGTATTAATGTAAACACAAAAATAAACCTTGATTAAATTCATCGAACGCCGAACGCTGCGTTGTTGGGACGGACTTTGACATGAGCGAAAATACCCGCGCTTCGGCGGCAAGCGCGCACCGTGTGATCGCAAGTTTTAAATAATTAATAAATTAGCGAATCGGTCGGCTGGCCTGTCCGGGTCAACGCTCTGCCGCGCAAATCGATAGTGCTTCAAATGGACAACCCACTAAATATAGGTGCCACCACCGCGTGTGTGTTGGGACCCTAGTACATGTCAAATTTGTGTAAACCAAAAAATACATACATATTCATAAATAATTATACCTTACTTAATTCCATCGAGGGTAGTCTTTTACTCTATAAGATGACTGAAGGCTTTTGTTTAGTTTGCGAGTTTTTCCTTATTTAATTAAAGAGAATATTTTAAGAGAATAAAAAAGACTATCGAAAAAAGTGAATGAGGCAAGAGTAAATAGGACAAATGGAAGGGGAAGACCTCAACGAACGCACTAGAGACGTTCCCGTAAAAGTCAGGTCAAGAGTACCTAAAACCGGCAAGTAAGTTTATAGAGGGTAAATTAAGCAAAAGAAGTTTGTCGGGATATCGTAATAAAGGGAAAGCTGTAGTCTCTGCCTACTTCTTACGGGAAACAAGTGAATGTATATATTTTTAAGTTCTTAGGCGCTGCGCAAAAGTAAACACTGTCTGTTGCGGACAATGGACACCATCTTACAAAAATTTGCAGTGCGTTCAGTTGCCGATACCGCGACACTGCGACCGTTTTTGTATGCCGGAGTCTCGTGACGGCATCGGCAACAGCGTCTATTGGTAAAAGAGCGTCATATTACGCCCCCAATTTCTTCGAAAACGGGTCATTCTACCATTGCCGCATAAGTGCAGCTCGATGCAGTCAACAAAGCGACCGTTTAGAATGACCGACTGGTGTTGTGAATGCTACGGATGCCGCGCTCCGCCTTTGTAGCCACGCTCGCAGGCAAACACGAGAGCTGCTAAAATGCTGCGATGAGAGCGCTTCCAAATTCGAATATACATTTCATTTATCGTGACGCTCTTTTGTTTGATTAATAAATCTTCGCACGTCTGTAGTTTTAGATGTTTCAGCTATTGCCAAGTGAAGTTGAAAATATCATAGTCAAACTCATTCTAAGCTTCTTTACGGGAATGTGTAAAAGTAAACTGATCTCTTAACACAACTTTGCAACTAACATTGTTGCTATGGCCACTGACTTCGATAAGATGATGGCTGGTAGCCTGACCAGGCTTAAACAAGTTCTACTACGTAAGTATCCCCCGTATTCTCCCGAACGTTATAAGAGTACCTAAATTAAGCAAAGGATGTGTCTCAGGATTCTAGCAATGGAAAACTATAATCTATGCTCACCCCTCCAGGAAACGAGCATGGTGTATGTAGGTATCCCCGTTGTGAATCGGAGCCAGAACCTCGTGAGTATGAGACCGGTGATCCAACCACTAGGCCACAGAATTAGTTGAAACAGATTTAAGGGTGGAATAAGCACCGGCATAATAATTTATATATTATTTCAGTCCTCGCGCAGACCAAAGGCGGTTAAAGTTAGGAAGCTAAGTTCGCAGCATTTTAGGATCATGATTACAGTAATGAAAAAGTTTGTAATTTAAGTATAGCCATTACAATGTTTCCTAAAGACTAGCCATGAATTAAACATAAATAATGGTGTACTGACTCCTTAGTTTGTGTATACCTGCCTTAAATTTGCCTTAGAATTAATGGTACAAGGTACAATACATATTAATATTTTAAAAAAAACTAGATAAGAGAAATAAAAGAATAGTCACTATTAACATCAATTAAATATTTTTCGTTTTTTATAACCAATTACCTTCTAGAATGGAAACCAGACCAGAAAGGAATATAAAAGTCACTTCAATAACAAGCATAGGTAGGTACCTAATATTTATAATCTATATAAGTAATCTTGCTGGCCGGTTCGTCCCCTATAATATTGGCAAATTGGACCATAAACCTAGCTCCGATGGGTTTCATAAAACATAAACAAACATGTATGTAGTACCTATGGTAATTTTATGGGAGTAACTCCTGTCGAGTTATGCTTTCCTGAGCATGACCAGGCGAGATTGGTGTTTTAAAAAAAGGTTTTGAATTAAAATATCAATATTGACAAGTGAACTATAAATCTCTCATTTTTATAAAAAACGAGCTGTCCCCGCGAACTTCGTACCGCCTAAAAAACAATGAATGTAGATGAATGTAGAGAATATTGTACAGTCAACTTTAGTTAAAATTCATTTAGTTCATGAAACTAAACAATAACGTCAAGCTGTTAATTCTGTCAAATACCTTTTAACTTTTTTCATTAATTACATCATCTTTGCTGTCTTCTTTATCAGTCACTTAATCATTTTATATGCAGATATTTTAATTAAAAAAAATTACACTTTTCTCTTTTTTTAAACATTAACATTTTATTTTTATACAAATCTTGTCCTAACAATTACGAACACAACAAAAAAGGAATTAGTCAAATTGGTGCAGCCGTTCTGAAATGATGGGCGTACAAACATTTCGGCAATTGATTTTTATTAAGGATACATAGTCTTGCCATAAGTTCTGTCCCAACTTAAATGAGAGTATTTTAAATTAGATATAATAAGTAGGTTTTTTACTATTCATTTCGATTTAACACATAGCTATGTGTAAACATGGAGTGGGTTACCACAGAGAATCGAATCGCTGTGATTGCATTACACAAAGGTAAGAAAAAATCAGTCGAGATTTTCAACTTGCTAAAACCATTAAAAATATGCAGAAATTTGTTTACCGGGACATCAAGCGTTCAATGAGTTGTCTTCTATCGATGATAGGCCAAGGGCGCTCCGAAGGTTGAAAGAGGCCACCACCCAGCATCTGTGATGGTTTGGTAGGGCGTGTCCTACGAATGCATGACAAAGCTCAATTTTAGTGAACAAGGGGTGAAAACACGAGCAACTAACTACCAACGCGATATTTTAGAGAAGTTAAGCCACTAAGTAACACTGTGTTTGCTGGTAAACAATGGATATTTCAACAAGACTCAGCACCAGCGCACAAAGCGAAATCAACCCAGCGCTGGTTAGACGTGAATTTAACGGATTTCATCGCCTCTGAAGATTGGCCCCCTGCAAGTCTTGATCTTAACCCTTTTGATAATTGCTTATGCAATATTTTAGAGGAGAAAGCCTGCTCTTAACCTCATCGAAAAATCGAATCGTTAAAGGAAGACTTAGTGAAGACAGCCGTCTCGATATTACTGGATGTGGTACGTGTGGCCATAGATAAATGGCCAGGTCGTTTGGAGAAATGTGTAAAAGCTGAAGGTGGTAATTTTGAATAGGTACCTAGTTTAAATATTTGTGGTAACCACCATCTTATCTAAGTCTGTCGCCAGAACAACGATGTTTATAGCTTTGTTGTGTTCCGGCAGTTTGAGATAAGATAGCCAGTTCCTCAGTGGTTGAGGATTCCGAGTGAAGCGCGCTTCCACCTTCGGCCTTATCGTCACTTACCATCAGGTGAGATGAAGGCCAAGCGCTTACCCGTTGCCAATAAAAAAAATCTACACAGTTCAACGCATAAATTACATGCTTTTAAAATTGCACTTCTTTTTTTTTTCTTTACACTAACTAGATATGTTTATATGAGGGACAGAATTTATGGAAAGACTAGGTAGACTAGAGGCCAGCTCACGACTTCGTCCGCATGAACCCCATACGTGACGAATTTCTAAAAAATTTCTTCCATACAAATCTTTCCCTGAATTACAAACTCAACAAAAAAAGAATTTTCCAAATTGATGCGCGTACAAGCATATCGGCAATTGATTTTTATTATTTTAGACTTTAGCAGGTAATAACAACACAATATATTTATTACCTTTGAAAAATTACACATTTAGGTTCGGTATGTTAATGAAAGCAATACAATGTAATCAATGATTGGACGCTTCATCGGGATTCACCTTTAGCTTTACATGAAGGTAGCTAGGCAGTCTATTTACACCAGTATGCACATAATGTACAAGCACCTGTCTTAGGTCTCAAAGTCATTAGCAATAGGCGTCATACTTGACTTATAGATGTTACGATTGATGTCCTGTACGCAGTACACACGCACGACTGCACCTTATCTGTCATTGAGCCGTAATTAATTACAGCTAAATTGCAATACACCAACGTATGTACCGGGCAAACATAGTTACACAGCAGTATAGGTAGGTAAGGTCAACGGATATTTAGTGTCCGCATAGCAGATGCGGTCCTTGGCCACCGCCCTCAAGACGGTCGATATCTTGCTTGTCACCCCACCTAACTCCTCACGGGCTATGTGCACCTGGTACTTAGATGCCTGACGCGTAGCTCTATCTGTAAATGAGTTGGTACATTCCGTATGTTTGGCATCTATGACAAGTGCTTCTGTAAAACTTAAAAAGTTAAACCAGCTAAATTGTGACTTAACTTACTCGTAAGTCTGTGAAGTTTTCGTTAGTTAGATCGTATCTTCGCTAGGTAGTTCCTATTTGTTTGGTAGTTTCGTTGAAACTTGGATTCGTATTAACTATGATTATAATGCTTATCTTTACTATCAGCTTCTTCACATTTCAATTAGGTTACTTGGAAATGACAACTATTTGTTCAATATTCAAACAGAAACTCAGTCTAGTATTCAGTATTCAATCCAGTCATTATCTAGGAGCAGTTATCATCTGATTATTATTTTTAATTTTATAGTAATTTCCCGCCGGTGTGGCCAGTTTTCAAAGTTCAAACAGAAACAGGTTTCCAGATTACTTCAATCTGTTTAGATTGTAATAAGAAGATTACTAAAAAGTTTCAAAAATATTAATGTTCCTATTAAGATTTTACTTGACCTTCCACACACGTGCTTACACAGTATTAATAGAATTTGAGTCTTAGCAGTCAGATATAAAGTAGCATCTGATTTGAACTGCCTAAAATGTTAAGCCAAAGTTATTGGTGGAAATGAAGTTTGAAGGAACATTTACGAGTGGTCAGCCGCCCAAGCTTTCCACCTTGCTGCCTGGGAATAAGGCTGTTTTTCGCATGTTTACCGTCAACGTAAACAAATGAGCTCCGAACGCAACGTCAAACAGTATGATTCTTTAGCACCTGCCCATAGTTTGCGCTGGCGATAAATTATTTGGTGATAGACGAATAAATCGCGGAGTAACCTAGTTTTGCGATACAAAATAACTGCAAAATTTCGGGAATCCACCACCGGCTATATGCTGAGGGCCTGGTATGTGCTGATACATGGGCTATGTACCGTACCCCCCGCGACCCCGTCCGTTACCCGTGTAGTGCCTACCACCCCGCGAGTGCGCGCGCTGGGACACGCGGGAAATCTATCGACACTCGATAATTCCAGGTGAGCTGCGAAAATTCCATAATTGAATCTATTGATGGCATTTTTTTCCAAATTTTACGCGAACCTCCACGTTGTAATGAAACACTTTACATGAAACATGATAAGAAAATGTTAGGTTGAAATAAAATGTAAAATAGACACGTGTAAAGAGAAAAATTATCATAATATCTTTCTAAAAAGAAAATTTGTGTTTAATTTTTTTATTAGCTTATAAGTTTGGGCTTAATTTTATTTAGATAGATTATTTTCACATGTCGGTTATAAACCATTTTGTATAATGTGCAATAACTTGACGATATGACACTTCACAAAACAAATTAAAAAGAACAATGCCTTTATAGTAGATTTTAATAGTCATATATATTTTAACGTCTATTATTTTTATGAAAAAACATCTATTTTTCTTGTAACGAAAAAAAATTTGTAGAACATAATCCAGAAATCTTACTTACAAATTTTATAACCTCCAAGGAACGTGCTAGCCATAAGACAAATTTTAAGATCGGTTAAGCAATAGCGTCGGAGCTATTAATAGTAAAAGCGTATAATTACCATTTGGTTTCAGACGACTTCACCCAACAAACGCATCAGCCATCCATCGATAACCAAGCATCGATACACAATCATCGACAGCGCGGCATAACGCAGCAATCAGGTGGCAGTCAGCGTATAATCATTAAATACCCACGCTAGGGGTGCGATGACGCCCGCGGCGCCACCCATCGCCCGGCCACCCGCGCCCAATTATGAAAATACGAACAAAATACATTCCCCAACGCACCAACGTCAAAAGCCCAAAGTCCACGATTATCGATAATGACCGACCCTCCGCGCATCCTTACTGTGGCTTTCTTACATATTTATACGAAGATGACGCATATTGATTGACTTACCGTGACTTTCGGCTCACCAGCTCCTAAAGAACCTGATGTGTATGAAAGTAACTACTACACCATTAATGACTGCTCCTGTCCGTAATCGGTACTTTGTTATCGCGAGGACAGCGATTTATACAGAAAAAACACTTATGCTTTGTTCTAAGTAATGTAATAAGGTATATTGTGTGGTACATTTTGTATCGTATAAATGCAATTTGAGTAAAATAACACATTTTAATGGCAATTGTTACCTAAAGTGTAAATCGATACTTTGTCAGACTTTAGGTAAGATTTCCCTCAACATACTACATGACAATGTACTACATTTTTTATAATCCAGGTTGTGTGGTGAACGAACTCGTATCAGCAGGTAACACAACAGAACAAACCATTACCTGGCATACTTGTTGATACGTCATGTAAGTTCAAGTTCGCAAGAAAGTCTACCATGACAAAAAAACTTATAAAATGCACGTCGCTTTCTTGCCATCGCGTCGCGAGCCAAAAGCGTTTCGCAGCTAATGGCGGGAATAGCTTAGATTTTTTTGTTCACTATTTTGCAACTTTTTTCCCGTAGCTACTAGGAGCGCAGAGCGGGCTGGAAGTTTTCGCGGTCTTTCAAATGAACGGCTTCCTAACGTAGCTGCGCCCCGGTATTTTTAAAGCGGACAGCGCCCCCCTGCGGCGCTCGCGGGCCCACCCTCTCCCCGAACAACCCCCTTCGCCCACACACAGTAATACCATAACGGGTGCGAGCTATGACGAGATTATCTACGTACACGCGTACTATACCAGTACAGGCGCTCGCTATGTACCATGAGTACATAAACACATAAGCGATGACTTATATGCGTAATACATAGCAGCATTGATTTACCAGAGGCCGGACGCTGTCATCGGACAATGACGATTACCGGGTATTAAGCAAAAATATATCACGGAACGACTGTAATGGCGTTATTACCTTTTACTAAGGGCTCAAAGTTGCGAAGAGGTGTGACAAATTCGATATATTTTGTTCTATTAGCAATTAAGTAGAAGCAATGAGCCTTAAGTAGAAAGCAATAAGACCTAATTCTTTGCTCGATATTTTCGCTGAGCGTTACGGTAATAACAAGACGAGATGCCAGTGAATAATGTGTTCGCAACTTACATTTATTTCAGACCGTCCTGGCACCATCTACTTTTTAGGTATCCGTACGTTAAAAGAAATCAAGATCACTCAGCCAGACAGTGACTTGACTGGTATCCTAAGCAGTTTTCAGAAGTCAAGTATGGATATCACATAAGTGTACCGGATCGACGTTCAGATCATTTTGTAATAACTGAAAATAGGAAAACAGTACTGAACTTGTATAAGTTGTCCTGTATAAGATGAGCAATCAAAATAGCATAGTAAATAAAACCATCACTTTCGAGTCAATTAATGCCAATTTTCGAATTGACCCCAGCATGTTTCCTTAGAACGAATTCCCCTATTTCTTATCAATGCGGCTATTTCCATACGGCACATTCAGATTTCCCGTTCCTTATAACATAAGTAAACATACTTGTAATTATTTTTAAAAACATTATTTTCTTTTGTAACGCAAGTCTTTACTCACTTAGCCTTCAAATCATCTGATGATGGTGATGATGAAAAAAATCTTATCTCTAACTGCCGGGACATAACAATGCTATTATAAAGGCGACAAAATGTAGTACTTAGAAATGGTAGATATCCAGAAAGACTGAAAACAAGCGCTGTCATAAATGATAACGAGTACTTTTTTTTTTCTTTTATAGCAGAAGGAGGCAAACGATCAAGCGGGTCACCTGATGGAAAGTAATCACCGCCGCCCATGGACACCCGCACTAATAAGTACCCCCCACCGGGAATTGAACTCGGGCTCTCTGGTTCTGAAACCCAGCGGTGGTATAACCACTACACCATAGAGCATAATATTACCAGAGTTAAGTAATAGTTCCTTACGGATAAAACAGCCGTATCGATACGAAAACCAGTATATTTACATCTACAGTCTTAAATAAGGCTAAAACTAGCACAAATTGTAAATCACAAAATAAGATTTTCCACAAGAAAAAAAGTATTTTTTAAATACCTCAAACAACACTATTGAAAGGAACTCTTCAAACAAAGTAATTTTTTACTGATTCCATTAAAAAGGTTGAATATCGTGTCAGTCAACTGATTATTAAGAGACTACACGTGGAGGAAAACTTTGATCGTATTAAAAAACGTTGATCGCTTTAAAATGTCGTTGATCACGGATAGCTATTTGTCGTATCTATGATATTATTAAAAAAACGTCTGTCATCAAGCAGCTGTTTCATCCTTTTTCTGCTGTTTCAGCTGTTTAATATACAGGATGTTTTGTAATAGTTATATAATCCCGCCACTGGTGGAAGTGTAAGTGGAAACACTACGTCTAAGTGGCATGCAAAATTCTCATACAAAACTCAGAAAAACGACATTTAGTAGTCCCCTGTTTCCTCCTTCAGAACTGGACCAATTTTTATTACTTTTTTCAGCATCGGTTAGAGAAAGAGATTTTCTATGCTTGTATGTTTGATTTTTTTAAACCAGCCACTTAATGTTTCTGAAAACGCCTTAAAACGGAGTGATTTCGCTAAATTTTGAAGGCTCCTTCCCAGCTAGCAAAATACCCTTAGAATCGAAAGCTTTTAAGAGCTATGTCCTTAAATAAATTTTTATACGTTTTGATTAAGATAGAGACTCTAACAATGGCATATCATAAGTCTATTTAAGCTATAAGAGCATATATACTTGTAAAAAATACTTTTAGAAGTATATAAGAAAACGTGAAATGACATCAATAAAACCAGTAGTGTTATAAACGCACTCTGTAAGCCTAATTCTTAATTAACACTTATACATGCACTATGTATGTCCACTTGATCTTAAAAGTGACTTATCAAAGTATTTTATTAGATATCGGCTGTTACACTTATAACTTATTCTTACAGACGTATATAAGCAAACTTTATATAAAATTTATTAGAGCAATAGTATTATACACGCACTTTATAAGCCTAATTGCCCATGAGTCTTAATTAACACTTATACATGCACTTTGTAAGACCACTCAATCTTAGAAGTGACTTTACTAAGTGTTTTGTTAGATATCGTCTGTTACTTATAACTTATTCTTAAAGATGTATATAAGCTTACTTTATAAAACATTTGTAAGAACAGTAGTATTATATGCGCACTTTATAAGCTTAATTACCCTTGATTCTTAATAAACTCTTATGAATGCATTTTGTAAGATCACTCGATCTTAGAAGTGACTATTGTAAAAGATAGTAAAGAGTACTAGCACGTCAAATGTCTTAGAAACTAGATAATTGCAATTAGAATTCTAATGCATTGCAAAAAAGTCAAAAGGTTATGAGCAATGGCCGCGTGGATTAAAAAATGTGGTTGAGTTTGATTTTAGAAGTGCGGTGTAAACATTAAACAATGGTAATGCACTTATATTGGTTCTGTTAAAGCCACTATAAGGCATGATTGGTGATAATGGCGACATTTCCATATTTTTCATTTTTAATAGAATATTTTTTATTATTAAAGATACATTGTTGAAATGGCCCGTAAAAATATTGTGATTGTTATTTTAAAATACTCGATAAAATCGACTTCGCAATTAAATAACAGTTAGTAATGCGTAATAAACATGAAATTATACTTACACATTTTGTAGGAAAGTGAATTAAACAGGACAGTACATAATACTTACGTTTTTAATACTCTTCTTATTATTCTGAAAAGTTTCACGAGCACTTGGCAATCCTTTCGGCGGACTGTGATTACATCTGATTACATGTCTTACTAAAAGCTCGCAAAGAGCACTACAAGTAATATCACGCTTATAACAGCATTAGTAAGTTGGTTTATATAAGGGTAAATGCCCATAAAGAATGCCTTTGTAAATCATTTGTAAGTCTGTTTAGCATTATTAAAGCATCAACAAGAATTTTGTAAGATTGGAAATACACTTCTCGAGACCATTTTAAGATATATTTAAGGGTAAATAGACTTATTAAGTGCGCCCAAATCCACACTTATAGCAGTCTATCGGAGTACCATAAGACTGGTAAAATTATACTCTTGGGATGTGTGTAAGAGGAAATTTTGCTAGTTGGGTTGTTAGTAAATAAATGACTTAATGCAAAAAAATCAAACATACAGACATAGAAAATCTCTTTCTTTAAGCGGTGCTAAAAAGTAATAAAAATTGGAGCAGTTCTGAAGGAGGAAACATTTGTATGAGCATTTTGCTTGCCACGTCGACGTAGTGTTTTCTCTTAAGAGGGTTTCGCATTTCGGTTTCCCATACAAACTTCCAAGTCGAAATTTTCAAAAACCAGTAAGCCAATTTTAATAAAACTTTGTATGCTAAAGCATTAACTCAGTTATTTAAACGTTTTTTAAAAATGTTTTTAACAAAATATTTAGATCTCTGTATGTTACTCTAGCATGCACAGTTTTATTGAAATTGGCTTAATGGTTTTTACAAATTTCGACTTGGAAGTTTGTATGGGAAACCGAAATGCATAAACCCTCTTATGTACGTAGAACAACTATAATTGCGAAACACAATCAGCTGTTCCATACATTTTGGCTTAGGCTATTAGTAAACACCCTGTATATGGTTATATGTAAAGCCTTATCCAAGTGACAAAGAGTTCGCTCCGATAACCCAGGAAGGGTTCAATTCTTGGTTCGGTTGCAACCCGCATGCAAATAACCATTGATTGTAGCGATAAAATGATTTCAATGACGAAGGGAAAAACTTAAAGGAGAAAACTATGTTAGCTCAATTAAATAGCAGTAGGTACTCTAATAATAACCGTGTTGCGTAGCGGTGAAAGAATACTACCACCTCCTTTCTTCCCTTGAGTCTCGTAAAAGGCGACTAACGGACTAAAGACTGGACTTACTTCCAACAGCATAGAGCGGCGATAGGCTCACCACCTGTCTCGCTGAGCACATGTGCAGAGGACTGCTTTTGCTGTCCTCATTGCCAAGTCTCTGACTAACCCTTCGGGGATAATAGTCGTGATTTATGTTTAAGTAAGGTATTTATTTTTTATGTATGTATTTTTTGGTTTACACAAATTTGACATGCACCAGGGTCCCAACACACACGCGGTGGTGGGGTGGCACCTATACGTGATTATACAAATGTATGTATCTATGTACGAGTAACTAAAGAACTTTCGCCACAACTCCAAAAAAACAGCAATTTGTTGTCACAGACTTAGATAAGGTAGCGGCAGCTAACGTTGCAAATTTGTTCAATGGAATAAACCGAGCATAAAAAGCACCTCGTTTTCCGGAGACAAAAACCACACACATCTTTCCAATTGTAATTCAATATTACATTGTAATTCCGTGAAAATGTACTTCATTTTGCCCAATTAGGGAGTTACTAAAAGGAAGACTGCTATGCGCTTTTATTGAAAGATCAGCGCTAGCATTTGTTTCCCATAAAATTAATTTAATTATTTATAGAGTAATGAACGTTTCACAAAACTAGGGGAGCATGAACCGTGATAATAATTAAACACCCCATATTCGCGGTTTACGCGAACTAGGTTGCGCGCACCAAGGCGTAGTACTAGGCTCGCATAAGCGCGGAGGCGGCGCTGATACTCGAATTACGTAGGGTGGCAGGCGACCTCGAAAAACCGAACGGGGGTCGTCTAAACTCGAAAAGCATCGCGAATTTCACAAAGCTTCGTAGTTACAGGGGTATCAGGGGAGACGGCGGTTACAACTCGCGCCGCGCGCCTACTCGTGGCTGCTCTTTGAAGTGTGATAAACTGAGCGTAGGTACTAAATATGGATAACTACGTAGGAGTGCGTGATGCCTCCTCGAGGCTCCTGATCGCCTTGTGCTGTGTGACGACGGGATTTAAAAATATGTTTAGAAATGGTTGCACGCACAAAGAGCATTTCGTAATTCAATTTATTGTTATGATAAGTACAGAAGAATTTAGTGTCACACAAAGTACAAAAAAGTACCTTACTTTTACGTATTCAACATAGCACTAATAAAAGATATTATTTTATTTATTTTTATTCTTAGCTTCAGTAATCCATGATCAAATAAGAATATCATGATGGCACATGCCGAAATATATTTTACTTACTCAGAACAAAAAACATGGTAAGCTAATCATTATTATATTGTAAGTGGTCATGAAGCGATAGTTTAGGCGTTATAATGATAACAATAATTTTACCTTTCTATCACAAACATAAATAAAATAGGAGCTTTAGATGTTTTAATGATGACAACGTTTTGTAACCTATATACTTCTCTATTAAGATCACACAAAAATAGGTGTATAGGTAATAATAACAACGACGCAAGTCGTGATTTCGCACAAACAACATCACGGCATGCTAAATAAAACACGTATTACGCGTACGCGTTGCCCCAGCAAAGTGGCAAAAACTCCAGCCTAGCTTAGATTAAGAAAAATTCCGTACGTCACACACAAAAACAGACGGCTTGGCCAAGCCGTTATAATTCCAGCCTCGTGGGTTGTCTGGATGCTCAAGTAATTACGCCCCCGAACGGGGGGGCTGCCCCCCCACGCCCAAGGGATAAGTAAAAACAATATTTTTACGCGCACCGGCCAAGGCACCAAAAGTGACAGATATAAATTGGGGGGTGAAAATGGAATTAGTGCGTGCTTCCTCGGTGTCTAGCAGGGGCATAAGCTGACTTTTATTAGCGCACAGTAGTTTATGCGCCCGCATAAAACTGTTTGTGCCGAGTTTCCCGCAGTGGGCGCGAGGGCGGCGCTAGTGTGCTCTTTGTTAAAACAAAACAGTGACGTGTATTGATCAGTTCACAAAAAGTTAATCAGAAAAGTCTACTGTATTAGTTTTTTAAAGTTACTGAAAAGTTATAGCCACTAATTTTCTAGTGGCTATAAATATAGATGTTACGTTTAATATCTTGGGACATTTTGCGACTACATACAAATTAATGAATTTTTAAACACAAGTTTTCTAAAGGTATTTTTATTTTCCAAGAATTTCTTTCATATCGTTCAACAGTTTTCCTTTTCCGAACGCCGTTGTTGAGTTTTCATTATAAAAGAAGTACGACGACTATAGATTTCATAATTCTTTTTAGACTTCTCGGAAGTAACCAATAATTCAATACTTCAAAAGAAATTACTACCAGTTATACATAATTCGACCGCGAGGGCGGCGCAAGTGTCAAGTGTGCTTACAAAAGTAGGTTTACAATGTGGTATTCGATAAGCTATACGAGTATTAACCCAGATTACCCTGAAATTATTTATGGTCTCCAATTTTTTTATAGTGTGCGTAGTTAGTCTATTGACTTAGGAAAAATACTGGAAAAAATCTTGCTCAACTGGAAAATCGAAAAAGTGATGGGTGTTTAAACGCCCCGTGGGGAAATATATTACTAAGATAGAGTACGAAAGGTACCTATGAATTAATCCATTAAAAGGCCAAATGTGCCTTGAAACAAACTTATAATTAAAATAAAATATCAAACAACAAAACATGGCTTCAGGGTGCAGGGAAATGGTACACTTTTTACAAAAAAAACAAACACGTCGAACATAGAACCTCTTCCTTTTTTGAAGTCGGTTAAAAATAAATTTGTTTTCTCCTTTTATATTTGATATTTTTTAAATTTTATAGTTTTTCTGTTTTTAACCAAATGGCTAAACCAATCAAACAGGTAGTTTCATTATAGTTTTTGTATAGGACTTTTAAACACACGCTTTGCTGTTCTTTTGTACAATTCTAGCAAGCTTCTTGCTACTATTCTGCAGTATAATCAGAAGGTCGTACTCTGGTAAGTGACGGTGGTCCGTCACCCTTTATGAACTAACTATCACGCATTTTAAGCAGATACATCGAATTTTTGGGCCATGAACTTTTTGCAACTGCTGGAACCCAAGTTGGTTTTAATATTCGTTATATTGGATTATAATAGTTCTTCCAATTACATGGCACACTTAGAGAAACTACAAATTTATGAATGGAGACAGTTGATATCGACTTAGGTTCAGTGGCCTCAGTTATACTGGCATTTTGATAGTAGGTGTATCGGCTGTACATCTTCTCTTGACTAATGCAGCTAACGCATCCTCGCTGTTAAAAGATTTTTTATCTGCATATAATATTATGTTCGCCTGAGTTCTCAGTTGCAAGCCTGTTGCAACTTCTTTGCCGCCAGAACCCTAGTCAGTGTTTTTTTGCGTTTGCGCATTTTCTGTAGGTAAGATGGGTACGCCACCTACCACTTGTTCCTCGGCATCAATGTACTTCAGTTCTTTAATAATTTCGTGAAGTTTCAACGTTTACCTATGCCAAAGTCTGAAAAATATGACAGACGTTGATTCCCCTACAGGGCGTTTTAACGGTCATAAACTTTAGAGGCGGACATTGTTAATTAAAACTCAAAGCTAAAGTTTTATTTTCAATTTACTTACTAGATACTAGTTATAGATCAATAAAAAATAGGTATTGTAACATTTTTGAGCAAAATATAAGAAGAAACTTCGAAACCATGGTGCAAGCAAATATTCTCACTAAACTTTAAAACCAAAGAAACAACAAAAAATCCAATTTTAAATGTCGCCTACTACTTACTCAAACATAGATCTGCTATGCGATTCTCTAAGCGACACATAGACGCTGCGGGCATGGCTGTGATCTGCTGTCTCTTTCCAATTCTATGAATATGAAAGAGACAGAGTCAATTCTCAGCTCTGCGGCAGCCGCTGCTACCAAGGCTTTAACTTAGAGAATCGCACTGCTGTAGCATCTGTAATCAATATTGAAGAAAAAGTAGATCAAATCACACAAGAACTACATTTCATGGAGGGTAGAATAGATACTTATTTTTTGGGCGTTTAAAAGGCCCGCACTTTATTATTGTTTATCCCCTGGTACTTGAAACATCGAAATCATAATGATTTTAGAAGGTAAAATCAATCAACCGTTAGCTACAAATAAGTAATCGTTCTATATTGACAGGTTATCTTTCAGAAAAAGCCGACAAAACCAAAGAAAATTAACGTTTGCGTTTAGTTACTAACTACTAAATGATTTTTAGTTTTTTTTTGTAAGTGCAATGGACATTTGTTTTTTTAAGAAACAACTTTAATTTAAAATTGGCAAAAGGGGCCATTGATGTCTTCTGCAAGTGTACCTATTATATATTTACACACAACCAAGAAGAATAAATTACTATTATTAAATTCTTAACTATGAAAACAAAAACTATAAAAAAGAAGTCCTGCAACTGTGTGGGCACATAAGTAAACACACACAGTCCCAAGAATCCTGGCAACAAAACCTTTTTTGCTTTGCCAGGCTAATACGCGCTGGCAGAGGATGCCAGCCTTCTTGTCACCGGAGCGGAGGAGGTCGCAATAAGGCGAGCACTTAACAAAATTATAACTACAACGTTTTATGAAATCCTAATCCATCTAAATAAAAATAAATCGTTAAATGCGAAAAACTCGAGAACGGCTCGACTGATTTGACTGATACTTTTTTTGTTGTATTTGTTGGTGAGGACTAGATAACAATATACCTACTGTTAAGATCTTTTTAAAGTTTCTTTAAATTAACAGTAGGTATAGAGGAAAACGTAAGAGATAAAAATGGTGCATTATGGCGAAGACAACCAATTAAAATTACCGTCAATTAAATAAAAATCTCAAGAGTTTTTAAACCTTTCTGTATCACACGAACTTTAAAGATTAAAATTTCAAACCAATAAGCTAATCCCATTGAAACTTTATGTGCTTTAGGAATTAAAGAGATCTGAATGGACCTAGACTACACTCGAGAGAGCAATGAATCCGAGTCACTTTTAAAAAAACTATAAATCTCGGAAACTAAGAATGCTAGCTTGATGAAATAAATTGTGTATAATAGACAATTAAATACTCAAGTAAAATTTTAAACACTAAAAAAAAATCAGTGTTTAAAGTTTTACTTAAGTATATTTAAGCGTTAATAAAACGCTAAAATATGAAACATAATTTTTTTTTTAATTAAATACTCTTTATATGAAAGTATTAAAACTTCTTACTTTTTGTAAAGTTATGTCATAAAAAAATCAAATTTGAAAAAGGGAGACTATAGGGAACTTGATGTACAGCATGCCAAACCGCGTAAGCGCAGTAATGGAAGCATGAGGAGGCAATACGAAGTATTAAAATTCAAGAAAATCGTAATGTTGTAACCAAAATGTCATGTTTCCTATTTTGGTTTTAGGGCGAGATCAGCAGGTTTTTTTCTTTATGATTTTTTTTTGTAAATCAAATGTATTTAATTGTCTAATAAACACACTTTATTTTAATTAACTAGCATTCTTAGTTTCCGAGATTTATAGGTTTCCTTAAGTGACCCAGATTCATTGCTCTCGAGTCTATTATAGGCAAAAAATAAGTAAAATGAAAATGTACCTACACACATACATATAATCACAACTATTATCCCCGAAGGGTTAGTCAGAGACTAGGCAATCAGGACCGCAGAAGCAGTCCTCTGCTATAGTCCACGTTTCACTAAATTACAACTGCACATGTGCTCAGCGTGATAGGTGGTGAGCCGCTTTATGCTGTTAGGTGTATTTAAATTTTTAGTCCGTTAGTCGCCTTCATAAAAGTAAACCAACTCGCGCAGGAGACCATCTGCGTTAGGTCTTGACGCCGATTCAGTGCCCGCCGAAGCGCGCTCTTCATTCGGTCCTCATAAGACTAGTGTCTCAGGAGAGTTGTTAATAGATACAGTTTAAAATCGATCAACAGATTATTTTTGAAAGAATTGGACAAGTTAAATTAATCAGTATCTTTAGTGTTTGGCATAACTGAAAATCATTAAGAGGCCTATTACATCTCGACTGTGATTTTTGCGTAAAATGGGCAATTTTGGCGTTATGGATCTCAGAAACAAAAATACATTAACAATTATGACTTATTGAATAGTGTAGAATAGCTATTGGAATAGTGCGTAGCAGCCTCGCTTTTGTAAATTTTGCTTAACTTATTAATTAAACCCAAAATTGCAGAGAAAGATTTGTAAAAAGTGCGCGAAGGCACTTTTTTGAGCTCATCGATTGAACTACTGTTCTAAACAAGTGAAATAAAAAAAATATAATGTTATCTCTTATATAGTCGAATAGTGCGTAGCGGCCTCGGAATTTTTAGATATCATTGATTTTATATAGGAAAAAAATCTTATTCTAAACCAAAAAACTTCAAAATCGCTATAAGTTGACTGTGAATATCTCCTATCTACGATAATATTATTGAGCAAAATTTATACCAGAGTAATTGTTACTTCATGAGGAATAAAGATTTTATAATGAATTTATTATCCTATTTCGATAAAAATTATAAATACAACTGCAAAATTACTACAAAATGCGATGCGCCGGCCGTCCGAATTCAACTTATGCTCACAGAATGGAGATTTGTAATATTATGCACAAATTTATTATCCTATTTCGATAAAATCGATAAATACAACTGCAAAATTACTACAAAATGCGAAAATGGGCATTTTACGCAAAAACCACATTCGAGATGTAATAGGCCTCTTAAGTACTCTAACAAATTAAAACATAGTCATTGACACTGATAAAAAAGCCGGTGTATTTATTTTACAAATTTAAAATAACGTTTAACGAGCTTTAAATAGGTAAACTGATTGAATAAATAGAAACTTGCATGTAAACTCACCTAAAATCACCCTTTTCGCCTCGAAATCTAGCTACCAAACCTACATTAAATTTTAACAGAGTCGTCCTAACACATTTTCAATGCCGCCAATGAAAGATGGTTGACGTTTATTTAACACATAATTAAGTCTTGTATGCATCTGAGAATATATATTCTACCAATTATGTATGTTGCTACAGCTTAAAAACACAAAATAATCTTAATAAACGGGATAAATTAGTAAATTGCCAATCATTGGGAGGGGGGGGGGAGGGGTGGCAACATTAGTATTGTTTACCCCTATTATTTTAACAAACCAGTTTGTTCTAATAAATAAATTAGAAAGATCGGAGCATTCTTTTTTCAAATAACAATTGAGCATCGACAAAATGGCACCAATACGCTCGCCCGTTCCGATAGCGCTCAATCCGCTGCAGGTCGCTTAGCTAATCAGCGTGCGAACTCGGAATGCAGCCTGCTTTGAATAATGCACGGCGCAGACCTTGTGACTTATGACGCCCTGGTAACTAACTGATGTCGGAACGTTTTCCTTTTAGCTCGTGATAGGCGTAAGATTGGGTGTTTAAACCGAAAAGCATCTTCTTCCTTCTACGTAGTTGTTAACGGACAACGCCGACGCGTTGAGAGTTTCAAAAAACGTAAAGAGGATTTTATTTTTCCTTTTATTCCACTTTAAATCTTAGATTAACTTACAAGCTATCGAATTGTCTAGGCCACTTGAAACGGAGGTGGTCTCGGTAGGATAACACTTTGAAATACTTTTTGTGCATAACTTTTTCGACGAGTTCAGACTTCAACATCAAAGGAGAACTATTTTAAAGCTTAATTTTGTGCCCGAGTCACTTAGCTGTTGGTATGTTTAAGAAGTGGTAATCGGAATAGGTTTATTCATCTAAAGTCAAAAAATACAACATACTCGTACTTAGTTGTCGTACTTTTTTGACTTTTATATTTAATGTTTCTGCGACATATAGACAATCGGCTACTTGACAGTTTTCGAAAAAGTATTTAAAAAATTACAAACCCTTATTTTATACCCCGTACAAATTATTTTCTTTCTCGAAAAAACCTTTATTTAACAGAAAAAACATTTTTTCCTTTATTGATTTCAAATTTCGTGCGAAAACGGTTGGTCACGTGACATTTTTCTCTGTGACGTCACATTTCATTAAATAGAAACTTATCTTGAAAAAGAACCTGACAGATAGTTTTTGATAATTTTGTGAAATGTGACGTCACATGAAGCTCAATCATATGGCCGCCCCTTGCCGCCCGTGTTTCGGGTCTTGTAATCCACAGATAAAAATCGCAAATAATTTTGTAAAAAAAAAATTATGCCAATTATCTTAATAAAAAAAACCTATTAGATAATTATCGTTAAATAATAAACTACTATTTCCGACATATTTCATATTTTATTGTTACAACTGTCAAATAGTCAATTGCATACTGTCTGTTGCCCTCGACATCTTTCGCGAGGACTAGTGTCCTACAGAAACCTGTTACCAGGATAAAAAAGTCTATGTTAGTAAACTATCTAATACCTATAATAAAACTTTCTGTAGCATGAAAATAGGAGATTGTTTTATTACTAACTTTTTTATTTAATTATTTATTGAAAGATTATTTTTAACGTGCATTTAACACATTAATAATAGTCCTGTAACTCATCCTGTTGATCTAAATGACTGTGTCGGTGTGGGTTCACGTCAGTAGTCTAACGGAGATTGAACCACGATTTCTCGCGTTCAACCATCAATCCGCTCGGCTCCCGACGCCTGTTAAGAGGAAACACTACGTCGACGTGGCATACAAAATTCTCATACAAAACACAGAAAAACGACGTTTCGTAGTCCACTGTTTCCTCCTTCAGAACTGGACCAATTTTTATTACTTTTTCAGCATCGTTTAAAGAAACAGATTTTCTATGTCTGTACGTTTGATTTTTTTTTAAACCAGCCACTTAATGTTTCTGAAGACGCCTGAAAACTTAGTGATTGCGCTAAATTTTGAAGGCTCCTGGTTACTAAATAAATGACTTAATGTTAAAAAATCAAACATACAGACATAGAAAATCTCTTTCTTTAACCGATGCTGAAAAAGAAATAAAAATAGGTCCAGTTCTGAAGGAGAAACAGGGGATTACGAAATGTCGTTTTTCTGTGTTTTGTATGAGAATTTTGCATGCCACGTCGACGTAGTGTTTCCTCTTAAGGACGTTGATTCAATAAATGAAAAGGTACGTGACAATTAATTTGTTCCGCCCGACGTATTATTTTATTGTGTCAATTGCATTAGGTAAATTATTAACTACTATTATTGTTATTGTATTATTTATTAATACTAAAGTGCCTGCTATTCGAAAATACTGTTGAGCACCGGAACGTATCAGTTTTTACAGTCATAAATTTATGTTCGCAACGAAAGTTGAAATATTATTATTATACCTCTATTTTTATTTCCTTTCCACGTTGAGTTATTGAAAGGTCTAGTTATTTAGTTGTTTACAACATACGTATTAAGCGTAACACTCTGTAGTGCGTTTAAATAAACTAATATTGTAACTAAAAACTAGTAGATAACATAGACTTACCCATGTATTTAAAAACTAAATTATATACTCATATATATATAATTACGACTATTATCCCCGAAGGGTTAGTCAGAGACTAGGCAATGAGGACCGCAAAAGCAGTCCTCTCTGCCATAGTCCACTTTTCACCAAATAGCGACCGCACATGTACTCAGCGTGACGGTGGTGAGCCCATCGCCGCTCTATGCTGTTGGTAGTATGTGTAGTCTTTAGTCCGTTAGTCGCCTTTTACAAAATCCAGGTTATTTATTACTCAAGTAAAATTTAAAATAAAAAATTTACTTAAGTATATTTAAGCGTTAATAAAACGCTAAAATATAAAAAAAAACATTAATTTATTTATTACTCGTTTTACGTGTTACTTCATGTTATTAGTAGCATACTCAGGTAATTGTTTTGACAGTTAAAGATACAATGGCCAGCTGCTCAGTAGTTGAGTATTTCAGATGAACTACGCTTACCTCTTTCCAAAATAATTAAAAAACAAAAGATTCTTTAGCACAGTTTAACAGTTGAGCAACCTTTGTAATATACCAAAACGTTGAAAAAATTACATTTAAGTGAAAAACAGTGTTACTAACTACAAATATTTCAAAATAATAGTTGCCTAAAATTTTTGTGACATCTTAACATTGAATCTACCATCAGTTCGGATACCCTCAGTTGAGAGCTGGCAAGAAACTCAAGTAATTTTCTTCTTAATCTTAGTGACAAAAATTATAGTGTCGTTTTACGATAACTTCTGTACAATTTTGTGCGGATTTATGAAATAGTAGGAATGTTGTTGGGTAATTGTCGTGTCACGTAGCGGCGGATACTACCACTACTTCACTTCCCTTTGGCGTCGTAAAAGGCGACTAACGGACTAAAGACTGCACATACATCTAACAGCATAGAGCGGATGGATATACCACCTGTCACCCTGAGCACATGGTGCAGTCGATATTTAGTGAAAAGTAATTAATAAATAAATAATTTTTCCTACAATCACACTAATTATCTAGCCCAAGAGAAGCTTCGTTATGAAACTCGTTAAATGGTTACTAGACAACGGATACACATACTTAAAATACATACTTATTATACATAGAAAACAGCCAGACCAGAGACAATTTATGAAAGCAATAATTTCTAAATTGACCCGACCGGGGATCGAACCCGGGACCTCAGACATGGCGACACCATGAAAACCGGCGTACAAACCACTCGACCAAGGAGGTCGTCAAAGTGGACTTAAGTAGAGGACTGCTTTTGCGGTCCTGATTGCCTAGTCTCTGACTAACCCTTCGGGGATAATAGTCGTGATTATATATATGTATATGGTATAATAGCCCGACCTTCCCATATGCTATTTAATGTGGGAATGCCTAAGTTCAGCAGTGGGATGTTTATAAGCTAATGACGATGGCAGAAAGGAATACATACAAAAACAAATATAAAACTCTTTATAACAAGGCGCAACTAAAATACCAACACGAATAAATCTAAGCAAGTACCAAACTAAACATTTTCAACAGGCAAGGCTAAAGTCTAGAATTCTAGGCGCAACTGAGACCTAGGCACTGTATCTAGGCTTAGACAAGCTACGCAAGGTCACCCGGCGCCTCACTGGTCAAGCGCGAAAGAATTGTGCGGATATGACTCACATTTTTTTATGTTTTTAAGTATACCTTGGATGGAAATCTTACATTTTGTCTTGACTTGAATTGACTTTTACTCTATAAATAATGTTATAAGTAACTAAAGAAGGTATAAAATACTAAAAATGGTGTGAGGGCATGACTCTTTTGCAAAAAGACGACGACATACGGAATTCTTGCCTTAAAATCGAATGTTTAAGACTTTGAAGATTTTCAATACTGATACAGTTCGAGTTCGATTTAAATGTGTTTTCTACATGACATTATAAAGATCTCGTTGGTATGGCAATGGTCTATCTCCGAATGGTCCGATTTCGTCGTGTACGTCACGAGCACCACTTTGACTCTTTTTCTATTGTATTAAGAGTTACAATTGTTTACATATTTTTATCCCCACGTCAGAGTTACTTGTTCACGTGTGAGGCCTGTGCCCAGCAGTGGGACGTTTATAGGCTGATAATGATGATGATGATGACATATTTTAGCTCGTGACTGTACATCTGTTGCCCATGGGCTGCATATTAACACACAATAAACAACTGTATAAATAAAAAAGGTTTTTTTAAAGAAACTGATACATACATACAGTTTCAAAGTAAGAATAAGTGTAAAATCAGGAGTAAGCGCTCACATTGCAAGTTCATTTTATGGTTTCCACAAACCACAACACGGGTATATAGTAGTGTATACAGTATACACATGCAGGGTGCTGAAGCTTCTCTAAAGTTCACTCGCCTCGGCGTCGCCTAACGATAGCTCAAAGGTTATTATCGTATCCGTTAGACGGCCCTAATTTTATTGGCAGCCAGGCGCAAGGCACGTCCACTCTAATCTCATCGAGCGTCGCCGCGTGTCATTCGAGACGCCATTTTGCAAGGCGAACCGCCCGCGGCGGGAAAACTGACTTTGGCGCCAATTTCGATGGCACGTCTGCTACCCGGCCGCGTCACGGTGACCGCCAAACCGACTGCCCGCCTGCGCACCCGCTACCATCGCAAATCGGCCGCATAACACATTGTCATTATAAATTTCTTTAATTATACCATTTTTACCGCACTTTATAGCAGCCTGCGAGCGAGCATGGGGAACTGGTCATATTATTTTGTAAGTGCCATCGTACCGTTCTTAGCCTTGGCATGTTTATCAGGGCTAGCGTAACGTGAACTCTCATACCGTTTGTGTCGCAGCATGTGAGAGGTCCAGTGGTAATAGTTGGCAGAACGCACACGGGATGCGGACTGGCTGATTTCATCTAGGAGATAAGTAAAATAAAAATTAAAAAGTTACCTTTGGCAAGACGTGTTGGAGCAGGGCGCCGGCTTTTCTTTTGGCGGCCATCTTGTGAAATTACGTTTGACGTTCACACACAGCACTTTTCGACTTTAGTGGTTTCAGTATTTTTGTTTGTTCCTCAGTGCGTTGGCCCCATTTCTGTATTTGCCCGATGATGAAATACTTTTTGCCGACTACAAATGAATAATGAAACAATTATGTTTTCAGTTTGCTGCGATCACACTTTTCCTAATGCTGCTTTGTAAGCAAAACTTACTACTTCATTCCTTACTAACGCCAGTTATAATTTTATGTAAGTAATTAATGATTTGTCTGTTATGATAAATGAAAAGTTGCAATTAACAACCACGCTTCATTGTACGATACAGGCTACATACCTACTCTATCATAGCTGTTATGTAATTGTTAAAAATACTGCTTTTTTAATAGAAGGTAATCCTTACAACCGAAAATGTGCAATTAACAATTGTAAAAAGGTTAATTTAACGGCGAAAGTAATATATGTCCATGGCGGAAGCTTATAACTTCATTATTTTGACATTAGGCATAAAATATCACCAGTTTAAAAAAAAGTACGGAGCTTTGAATTAAAAAGTTCGATCGAGTTTTACATAATTCTCATCTAGAAAACAATCACATTTTGTAAAGTACTGCGCACAGCACCCACTCAAAGAAACGAAGAAAATCTGAGATCCTTATACAATGTGATAGGGGCGGTACTTCTAACCCGTTAAGGCTAAGAACTACATCTAAATCCATCGACAAAAAAAAATATGGGGGGTCCTACCCCCCCCCCCCCCCATATTTTATGACCATTTTTACTTTATGCTATATCAAAGGTTTCATACGTCGGAGAAACATGAAAAAAATGGCAAACGGTAGCTAATGACACTGGCTAACTAATAAATTACTTTGTTTTGTATGTTTGAGATTATTTTGGTGAGAAAAAAAACATTACTTAATTATTTTGTTATTTAAAATCACTTTTTTTAAATTCATATTATTTTTTTGTCGATGAATTTAGATGTAGTACTTAGCCTTAACAGGTTAAAAGTACCACCCCAATCACATTGTATAAAAGCACTATAGCATTATTTAGTTAAATATTGTCTTGTTGCTTTTGCTCAAATCCAAAATGACTTTAGTGTGACGTAGACAAAACAATATTTAACTAAATAATGCTTAAATAGTGTTTATAAGTAACGCCGTTCCCTACTAAAGCA
The DNA here is from genome assembly GCA_963921215.1 of Scoparia ambigualis. NCBI lineage: Eukaryota > Metazoa > Arthropoda > Insecta > Lepidoptera > Crambidae > Scoparia > Scoparia ambigualis. The sequence continues at coordinate 9,473,176 of OY992514.1, forward strand.
ATATTATAACGTTTAGCCTACATTTTAAATTTTTATTACATTACAAAGACATATCCATAGGTAACTAAACAAAAGGAGGCAATTTCCTTCAACAAAACCATAATGTTTACGCAACTTTTAATAAAGAACAGAATGATGACCAACAAATCGCGCCCATTCAGCCAGTAATGTAAATAAAAAAACTCGTAGAGGGGAGCCGACTCCTGTTGGCAGTGCGTAAGGTCAGTTCTGTGTAGGGATGCACCGCGCAACATCGATACACTTACGCAAATATACGCAAGAAGGACCTCTATATAATACAAAGGGAGAGAATGAAAGAATGTATTGTTTGCTAATGTTTTCGCGAACTGAAAATGAAACAGATTTTAAAGGGTAAATAAAGGTGCAAGTTTGAAACAATGGATAAAATAACATAAAAAATTAAACTCAAGTAAATTAAGTAACTAAAAGATAAATGAAAAGTAATAACAGGACTTTGGATCTACATACATTTATTTCTTGCCATTCGCAGAAAACTAAGGTGTTAGTCGACTCGAAATTAATTTTGCAATCCATAATTAAAATAAAACAGACGCGAGTTAGTAGTTCCATGTAAAAATACTAATTTTGATTTTTTTGCAGTGTTTGGGTTTAAAAAAACAAACGAAAACGTTGAAAATAGGACATATTCTTGGAAGTACTATAAGAAAAAACATAATAATGACAGAACTCTAGTTTAAATGTAAAATGTTAGCGAGCGCCCACGGAAACTAAAAAGTCAATCACATCCACTATTTGTTTAGGTTGTAAAACATTAATATTGTTAATTATAATGGAATGGTCACCTACCCTGAAGGAAGAAGGACACAATAATTCTTCTATCGGCATGTAAATAATCGAGCTCATTCTTCGACATCACAATGCTGCTTTTCTGCATTATGCATCCCTATGATTGCAAACGAGTATTTCATTTTCGAAAAGAGTTTGTCGAGGGCCGGGCTCCCCTATACAAGCGATTTCAATGAACTCTCCCGCTTGCCAGCGACTTTAACAACCATTTGGAATAGAATTGGGGTGATTACAGTATTGACCTAAATCTATTTTAGGTAACACCGCACGGACAATACTGTTGAGACTTAAAATTCAAGTTAATGACATGGAAAGTTGTTTTTTTTATTAATAAAACTTGATTTAAACAGAATACAACTTAACTCAAAATTATAAATTAATAAAATAACTTAAATATGAAAACTAAGCAAAACTAAAAATAAAATATTATGTACTCCTGTGAGCACATGGGGTACGGTTACAAGCTGCTGGTAACATTACGTCTTTGGGTTGCCAGGCTATTATTATTACTATTACAGAGGATAACTATTCAGCCTACTTGTCACTGGAGGCCTCAATAAGACAAGCACCTAACACAATTATGTTTAACTAGCGGCCGCTCGCGGTTTCACCCGCGTGGTTCCCGTTCCCGTGGGAATACCGGGATAAAAAGTATCCTATGTGTTAATCCTGGTTATAAACTATCTGTATGCCGAATTTCATCCAAATCCTGTCAGAAGTTTTTACGTGAAGATGTAACAAACACACACACTCACAAACTTTCGCCTTTATAATATTAGTGTGATGTAATAAGTGTGATAAAATAAAACATAAAAAATGTTGGCTTTTTAATATAAAACAAATATGCTATTGGCTACTTAGGGGTTTCACAGCGTAACCGGGTTTACGGGCAGCTAGAAACTTGTGCCGTAGTGACCGCATGGTCCCTGGGGGGTTTCTAGAGGCTGGTATCACGCAAGCGTGTCTTAACCTAACTAGATTCTTTGGGGTGGAAAACCCGAGGGCGCCCCTAAAGGCTGGGATCTCGGCTCGGGTTGAGAGAGTCATGGGGGAGGGTTGGAAAATGCTGGCTCGTTGGATTAAGAAACCATCACAGCTACCAATACCAACCAACTATAGTGTGGAACGATATTAGTTGTTACATCTAACGTCTATGAAAAAATAACATTGTTATTGAAAGATGGGCTTTGATTTTATTTGATATCGGAAAACTAGCTTAGTAGTTTTGTATTTTGTTCAGATTCTTTTTACCCGTCTTCCTTATTATCCTTGCAGGCATTGTAAGAAAAACAATTTAAACAAGCATATTTTATAAATGCTCCTTCAATTTCCCGGACCGGCAAAGACGTAAACAGGGGTATTCCTGGAAACACTACCAGGAGCGTAAGCTTCTGTGGAGCTCGCATAGATTAGATCGCAAACGACTGTTCTAGTGGTTCGCTTGGCAAAGCCTTATTTCATCAACATGGAGAACATAACATTATGAATGAATTGCTTTCCGTATTTTATACACTTATATCGCTATAATACGCACAGGATCTCAAAAGTAACAAAGAACCCTGCGACCTAAAGAGACTATAAAATAGCACACGAAATATCTAGGCGTTGCAGAGGCGCGTCATTCCAGTAATACTCTTACTACCTATATGGATTTGAAGTAGAAAAGAAATATGAACTGGGATTTTGACTAGTCCGTGTATGCAAGGATACAGACAGTCGAGGGTAAACGTGTGTGTGTGTCTAAGTAAAACCTACAGCCATCTGTCGCTAAGGCTTCGCAGCTGCCTCCTACACGCGCATTGCTCAGGAATGTCTGCTACGCGACACTGCGCTCCGATGTGACAGGTCCTAAGACCTTATACATCCCTGGTACATCCTTTGCATTATTTAAATGTGCATTAAGGTTAAATAATACTGAGTAATTTGTTTATGTAGAAAACATAGAAGTAGTAGTTACTTGCACGGTAGAAAACAAGATTATAAGTATTTTACTAAGTTACAACCGATTATCTAATACAATAATAATATTTTTCTCTGAAAATGGGTTAAGCAGTCGGAAATAACATATTTTTTTATCTTTATCTAATTGTTTTGAAATACTAAAGATACCTAGAGAAACAGGAAATACTCTGTTTCATTTTCATTTTGTCTCATTCATTTATTGGGACAGTTTTTAAACCGTAACAGTCCGTCCTAAAAACCAGGTTCCTGCTGAGGTATTTTTAAAAGCGTAATCACAATTTACGAAGCACGATTGTATCAAGTGGAAAACGCAAGCGGCGGTCACTGCACCGGCAGCTATTTTCTTTGCGATAACGGCAAGGCCACGTAATGGCTTTGGGCACGGTGGCCCGTAACGTTTTTATAACTAGCCTGCGAATTAGGCCCGGGATTGGCCTATAAGGTTTTATGTGAACGAGTTTCGTAGCTGAATCTACTTTAAGCCGACGCTGTATTTTGAAAAAAGAACCTATTGGTATTTTTACTATAGAACTGTTCGGTTTTTCTAGTACCTGTTATAGGTAGTGTTGCCTTTTGATTTAAGAATCTTGGGGTCATTGCAATTAATTAATGAAATAACCGAAACTTAAAATATTAATTTAAATTTTTGTTTGAATCGGTAGGAAACTTTTAATCAAAACTTTTATCTCAATCAAAACAAATATTTTCATATTACCATGTAAGCAAATCTTGATTACTCTAGTCCGGTTACGTTGCTCTAGTACTGATATTCGTAGATACTCAACTCTCGTATTTTTTCAAATTATTAAATTGTTTTGGTTTTATAATGTTTCCAACCTTTTAACTGCTAGTTATCGTGTCACACAGTTGAAGTTGGTTCTTGCTTGGGAAACTAATTAATAGACCTATCACTATTAGAAATCCATTTAAATCTCAGAAATTGCCTGTTAACTCCTAATTCCTAATACTTTGTTTAAAAACAAACATCATCGTTTTAATAGCATTAAAATTCCATAAAGTGAATAAAGTACATAGACAAATGCATTAAATTACACCTTAAATTGATACTATGTTTTGAAAATGTCGCTACTACTTTAATTATTTGTTTCTTTATTTAAACTTTTTAAAATATTATATTGCATGGCAAACTAACAAAAATTACAAAAAATCAACAAATTGTATACGATAAAATGATTGTATCCATTATGCTTCAATACTCATACGCCCGAATAAAATAGTGCATCCGATTCTGTTTCTGAGAACTTATTGTCAACGACTCAAGTGAACTTCGCAAAAAGTTACACGTGCGTGTGACATGAGAAACCGTTAAACAAGGCCAAGTAAGGAAGCTGGCTTCCAGTTTTAAAAGGTTTCAAGAATTATCAAACAGCCGCAAAGACAGAGCTGATTTTGATCAAAATAAAAAGACGACACGATCTTAAATCCTACGTACAGTCAGGACTACCAATATGTATACACTTTGACTCTTATTCCATTGTATTAAGAGTTACAAATTGTATACATATTTTTGCTCGTGACTGTACATGTTAGATGTTGTTTTAGTTTCGCTTACAAATTAGGTCAGATATTGTATAAGTTCGACATCAAGAATACTGAAGCTATCTCGATTAGTATCTAATTGATTATAACGAAGTCAACCTTGATATCACCACAATAGAGGAGGACAGTTAGAAAAGTACATACAAACACATACATACATATTAAAAACTGAATAACAAAAGTGCGTGTTACCAGAGCAACATAACACAGCAGCTCGTGTTATCAAAGAAGTAAGGACCGTGAATGATTTGATTAGTTTGACGCGCGCTTGCACTCCAAAATTACTTTCAAACTTCTCTACTTTCGATACGAGCTCCAATGCAATAATCTGCTAGCCTGTTATACTTACTAGAAATGTTTCAGAATGAATAATTTCAAAAGCCTTTACAAATAAGGACATGTCTTGATTTTTCTTGCTAACTAAAGATGTAAGAGTACGACCTACTTATTAGCTGTTTGACTCTAGCACGTCTCTACAACTATAATTTAGTTTTTCGCAATAGGCACTGAGAAAAACGTCAGTAGACAGATCCTTAAGATAAGTGCAGCTCGGAGAGGCTCATAAATTCACTAAAACAATGCCTTATTACTTAAACTGGCGTGACTGAGGAAACTTAGAGTCACGATAGCCTCATCGATGGGCTAATTAATTTTTTTGCTGTCACCACGTACTAATGCCAAGGCTTACTTACTCACTGCAAGTTCCTATGTCCATTCCTGACAGTGTTTATGCATGCCTGCACTGAGCAAAAACTAGAATGTCAAGATGATAAACTTCCCGCGCCGGTTGTCTAATTGCAACTTTTTATGTGTAGCACGTTCAATAAAAATGTGATCGAAGCACGTGGAAAACGCAAACCTTTTTAGTTCACAAAAGCGGCTGAGCAGTCGAAAATATTTGGATTTTGTCGCAGTCAGCAGATCGAGTTTCGCGAGCAAGTTGGCGGGCCGAGTGACGCGCGTCCGATTCCCACGGTAGCTGAACGCACACTGGCCGAGGACCGAGGTGCGTTGTTCGCACTCCGGTGTCCGGCCGCCCGACCCCATCGCCCCCCCTCGGCCCCATACCGAAATGCATCAATGACACTCGAAACACACGCACATTCTGAGCGCTGAATGTGGGGACAATCGATAGGAAAAAAAGTGTATCGCTATCGCCCGTAAGTTATCTCTCGTTTATGGTGACCTGGTAGGTTGATCTCATATTCCGAACAATAAAAGTTGTTGTAAACAAACAATGGCTGAAAATAAGAGAAAAACAAAACAGGAAAAAACCGTGAAAAAAAAATTGGTTATTATACGAATGTATATATAAAACGAAATGTTTTGTATATATACGAAACTACTAAATAATTTGTTACACAAAAGCGCTCAAAGCTATACTACTACAAAGACAAGCGAATCATCTTAATTAGCGAAATCAATCCCATGTTAACACATAATCACTTACACCGTTAATGACGTGTATAATTACAAAGTGCACACAGCGGCGTTTACATAAAGCCACATGTGTGTGTAAGGGTGTCAGTAAGTACATGGGTGCATCGGTGAAGATACATAAATTATAAATTAACCTACCTATGTACGCAAGCTTATATATATGTGATTCACCGAAACTATGCCGCGCTCATCTCTGATTACGCATATAATTATTATTATAACATGTTGTGACATATCATATTATATCTATCAAAGGATAGACAAACATTCAGTAATTGAATTTCGTTTCGGGCTTTTGTTTTATAAGATTCTTTTACCAATTTCATTCATTTGATTTTCATTATTGAATCTTAAGCAAAACATAGTTTTTCAGATAAATACAGTACGTCTTGCTTTCTTTAGATACAACATATTATTATTGTAGTGTAGCTTTGTCATTTGACGATCGTAGAAATAAATAATAGGTACTAAAAAAAGTATGTTTTTATTGGATTTAACTGAATCACATACGGTAATTGAGGCACCTTGATACGGCTTATGAGTATGCCTTTTGATTACATCTAGACTGTGATTTTTGCGTAAAATGGATCTCAGAAACAAAAATACATTAACAATTTTGAGTTATTGAATAGTGTAGAATAGCTATTTGGATAGTTCGTAGCGGCCTCGCTTTTCGTAAATTTTGCTTAACTTTTTAATGAAAACCAAAATTGCAGAGAAAGATTTTCATAAAATGCGCGCATTTGTTCTAAACAAATGAAATTTAAAAAAAAGAATGTTATCTCTTATATAGTCGTATAGTTCGTAGCGGCCTCGGAATTTTCAGATATCATTTGATTTTATATAGAAAAAAAAAAATTCTAAACCAAAAAACTTCGGAAATTGCTTAAAGTTAACTGTGAATTACTCCTATCTACGACAATATTAGTGAGCAAAATTTATACCAGAAAAATTGTTACTTCATGAGGAATAAAGATTTTATAGTGAATTTATTATCCTATTTCGAAAAAAAAACGATAAATACAAATTGCTATAAAATGCGATGCGCCGGCCGTCAGAACTCAGCATATTCTCGCATAGTGGAGATTTATAATATTAAGCATGAATTTATTATTCTATTTCGACAAAAACAATAAATACAACTGCAAAATTACTACAAAATGTGAAAATGGGCAAATTACGCAAAAATCACAGTCGAGATTTAATAGGGCTCTTAAAGCTTATTTATTTTTGTAGTAAGATTTACAAACTGTTAAATACGGGCAAAAAAATTTACTTTAAAATAGTTTAAACTCTAACTTTTTTTACCAAAGTAAATATAGGACTATCGACTAGTTGATAGTATCACTGGACTAGCCCATAACCTGCTTTAATGACCCAATGCAGTTTGGTAACTTTTAACGACTAAAATCTTACTTACCATGTCTTCCAAAAGTATGGAGGAGCTCCAGAAATGTTTATTGGTTACCCATCCATACTCGTATCGGCGGCGGAGTGGTGTAGGGCTCAGCTCGATATTCAAAATTCAAAATCATTTATTCAATTAAGGTTGGATTCGACCAAACTGGAATAAGGTCTTACACCTAGATTAAACGCCGAATTTGTATAGGCTAATCTCGGAGTAAGTCTTATTCCAGTTTGAACATTCCATTTCCAGTTCGAATCCACCCTTAGGCTACAATAATTGAACACTTATAAATGTAGTTATGCCATCGGTTCGTAAGTCCTAACTATGGGGCGGGAGCCTTGTACTGAGAAGAACCGGCAAGAAACTCAGCAAAGGCATTTCTTTTCTCCCTTTCTTTTACAGCGTCAATACAAATTGGAAAATACCCTCCCTATCATAGAAGGACATTTTCCATTACAACATAAAAAACATTTTTACAAGCATTTTTTGATTACAAGACAACACAACACAAAAGAATATCTAATAAAAACAGGTATTGCTCAATTTAAAATAAAATAAACAACATCTATCTTCTATCTATTCTATTCTATCAGTATCTTTAAAACAAGAAAAAGAAAGATTATTACTACTACCAATTAAAATAAGATTGCAAGAGCAGACCAGCCTCCATAGGCATCACCCGTTCACGAGTATGACATGTGAATCAGCCATCGCTTCGCTCAACCATGTTGTTTGTGATCACCAACCCCGCATTGGGCAATCGTGGTGATTAAGCCAATAAAAAATACCGAGAAATCCCGGGATTTTTTAAACAACCTGGTACCGGGTCTTCAACGAGCGAATCCCGGTTCTTTCGATACTTTCGGTACCTCTTAAGTGCATATAATTTTCTCAATATCTGTCTTTCAATATACAATAAAATCACATAAATAAACTGTTTTTTTATGTAATCATTAATTCATAAAGAACATTTTAATCGAAATAAATACTGAGAATATTCGCACAATTTTACTTGCATCACTCAAACATTTATATTAAACATTGCTAAAAGTTAGTAATATTTCAAATTAAATAAACATAATTCAAAATGTACCTCGAATTTAGTTCTACTTAATTATTTGTTACCATGATCTCAAAAAATGTTTAATTATACTGATTGTGTTCTAATGATTTACGTCAATGATAGACACAGAATAGAAAAATAAGCATGCACTCGTGCTCTTTACACAATTAATTAATAGCAAGCAACATTTAAACAAGTACAGAAAGTGCCAAATTTTCCGGTAAATCCCGGTTCCAAGTACAGTACCGAATATCAAGTCCCGGTTCTTGAGAGGGAACCGGTACTGCACATCCCCTAGACAGTATACAGTCTTTACTTTACTGTTTTACCCATCCTCAACTTTTTAACGCTGGTCCAATGCGAGTTCGTGGGTAATGAGGATTGGAGGGTTAATTGGTGGTATATTTGAGCGTTATTACCCCAAAAAACCTAAAAAATTACGAAATAAAAAAGTTGCTACACTTGTAAGGTTAAGATAATAAGCAAGTCATGATAAACGCAGTTGACTGTTCAGTCCGACATATTTGGTATTGCATTTTTTTTCGTTTTCTATTTTATTGTATGTTGTTGTTATTATATTTATGCCAAATAAACTTTAAATCATTCCTCGTTCGTCATTCATTCAGTGTAGGTATACCAAATTGTAATGGCGGCGATTTCCACCAAGAATATGCATTGTCACAGTAATTTTCATATAAATTTTTAACATCAGCGATTAGTCGGTCTGTTTCCCTAGAGAACTGGCGTTGCTGATAACGGATTATTGCGTTTCTTTTTCCAATCAAAGGGCGCGACATTACGGCTAGGTATTCCAAAGGAATAAGTTTTTAATGAGGCTCCTGAATGGTACTCTGTAACGCAAAGAAATATTGAACGGGGAATACCTTTTTCTATTTTAGTTATATTGACTGATTTTATTATTAAAATAAATAGATGTTAGCGAAATAACAACTATATAGTTGTTATTTTCTTTAATCATGATTACATATTATAAAGGCAAAAGTTTGTAAGTATGGATGTTTGTTACTCTTTCACGTAAAAACTACTGAATGGATTTGGATGAAATTTGGCACACAAATAGTTTATAACCTGGATTAACACATAGGATACTTTTTATCCCAATATTCTTACGGAAACGGAAATCAGGCGGGTGAAACCGCGAGCGGCTGCTAGTATTTTTATATTCTTCAAAGGAGCTGTGTGTGGTGAGCTCATTAAAATTGTACTACCGACACATCTTTTCCCTTGGGTGTCGTAAAAGGCGACTAACGGACTAAAGACAAGACAAATGCTACATACTGTCTCACTGCTAAAGTTAAGTCTACGCTATAATTGATGAGTATTGGCTTAATGAACACGCTTTCCAAATGCTGGTTTGTGCATAGCCTGGGTTTACCACAAACCCGGGCTATGCATCAAAAAATCCGAAACACTTTGCCTAAACCTGAGAATCGAACCCTGGAACTCCGGTTGCCGGCTAAGTGCTCAGCTACTCGGCCATAGAGGTTAATATTATACAATTTCAAACACACATATCAAAAAATATGAAGAATTACATATACGAGGCATACATGTTTTCCCTTAATGCTCAGATTTCGCACGAGTCGTTTCGCTACGCGTGTCAGCAACGTCGCTTCGTTTTAAGTGTTACGTTATTTGGGTTACCTTAGTATATTATGTAATTGTACATACATATAATCACGACTATTATCCCCGAAGGGTTAGTCAGAGACTAGGCAATCAGGACCGCAAAAGCAGTCCTCTACCATACTCCACTTTTCACCAAATAGTGACTGCACACGTGCTCAGCATGACAGGTGGTGAGCCCATCGTCGCTCTACGCTGTTGGAAGTATGTGCAGTCTTTAGTCCGTTAGTCGCCTTTTATGACACCCAAAGGAAGAGAGGAGGTGGTAGTAGGTTTTTATTTACTAGGTATGGGTTTGCTCTTGATCCCAATCAAGCCCAGGGGCTAAGACAGGATCTATGATGGTGCGAGCTAACCCAGTAGGTGCCTATTTACTCTTGCTTTGAAGATGGACGGGTTATATTATGTACTCGGAAACACAGACGCAGGGAGGGAGTTCCACTCCTTTGCTGTACGCTGTATAAAAGATGTTGAGTAGCGTTTTTGCCGAGAGAGAGAGGCGATTAATATATAGAGAGGAGTATTCTTTCACCGCTACGCGACCTTTAAACATATATGTAGCAGATAGCAATGGCGCAGCGTCTGAAGCGATCCTGCCAGTAAAGCAAACTTCGAAATACCGAGCGAAGCATGCCACCGATAACCAAATGAAAAATCTCGAGGACGAGTGCTTTAGCAGGCAGGTTAATAAGCCGTTGTTTTCGTAAAAAAGGTGATGAAAGGTGGTGAAAAGTAGACTATGGCAGAGGACTTGTTTTGCGCTACTCATTGCTTAGTCTCTGACTAACCCTTCGGGGATAATAATAGTGATTATATGTATGTATGTTGTGTAAGACAAGGCGTGAAGACCTTGTAAGCCGGCAGGGTGAGCGTGACTGATGCTATGTTTTAACCCTGCACCAGTTATCTTCGTGCCTAGACTCCATTTCCAATCAACGTCGGGTGGAGTGGACTCATTTGCCTGTCTAGTAGTTACGAAAAATACCAAAATCTTACAATAAGCTTTAATTAATTTCGCCTATAACCTGCTTCACTTACAAGTTACATATTACAAAGATCACTACCACTAAACAGGTAACAGTGAAAGGAGGCACTACATCCATCTTTTATCATTTCAACCAAAATAGCCCTTATTCCAAAGGTTTATGGTTCAAATCCTCCATGTCAGTTGTTATAATATATATGAGGAATATATTCCTATCAAGAAATTGGTACAAGCACAAATTGGAATGGTTGTAATCGGCTCTGCTGACTACTGAATAGGGTTCTTATTTCATTAAATAGACAATATTTTAATAAACTTGGTAATAATATCACCCCATATTACACACGCACCACAGTGTAGCTGTATTTGATATAGATAGTAGTAAATTCGTCGGTTTATATGTGACATAGCATAAGCAATATTTTGTGTTAAAAAAACATTTTAGTACACCTAAAAGTGTGCAATGTGAGATGATACTACCAACCCATTTGTTCCCTTGGGTATTGTAAAAGGCGACTATCGGACTAATGATTGCACAAAGGCACATCCAACAGCATAAAGCAGCAATGTGCTCGCCTCCTATCACGCTGAGTACATGGTGTAGTTGTTATCGGTGAACGTGGACTATGGTAGGACACTGCTTCTGCGGTCCTGATTGCCTAGTCTCTGACTAACCCTTTGGGGATAATAGTCTTCAAAACCATGATTTTAAAGTTAAATTATTACTGAATTAGATCTATCTATCGCAGCATCATAAGAAATAACAATAAATACAACGCATATTACGGCTAATCAATTTTACAAATATTTGAGGCTGTCTTTTAAATTGGTTAAATGAGAATATCTAACATAATATTATTAGCAGATTCAGTCCGAAATGAGATAATTGCTGGTTCTAATTCCATAAACAATAGTATCACAATATGTACCTACCAAAGAGGTACCTACCTATTTCATTTTCATTCATTGAGTTCTATTACTTTAGTTATGAGTATACAGTCTGGATTAATTCAGTTGCAATTAGAAATTGTATTACAACATATTTATGGTCACTTAAAAGGACAAGCATATAAGTCAGCTATTTTGCTTGATATGCCACTAAAAAGTCACCTAAACCTCGTTTTTGTGCATAAAAAGAAAAACAGTGTTTCAGAGGTAACGCAGAACAATGTCACTTTGTTTTTGAAACTTTTAGCATAAACATTATACATTTCTACCAAATTACGAAAGATCACAACTAGCCCCATATATTTTTATATTAATTTAACAATATACAAGTACGGTAGTACTATTAATTATTCTGTGATACTAGCAATAGAAATTACATTTGACTGTTGCCAATCGAGTGGTCGGCCCGAAAGTGTGTTTCGGATTTTTCGATGCATAGCCCGGGTTTATGATTACCATAAACCCGTATTTGGTAGGCGTGGTAATTAAGCCAATATCCATTAATTAATTAGCACTGTAGTACTTTTTTACATTTACTTAAAATTACTCTAACATAATAACGTAAAAAAAATGTACCAGCCTGCATAATATAGTTACGCCACACGTTTTTTTTTAACTAAGCGGTCCACTTTTCAGTCAGCCTTCAGAAAAATAACAACGCCTACAAACAAGGGTACCAGGGTGACATAACCACTGTGGCAGTTAATTAGCAGCTAGGGCGCGCCACAGGCGCGGGCGCGGGCGCGGCGCGTTTAGAGGAAATTGTCGTTTTTATACGGTTTCCCCTCCTACTCCGCCCCAGGAGCCACCCGGGCCCTCCAACATTCGAATAATGAAACATAGTTACCTTCATCTTATAAGCACATGTCGCCCCTGTAATAAAGACGAGAAATTAATATCGCAACGTTACTATCACCCCCTCCGTAGCCCGAACACATAAACATAGCACAAAACTGACCTACGATCTGTTTACATAAAAGATATCGGAGGGACATCTAGTCCGAACCTCGTAAAGTCTAATGCTTATGGAGACGAACGCCTGCCGCAGTCATAAATTTTCTTGTCCATGGTTTAGACTTAAATGATACGACGAATAAAAAATCAGTGTCCATTCAATTTATTGTGAAGAGAATCGCCACCTTAATAAAGCGAATCAGTATCTGTTTACCATTTACACGTTTTATAGGCCCTTCGGAGCGTCGTCATCCTAGGACTAATAAATGAGCGAAGCCGCCTTCGAAACATTGTATCTAAGTACCAGAGCCGCATACCCACATCAGATATAGTAAGTATCGTTTCGCTGGCATAATGCGACCACACCGCCGCCGGCCCCGCTCGTAACAGTCTAGCACAGCTAAAACCGGGCGATTCGGTTTTATACACACCCCCTATAAAAGCAAAAGGACCGGGTATGGTCCCGGGATAAGTGGGGGTCTGTATCTTTATATCTGCCCCCCTCGGCCCCCACTAGGGCATTATGACCGGGGGGTTCTTTGGACAGCTAAAAGAAATATCCGGTTGCCTTACCCGGGCACCAGAGCGGGCAGGCGGTAATTCCTCTTCCAGTATTACTTTGCTTATTTACTAAGAAGTTTATCGCACCTCCTGCCGGCTCGCGCCTGCTACTTGCGAATACGTTATTCCAAGAGGTTTTAATTAATCTGCCGTAGTTAACCTACGTAGGCGTGCTTTTATACGTTCGTTTTACTGCACACGGATCATTACATTGTGCAGTTGTTCTTAAAGCAAAGTTTCGATTTTACCATCACAAATTATGCAAGCCTAGTACTTGTTCGTCTAATGTTTCGTATAAACTGCTATTCATTTCGATCAACAGCAAAATACAGAGGTACTCACTCATTAAAACTAACTAATAGTATGGTAAGTTTTATTAGTATTTAGATTATAAGACACAAAATGCATCGATCGAAAGAATACGCCGAACATTTTAATAACCAAGATAATAATATCGTGAAAGTGAACGTGAAAAAAGGATTTTATTTAAGCATCTCAAAAGCATTATTAAATAGTCGCAATTTTACCACTGGTTCGGAAAGCAGTTTTCTATCAAAAAGAACTTGTTAATAACTCGATATATTAATTATAGTACTCCTTAAAATATAAAATGGGCTTAGTTAACAAACATTTAAGTAGACGATACTAAAATGTGACTAAATTGCTATTTTAAAACGTCTTCAATTGTGTTTCAGCGTCTCTGTTTTTGACATTTAGTCTATAAGATGTCAAAATCAGATCGTTATGACACGATTGAAGAAGTTTTTGAGTTTCTCCCGTGTTCTTTTAGCAACAACACGTGTTGTGAGACTCCATTTTATTTCAATCTACCGTACAATACTAAATTTACTTTAAAAATATATATAAATTGGCTTGATTCTAAACGCGAAGCCATTAATTAAGAATAAGATAAGATTGAAGAAGTTTAAAAACAGTACTGTTTTGAGTAGTACTGAATAGTTTAAGAAGAAGAAGAGACGCAGCATTTTAAACGCATTCGTAATATTTGATATTATTAAGCGTGTCGGTGAAAGAATACTACCACCCCCTCTCTTCCCTTGGGGGGTCGTAAAAGGCGACTAACGGACTGTGCAGTCTGCACTTACATCCAACAGCATATAGCGGCGATGGCCTCTCCACCTGAGCACATGTGCAGTCGCTATTTGGTGAAAAGTGGACCTATGGTAGGGGACTGCTTTGCTGCCCTCATTGCCTAGTCTTTGACTAACCCTTCATGGATATATGTATGTAATAATAATTTGATATAATATTTACGTTAATAACGCTCAAAGATGTTGAAACATAAAATAAAAATGACTACCTCAGATGAGAGTCGAACCAACGTCCTACGCAATCTGGGCGAACGCAGCCAGCCGGATTGCGGACTACATGGATTTCATTCCCACCGGAGCTGGAGGTAGTATATTTTTTGTACGTTTCAATATGTTACATTTTAAACTAATGTTAAATACCTAGGTAACATAAAAAAACTATTCTGTAGTTAAGTTAAAGTTGATAAAATAATCATGAGTACCATGACAGTAGTAGGTATACTAGCTAAGATCCTTAGCCTGAGTTTTTTAGTTTTCACATTCACGACGTTTGAAAGATCGGATTTTATATGAGCAAACATAATTTGGTACAGGTACTTAGTAATTAAAGACTTCTTACCTAAAATGGGAATAGTGTGTAAATTGTCAACTTCAAGTTTCTATATATAAAGTAAATAGTAAAGTAAAGCAAGTTTATATTAAGTATAATTTAAGAAATATAGCATAGTGAATGCCAATTATCAATTTTAAACAAGATTTGGGTCTTTTCCCACAAAAGAGAATTAATAATGTTAAAAGTGAATATTACATAAATGCAAGTCAATTTGGTACTACCCGTTGCAATATTACTTGCAAAAAATAGAGAATAAGTTCTTCGTATCACTTAGGATTTCTACGAATTGAGCCGGGAAGGAAAGGTATATTGCAGTATCTTCAAACGAGTTTAGTGTCAAAGAAAAGTTTTAATTGCCTACACTTATTACCAGATAGAAGAAAAAATATAAATATAAATTTTATTTAACTTGTTTTTATAGGGAAAATGAAACCTCTTTATTGACAGTGGTAACTCTAAACGTAAGTTTTAATACCTTTTTTAAGTGATATTGTGAATTCTAATGAGAAAATGAAATCTTTAAGCAAACCTAATTTTTACTGCATTAACACATAAATATAATTTTAGTTAAACGGTCAAATTCGTAGAAGCGCTATGAAACAACCCTCCTACTCTACTCTATAAACTGTGCTTTAAGAGGTCTATTACATCTCGACTGTGATTTTTGCGTAAAATGCCCATTTTCGCATTTTGTTGTAATTTTGCAGTTGTATTTATCGTTTTATCGAAATAGGATAATAAATTCATTATAAAATATTTATTCATCATGAAGTAAAGATTATTCTGGTATACATTTTCCTCAATAATATTATCATCGATAGGAGAAATTCACAGTCAACTTAAAGCTATTTTCGAAGTTTTTTTTGTTTATTTTAAGATTTTTTTTCTATATAAAATCAATGATATCTAAAAATTCCGAGGCCGCTACGCACTATACGACTATATAAGAGATAACATTCTAATTTTTTATTTCCTTTGTTCAGAACAGTAGTTCAATCTAGGAGCTCAAAAAAGTGCCTTCGCGCATTTTATGAAAAACTTTCTCTGCAAATTTGGATATAATTAAAAAGTTAGCAAAATTTACAAAAAGCGAGGCCGCTACGCACTATTCCAATAGCTATTCTACACTATTCAATAAGTCAAAATTGTTAAAGTATTTTTGTTTCTGAGATCCATAACGCCAAAATTGGCCATTTTACGCAAAAATCACAGTCGAGATGTAATAGGCATCTTAAGAGGAAACACTACGTCGACGTGGCATGCTAAATTCTCATACAAAACACAGAAAAATAACGTTTCGTAGTCCCCTGTTTCCTCCTTCAGAACTAGACCAATTTCTATTACTTTTCCAGCATCGGTTAAGGAAAGAGATTTTCTATGTCTTTATGTTTAATTTATTTGCATTAAGTCATTTATTTAATAACCAGTAGCCTTCAAAATTTAGCAAAATCACTCCGTATTAAAGGCGTCTTCAGAAACATTAAGTGGCTGGTTTAAAACAAAAATCAAACATACAGACACAGAAAATCTCTTTCTTTAACCCGTTAAAAACGTTGTTTTTCTATGTTTTGTATGAGAATTTTGTATGTAGACGTAGTGTTTCCTCTTAAGAGGAAACACCACGTCGAAGTGGCATGCAAAATTCTCATACAAAAAACAGAAAAACGACGTTTCGTTTCGTAGTCCCCTATGTCCTCCTTCAGAACTGGACCAATTTTTATTTCTTTTTCAGCATCGGTTAAAGAAAGAGATTTTCTGTGTCTGTATGTTTCATTTTTTTTTAAAACAGCCACTTAATGTTTCGGAAGACGCCTTAAAACGGAGCGATTTCGCTAAATTTTGAAGGCTCCTGATTATTAAATAAATGACTTGATGCAAAAAAATCAAACATACAGACATAGAAAATCTCTTTCTTTAACCGACCCTGAAAAAGTAATAAAAATTGGTCCAGTTCTGAAGGAGGAAACAGGGACTACGAATCGTCGTATTTCTGTGTCTTGTATGGGAATTTTACATGCCACGTCAACGTATTGTTTCCTCGCGTTTGAATTCTCTTGGCCCGATGTTATAGCTTCTTGGTATTATGCGCGCCTGGTACATCCAAGCAAAAGCGCTCCTGGTACTTTCGAATATTTTCTTTATTAAAATAAATATCATCCTTCTGTGTCATTAAATGGTTATGAAATAAAGCTTATAAATTATTTTGATTGAATATTAAAATAGAATGCACAAAACACTTAAGTAGAACTCTTGTTAATTTGGCAATTATTATTTCTAATTGCTTTGCAGTAAGCATAAATAATATGGACAGAAAATAATAAAACATATTGTGCTAATAAAATATTATTTACCATTAAATGTATAACAACAGAGGAGCTCGATGGCGCAGCGGCTAGCGCGTTCGGCTTGCGATCTTGCTCGCTACTTTACTACTTCACTACTTCCAAAGTTCAAAGGGACAGTACTGACAATAAATTTGCAGTTTGAAGTGTTTGATCCTTATTCCCTTTGCAATAAAAGTAAAAAGGTAGACCAGACCGGTCGTAGTAAATCCTTGGGGGAGGGCTTTGTCTAACAGTGGATGTTATTCGGCTGATGATGATGATGATGATGATGATGAGAATGATGAAGAGTAATAATCAGCGTCCTTTAGAATAGGTACACCGCTACTTATTTTACAATATTGGTATAATTCCTAGGTTGTCAGTAAAGATTTATAAAAATAATTGCATTTAACTGTGTGGCGTAGCGGTGAAAGAAGACTACCCACCCCCTCTCTTCCCTTGGGTATTTAAAAGGCTACTAACGGACTAAAGACTGCAGATACATCCAACAGCATAGAGCGGCGATGGGCTCACTACCTGTCAGGCTGAGCACATGTGCAGACGCTATTTAGTGAAAAGTGGACTATGATGGTCGAAGACTGCTTTTGCGGTCCTTATTGCCTAGTCTCTGACTAACCCTTCAGAGATAACAGTTGCGATTATATGCCTTTGAATAAGGTTGTTGTTTGTTTGATTAATTCATGTTACCACAATGTTAGCAATAGTACTTGTAGACGAAAAAACTAAAAGAAACCTAAATCGTAACAAACAACATTTTTATGGTAGAGAAAATAAATCTCATGTTGTTGCAGCATAATATATTTAATTTGTTTACGTAAAAAGTATTTTAGTAAAAGTCAAAAGTAAAGTACCTAAACTTTTCTACTGCTAGGTTGTCTTATCAGTTTTTATATAAAATAACATCTCGATCCGGCAAACTAGACAGCCCCAAAATTATCAAACCACCAGGGTAACAGAAAATTTCAAAGATATTGCCAACTCGTAATCGGGCGCGCGGCGCGGCGGGCGCGGCGGCAGCAACTTGAATTTTGGGGTTTCCCCGCCGAAGTTCGGCTCAAAGACGTCCTCTGTGGGAGGGTCAGGGGGGGTATCAAACCCCCACCGGGTATCAAAGTTTGCCCCCGGCGGCGCAGGGCTATCCCGCTACTTTGTTCGCCTTTTGCCTCGTGACAGCCACTTAAGGGAGGCACACACGGCCAACGTGGTATAAAGTAGAATAATCCGTGATAAGTCGGTGTGTGGCCTAATTTACGTGTTCTAGGGCATGTAGGTATCGCGTGACTGTCACGAGTACTTACTGTTCGCTCTAGTAGCAGTGACGGGCATGTGATATCGCTTGCTGTATGCAGTTCTTTAGCAGAACGAATTGCATCGCAAGCGAATGGTATCTGTAATTGGCATTTTTATATACATGCGATAAGCATCCGTAAGTTAGAACGCTTAGAATCGATAATTTAACGACTGATTTCGGAAAAGGAGGATGTTTAGTTAGGCTAAGGCTACATTACAAATTTTATTTTACAATAGTAATAATTAGTAAGTTCCAGAATGTTACTTATTACTACAATTATAGTGAATATTTGAAATTTTTATAGTGCATTGAAGAATATAGTATTTATTAGTTACTACATAAAAGTAAAGTAAGTAAAGAACAGCTGATATACTATCCCACAGTAGGGCATAAGCCTAATAGTTGAGATCGATTTCATCGCTATGATTGGTCTTAATTACTACCAACTACTAGTAATATTATAATACTAGCTGCCGCTCGCGGTTTCACCCGCGTAGTTCCCGTTTTCGTGGGAATATCTGGATAAAAAGTATCCTATGTGTTAATCCAGGTTATAAACTATCTGTATGCCGAATTTCATCCAAATCCATTCAGTAGTTTTTACGTGAAAGAGTAACAAACATCCATACATACACACATCAAAAGTGTCTAGGGATCAAGCATTTTTATGCGGATTTCTTGAGATTGAGATGTGGCTTTGTAATAAATTTATGATTTTATAAATTTATATGGATCCTTTTTGGTGCATTTCATAATTTGAAACAGGAACTTTCAATCAATTTCTAGTAAAAGATGAAAATCAGCTGTCAATATTTTCCCTATAAAAACATACAACGCATTGAAGACATTATTAGTGCTACTGTTTCCCTACTACTGATTAAAACCAACGTTATTATGGAGCGGCGACGTCATTTAAGCAGGGAAGAAATGCTCAGAGCCGTGGGAATGATAGAAGCTGGTTCCCGGCAACGTACTGTGGCTTTAGCTCTGAATACAAGTCAGAGTGTTATCAGTCGACTTTGGACACGTTACCGAAGCACTGGTACCGTGGCTGAGCGCCATGGAGGACGGTATCGCTGCACCACACGGAGACAAGACCGATACATTCAAATCACAACTCGAAGAGCTCCAACAATAACCGCCATGATGTTAGCCGTGAGGCTTCATCACTCTTCAGGGAACTTAATTAGCGACCAAACAGTCAGAAACCGCTTGCATGAAGTGAACCTTCATTCCCGAAGACCGCTAAGGGTACCACCTATAGCAATGCACAATCGTAGGATTCGATATCAATGGGCTCTTGAACACAGAAATTGGGCAGAAGAACAATGGCGTTTCGTGTGCTTTTCTGATGAGTCTCGTTTTGGTATGAGACCGGATACAAGACGTATACGACACTGGAGAACCCCTGGACGCCAACAGCGATTAAAATCCTGCCAGGAAGTCCATCCTTATAGTGGTGGAACCATCATGGTATGGGCGGGTATTTGGATCGGCGGAAGAACTGAGTTGATTTGGATCAGAGGCAACTTCAACGCTCAAATTTATGCTGAAACGATTGTATCAGACGTCATCGTTCCTCTACAAGTGCAAATCGGTCCCTTATTTCAGTTAATGCATGATAATGAACGACCGCACACCGCAAGAATTGTAAGACAGACTCTCGCCGCAGTTAACATCAATGTCATGCCCTGGCCTGCTCAGTCGCCAGACTTGAACCCGATTGAGCATGCATAGGATATGTTACAGGGAAGAGCTCTGCCGAATATGGAGGGTATCCAGTCGCAAGAAGACCTTTTTTTGTTGTTGCAACGAACATGGGCGGCCATTCCACAGCGTGATTTAGATGAACTCATTTTGAGTATGCCAAACCGATGTTCTTGTGTTGTTAGTGTTCGCGGTAGAAACACGGATTATTAATTGTTTAAGTTACCCAATAAAATTTTAAAGAAAACTGTTATTTCAGTCTTTTTTTCGAACTTTAATGTTAGTGGTTCAAATGTCAAAAATCCCTTTATTAGGAAAATGGCAAATTTCTTTATTAATGCAAAGGTGACTTGGTTTATCGTTACTGTAGACAAACGAAAACACTTTATTTGATGAATCCTTAAAGAAAATTTTAATTAATATTAATCAGGAGAAAAGTTATTGCAAAAATATATGTTGATCCCTAGACACTTTTGATGTGTGTACTTACAAACTTTCACGTTTATAATATTAGTAGGATTTTGTAAGATTAGGATAGGTAAAAGACATGACAAAGACATTACAAATAGTAATTGTTGATGTTATGGATTTCCGGTAGGATAAACAGAGAGCTTTTCAATTGCTACGCTCATACATCCATATTGTGAAAAATAATAATTAATTATCTTTATTGTTGAAATTTTGCATTCACAATGCTATATAAATATAGGATAAAATGTTTACTAGCAGCAGTGGACCGGCAATACAAAGGTCTTGATCCAAAGGATCGAGCTTCCTGAGACTGGTTGATTTCTTTCTAGTAAACATTTTATCCAATAACTAATTAGTAAGTAATTATTATTTGAACCCTATCGCGTAGCGGTGAAAGAATACTATCACACCCTCTCTTCCTTTAGGTGTCGTAAAAGGCGACTAACATTTTAAAGACTGCACATACATCTAACAGCATAGAGCGGCGATGGGCTCATCAACTGTCACGCTGAGCACATGTGCAGTAGATATTTGGTGAAAAGTGGACTATGCTTTTGCTGCTTTTGCTGTCCTCATTGCCTAGTCTCTGACTAACCCTTCGGCGATAATAGTCGTGATTATATGTATGTATGTCATTTTAATATTATGTGCATATTATATTTAATAAATTCGTACACATTTGGATCTCTTTCTAAGACAAGTTCACCTATTCTCACCTATATTACATGATGATTTACAAATACTACTTATATGTTTGATGTGAAAATGAAAATGAAACGAAAATTATTTATTTACTTATAACATGATTTACAATGATGTTGCATTAAAATAGTAAGTCCTCACGTTTAAGTTTAACTAGAGTGTCATGCTAATATTGGTAGGTAGATGTTGTAGGTACCAAACATGTTTAGATGCCAAACACAAACTAATAACAATCAAGCCCCAATAAACATAGCATTATGTAGTATTAAATGTCATATCAAGAAGATTAAGTGCAAATACAAAATAATGTCTTATATAATATTCCTGGTTACAATACTAAATCAAAAGTATCCCTTACTTTCATTCCTTCAATGTCAATTGAGAATAGTTCAATAAAATATTTTATTCAAATATTAAAATCTAAATCAATTTAATATAACAGTATTTTTCATAATTTATACAATTGAAAGAAAATTATGAACTTAAATGGGAACTCCAATTCAAAGTTGGTTCAACATTTGACTAACTTTGGATTCTCATACCACCTACCATGGCTAGACAGCTAACTTTTCACTGTACAAAGTGACATTGACAAACAGAATATTGATTAGGACAACAGGAAGGTCAATAGGTCAACTATTTCATAGGAAAAGAGCCCGTCGTCTATTACCACTAACCCAGCTTATTTACATCCGCAAATAACACTATAGTCCAACTTTTATATGTAGCCGAAACAAAGCACCTATCCCTAAAAAGGTCAGGACCGTCCTGAAAAGGGGATGTGTTGGTCCCTAACTCGAAAGCCTCAAAGGGTCTGAGCGACCCTAAAAAAGTATATAACCCGAGCGGTAGGTACCAGGGACCCATATAAGCGAGGCGTCTTCCTTCTGTGCCTTGGAGCCAGGGAAATGTTAAGAAGGGTCCGGGAGGGACAGGAAGGGGGGTCGGGCGTGGGGTGTTGGGGAAAAAATTCTGTCGAGGACCGTACCCTTGGCGCGACCCGGCGCCGCCTGTGCCGTAATTAGTGATGCGGTGCGCCGTGCGGGGGTCGGTCGATGATTTCGGTACGATGGAATGGCGTATTATTATGAGTTATCGTGGACCGGTCACAGATAATTTAGGCTTATTTTTAGTAGAGTTTACGATTTGGTCTGTTGTATATGAGTGGTTGATGTTTTGGTATTGTTGCCCTCGCAACAGATTCGTAATCACGGAAATACAGCACTTTTCAAAAAATTTATATTCAAATATTTTATTTGAGTAGGCTCACTAGCAGACTAATTTTTCAATGGTTGTGATTGTGACCAAAAATTTAGATAAAGACCAAGGAATGCTGATGCAACCTTTTATTGAAAAAAATCCTGGCAAGAGACAAGATAGTTAATCCTTCCAAAAATATTGGAACAACAACTACTAAACATACTTACTTACTTTACTAAACATTCGAACATGAAATTATCTACAGACGTACTAGACGTACTTGTATACACAGTGTGACGTGTAGGAGTAGGTAATAAATATTATTCTATCGTAATTTCATCGATAACCACGAGCACAACCCTAAAGATTATGACAAGATACAGAGCAGGGCTGCTAACGACGGCCGGCGAGATGTCAAAAGAACCTACATTAACGTTATTATAACTTTTTCTAGACACCCCTTGTGTACGTGTGTGCACAGCCATCTTGTAATGAGAGTGTTTGTGATGCAGTTTTTGATACTGCTCAAAAGATAACGGTACTTTTTTGAGTTATATTCAGTCGAGACCTGTATTCGAACATAATTTATTGTATTAAATCTGTGGTAACTTTCATTAAATAAAATGTGCGTTCCATTATTAATAACGTTTATAAGCATAGGAATTTAACACAAACTCTTTACTTATATAGTTATACTAGGATGACTTTTATATTCTGCCAGTGACAACGCAGTCGAAACATCGTGGATCAGGTAATAAAAATGGTATATCGTAGGATCAATTTACTAAGTAGTTTACATTAAATCTCATTAAATATTTCTTAAACATAGTGTTGCTCCTACACAAAACAGAAATACAGTGAGTCCTGTTGACTTTCATTTCTAACAGAAAACAACGAAGCAATGTAATATGTATTCCACTGGGTATTGCACTCGGTATCTCTAGGGGTCCGGACCAGTAATTTTACTTCTAGAAAACAGAGTCGTTTAAAAATAAAAGAAATATACATAATACTTGCACCTAGGTGGCCGTGTGCTCCTGGTGCCCGGCGCTATAATAAGTATCTTTATTATTGAAATTTTTGCATTTACAATGCTTTGAAGGATAAATAAAATGTTTACTTGAAAAAACCAACCAGTTTCAGGAAAGCTCGAATGGGATTCGAACCCGTGACCTTTGGATTGCCGGTCCACTGCTCTAACCGCTAAGCTACCGAGAAGACCCGTTGAAATTTTTCTAGTAGTTTGTGATTTACGCTTTTTTTTCTAGTAAAGATTTTATCTATATCCGAAAGTCCCGGGTTCAATGATAGAGATCTTTGCCCAGCATTAGGACAGTCAGTATACAGACTGTATTTTACTTTACTTTACATAATAATTACTAGTTTGTTCACAGCTCCTCAATTATTGACGGGATGCGAGTACAGATATGTTCAGGTTATCAACTTATTTGTAAAAAAGGTTTCTTGCCGTTTTGTTATATTGTTATGCCGATATACAGGGTGGAAAAAAGACCGTGGTTGGAGGAAAAGTACCCTTAATTTTGATGATGGCAAATTTTACTGAAAGGAAACATTCTTTTATTTTTAAAAATAATTAAAACTGCATTTAAATTTTTTGAAAAATCACCTGTTTGAGCCGGAATTTCTTTTAAACAACATAGTATTTTAAATGAAAGAAAGACTAAGAATACGTCTGCGCATGCGTGAAAATTTGTATCATTTTGAGCGATTCATAACATAAGTGAACTATTTTCTTTAGATAGTAAGTAAGCTTTACAATAAATCATTATTTTTTTGGTCTTTCTTTCATTTAAGATACTATGTTGTTTAAAAGAAATTGATCTTTAAAAATGACTCTTTCGGTTGGTATCATAAAATACAGGAAGGTTTTTTTTTCATTTCACCGCTTCGATTCCCGGCTCAAGCAGGTGACTTTTCAAAAATCTTTAAATGTAGTTTTAGTTATTTTTGAAATAAAGGAATGTTTTCTTTCAGTAACATTTGCCATCATCAATATTAAGGGTACTTTTCCTCCAACCACGGTCTTTTTTTCCAGCCTGTTTAAGTAACAAATAGTCATTTATAATATAAATACGCATATAAATCTTATATGCGTACTTAAACTTTAATTACGCTTTGTTAAGTTAGTCAACATATTGAGTAAGTAAAATGGTCATAGGCTGAAATAAAATTTTACTTACTTTTCTATATCTCGGACAGAAATAGAACGTACCTGAAAAATAAAATATTAATTATTTATTAAAAATAATATGTTATCGTAAAACTGTAAACTTTTGATACAATCAAAAATATATAAGTTCGCTTTATAGTTTCGTTCCGTTTTATATTTAAGTTATGTTTATGAATTATATTATATTTATGTTTAGTTTAATTATCTAGTATACGTAGAGCCTTACAATATCTATATAATCATATAGATAAGTAGTTCATCCATTACCAGGATCGCAGAACAGGCAGAAACTAACTTTTAATAAATTTGAAGCTTGCATACGCCATAGTGATGCGACTAACTAATGCGTTAACTACACAGTTAAGTTTTGAAAAATTCACAGTAATTTTAGCAAGAAGCATCCGATTATAGATTTTAGTCGGTTGCTTGCTTATACAATGTGTGATAATATATTAGTATGTTGGTAGTCGCATATCTCTGGCGTTTAGGTCCGCGGTTAGGTATGTTTTGGGCCCCGGGGGTCGGCATATTGGACATTTTGTATAAGTGTAGGCCCGAATGCCCGGACCCAAGGCAAATCCCTTTCGGCAGACCCTTTTCGGGAAAGGTCCGGCCCGGCCGTGCCATAGTCCCGAATTTGCGGATTTTTAAGGTAAAATTTATAAGGGCCCCGGGGGTGGTGTGGGGTGAAGTATGAAACAGTATGAATTGCGGTGGATACCTTTATTATGGCCTTTACAGGCGAACGTCTGAACAGTGATTTTGTTGGCGAATACGCTTAGCAACCCCTTTTGAGTGACGCTTTGGGATGGATGACTTTCTTGATGCTCGCTACTCGACGGTCGGGTCTTACGGTACAACGAATCTTTAAATTAGCTATATTGCTTGTTGATAAGGGATAAATATTTAAATTATATTTGTTTTTACATACACTTACTGATTATTCTCTTAGGGTTAGGACTAGGTAATCAGGACCGCAAAAGCAGTCCTCTGCCATAGTTCACGTTTCAAATCGAGTCTTACGGTACAACGAATCTTTAAATTAGCTATATTGCTTGTTGATAAGGGATAAATATTTAAATTATATTTGTTTTTACATACACTTACTGATTATTCTCTAAGGGTTAGGACTAGGCAATGAGGACTGCAAAAGCAGTCCTCTGCCATAGTTTACGTTTCAAATCGGGTCTTACGGTACAACGAATCTTTAAATTAGCTATATTGCTTGTTGATAAGGGATAAATATTTAAATTATATTTGTTTTTACATACACTTACTGATTATTCTCTTAGGGTTAGGACACAGACCACTTAGGACTAGGTAATCAGGACCGCAAAAGCAGTCCTCTGCCATAGTTCACGTTTCAAATCGGGTCTTACGGTACGAATCTTTAAATTAGCTATATTGCTTGTTGAGGGATAAATATTGAAATTATTTTTGTTTTTACATACACTTACTAACTATTCTCTAAGAGTTAGGACTAGGCAATCAGGACCGCAAAAGCAGTCCTCTGCCATAGTTCACATTTAAAAAAAAACCACCGCACATGTGATTAGCTTGATAAGAGGCGAGCCCATCGACGCTCTATGTTGTTGGATGTATGTGCAGTCTTTTCTCCGTTAGTCGCCTTTTACGATACCTGAGGGAAGAAATAGGATAGTATTCTTTTGATATAGCGACACACACAGTCTTGTTTTATTCATATTTGTCTTGTTCATACATATAATCACGACTATTATCCCCGAAGGGTTAGTCAGAGACTAGGCAATGAGGACCGCATTCACCAACAGCGACTACACATGTGCTCAACGTGACAGGTAGTGAGCCCATCGCTGCTCTATGCTGTTGGATGTATGTGCAGTCTTTAGTCCGTTAGTCGCCTTCTACAACACGCAAGGGAAGAGAGGGGGTGGTAGTATTCTTTCACCGCTACGCGACATGGTTATTGTTCATATTTGTTATTAATTTTAATTTCTTAATAAATTTTTCCCGAAGGGGTAGCCAGGGACTACAGCTTTTAAATCAATGATGATGAAAGCTTGATTTTAATGGTAATGGTATTTAAGTGGATTTTATTTAAAAAAAACTAAATCTGTAGCACAATTTGTACATTAAGTTACTCTATAATTTAAAAAAAATATGAGCTTGATAAGAAAAATTACCTGTATAACCTATCTATTTACCTTTGATAATATAAGCCAGAGATAATTTTTGTACATAGGGTTTCTCGCCTCTCCAAGACTCGAGTGCTTGCCATCCCAAGTCATAACTCAAACTTTAGGCTCATAGGGCTGTTGGGAAGGGGTCCGGCTTAGGGTGATATCCAAGCTTGCCATTCTTTTTATGCTTTGTTTAACAGATGCAGATTATGCTGCCCTTATGACCCGTTTATATTAGTCTCTAAGCTCTTATAAATAAGTTGTTAGGTTATAGGTATATACTTAATCATATATACTACAAAAAAAATAGAAGTGACTCTAAAGTTAAGATTTAAAAAATCAGCTGTTTAGACAACACAATTAACCATGTGACCGAAATGTACGGAACAGCTGATTTTACTTCCCATCTGAATCGTGCTTTAGTGCGGTATTTTTTATCCACTTGGTCTCTATCTCACCTGATGGTAAGTAACAATAAGGCCGAAGGTTAAAGTGCGCTTCACCCGGAATCCTCAACCACTGAGGAACTGGCTATCTTATCTCTTTCTTAACTGTCGGAACACAAAAATGCTATAAAGGATGTTGTTATGGCGTCGTGGTAAGCCAAGCGGGCTAAACCAGCCCCAGCCACCAGCCCAACCAAAATCAATTTATACATGAAGAGATTTAATTCAACACCTATTTATTCCGCAGAAAATTCTGAAAACCAAACTATATATCTTTTTGAAACAGGACCTACATACTAGGCGATAAGGATCGCAAAGGCACTGCCACACTCCACGTTTCACCAAATGACGTCACATGACAATTTTTACAGTACTCGCCAAAACTAACACAACCTCGCGCCTTAATTGGTATCAGCGTGCGAGAGCGCAATCCCTCATTCGCATTACGCTTTGCGAACGTTTATAAATAGCGGGCAGCGGCAGCGGGTGCGGGCACGCGAGCCTCCTACCTACATATGCGGTCCTGGTACTTACGGACCCTTCGACCCTCGTCCGGCCGGGCTAACTAGATAACGACAATATCGGACGCCCGAGAAACTAGGGAAAAGTATTCGTAGCTAGCTAGCGTGAATGCTAGACGGAAATTGGGTCACATGGCTGTGGAAAATTAACATGTTGGCCCGCTGTAGGTATCTTTTCAGTTTAGTATACTCGTATAATGTTTTAGTAAACAGTACAGCTTATACTACACTGTCCGATTGCAGGCCTCCATATCGTTCATCACTACAAATTATAGGTACCTATTTCATACCACGCTAGTCAAATGTGGGTTGGTGACCACAAACCTGGGCTGTGCATCGAAAAATTTGCCCAACCGTGGACTTCTGGTTATTGGGCCTAAGCCTCTGAGGTGTTACAAACAAATATGGATAAATGAATACACTACTAATACATTATCTACAACTAAACAATAGTTACATATTTGATGGACCCTCTCACGCTCTATACTACTTGATCTGTTGAACCCAAAACTGGATAATGAGAAAGTGTACATAGTAGTACCCCAGGAATGACCTAGGAAGGAAGCAACTGATACCTGAACCTTTTTTGTGACGTAGCGTTCGACAAACTCTAATTTCAAGGTATTTTAGGGTGATTATCAGATTTCGTGCACATTCTATGTCCGTGGCTGTATAAAAATATGTATTTTACTTTCAAGTTATATGGTTTGTTTGAACGAAGTACTATACAGTAAGCTGCAATATCTACTTAAATATGAACTGCTAAGTTTAAAGGTTTTTAAGAAAAACAACATTTAAATCTTAAAATG
The DNA here is from genome assembly GCA_963921215.1 of Scoparia ambigualis. NCBI lineage: Eukaryota > Metazoa > Arthropoda > Insecta > Lepidoptera > Crambidae > Scoparia > Scoparia ambigualis. The sequence continues at coordinate 9,502,039 of OY992514.1, forward strand.
TCACTACCCTCAGTGTCCCAAACTCACATTTTGTAGAACAACTACTTAAATTTTGAAGAAGCGTTTGTTCGATAAATCTGAATTTTATTCATATTATTATACTGATAGTAAGTAAACGTTATCCGCATTTTGGCACGTACGAACGTAATAGATATATTTTTATAAATGTTTAAAGTTTTGTCATCATAATTTTGTCATTACCTTCAACAGAAATTGAAACGACAAAATGTCCTGAGAGCGGTCATCCTACTCCTCCACTTCCCGTCTCCCCGCGCTCACGCGTCGGTCAGTCAGCTACACAACATCGTAAGAGAATCCCTAAGGCTCGTTGAAAAAAAAAAATTATGCTCGAAGTCGTCATTTGTCACAAAGTTTGTGCCTTTACCATCATCTATATTTTGATGTAAGTAATACGACTTTTTCTTACATTCTCATGAATAAACCAATGAATAAAGATCCAATAACCTACTTACCAATGTCATAAATATAATACTTATAAATGGACGACTATAGACCAAAATTTGCTTAAACATATGTGTAACATATACAACAAAATCACTCTCAGTACTTATCATTACCTTCATTTACCATCAGCTTTTGAACTGAAGGTAATAGTTTCAAACTGACGGTAGTGATTAAATGTGATGCTGTCCATGTGGGAAGGTTTGTGCCCAGCAGTGGGACGTTTATAGGCTGATGATGATTTGATTCAATAATATATCTCAAGTGCTGTGCAGGTAGCGGCTCATAAATATTACTCATAAGACTAGTGTCTCGGGAGAGGTTCCCCGTGAACACGTGTAGTTCACTGCCTATTGTCCAGATAGGTAATCGGAGCTGTCAAGCACGCTCACGTCTCGGAACCCGTCCGGGCGCCTAGCCAGTTCCCACGTTCTATGCGACTGGCTGGACCGGAGGCTACGGCATCTAGGGGGCCGCCTCTACTAGTTCTCCAGACTAGTACCGGAGATGTCAACACCAATGTCCAATGAGAACCACCGCACAAAGCTGCCAACTAAGGGAAACTCACGTTCCCCGCAGGACTTTTCGCTGCTGGCCCCACAGAGACCGCTACTAGGCCCCGCTCGCTGTGCGCGAGTTTGGAAGTCGTGGCCCACAATACCAGGACAAACGAACATTCCCAAGCTCTACAGCTAAGCACAAGCCACTACGAGTCCAACCCACGTCCGGATCACGCCGGAGGCGCCGGTCAAGGCACAACCAGCGGGAGGCATGAACCAGAACCCCGTAGTACCCCTGAGATACATAGCAGGTACAGTCTAGCTCTCCCCGAAAAATACGACAAGCAGTCTCCATTAGTCTCCAGTCAGGGACGTATTCGAGCTGCTGGGGCCTATCAACGTGCAAGAGGCTGCACAAGACAGGGAGCAGTGGCGTCATCTCGTGTCGGAGGCCAAGATCCACTTCGGGTCGCTGAGCCAGCGGAGTAGTAGTAGTAGTAAGTCTCCATTAGGGTGTAATATCTGCGAGTTTCAAAAGAGTTGAAGCCTAGCACGCCCAGCAAAAACTTGGTAGGGTACAAGAAAGGATAAAAACCAAATTTTGTTTTATATAGAGATCGTAAAAATGCTTTTTGAATATTTTCTAAGCAGCTGTTTCAAGTTTGCTCCTCACCAAAGCAGTGAACAATAATTGAATCGCGTGAGGGTCTTGAAGGTCACTAGCAAGCTTTTTAATGTGCTGATTAATAGTATGGTATGAGCCAAAAATCACTCCAAGGTCCTTGACAGAGTCGACACGACTAATTACCTCGGTATGAAGACGGTAGACTGCCTCTATAGGAAATTTGGCACGTTTGAAGGACATAGTACAGCACTTCGAATAGCTGAATAACAATTTGTTTTTAACATTCCATTGAAACACAGCTTCAATATCCTCCTGCAACAACGCACAATCCTCGGCACCTGACACACAGCGAACCAGCTTTAGTCATCAGCATAAAATAGGCACATGGATTGCTTGAGTACTTGATCCAAATCATTTATCATTAAAGTAAAGAGCAGGGGACCGAGAATGGATCCCTGGTTCACACCTGATCGTGTGTTATATGGATCTGATACGTAGCATCCATGACGCACAAAATGTTGACAGCCTCGCAAATAGTCTGCAAAAAACTTAAGCAGTCGCAGCGTAAAACCCAATGCACAAAGTTTGTTTAGGAGAACGTAATTGTCGTCCCTGTCAAAGGCCTTTTTAAAATCGAAGTAAACGACATCGACCTGAGACCTCTATCCATATGACACGAAATTACGTTCACAAGAGTTAACAGGTTAGTGTTCGTTCACAGACCGGCCACCCCTAAATACGTGTTGCGAGTCAGTCAAAAACGGCCACACTTGCGCACTAATCTTTTTGTGCAAAATCCATTCAAATAACTTAGCTACTAGGCCGAAAGTTTAGCAATTGGACGGTAGTTCACAGCACAGGCAGTATTGCTAGTTTTTGGAATTGGTGTAACGCGCGTAAGCTTCCATCGCTTAAGATACCTACCAGTGGGAAAGTGCCAAGTTAAAAATAAAGCATAGCGGTGTTATAATATGGTCCGCACACCCTTTGATAAAATAGAGAGGCACGTTATCCGGCACAATGGAAGCCTTGGGTTTCAGGCGTTTTATAGCTACCATGACATCCTCCTTACTGACACTGTCGATATGATAGTTAGATGAACAGGATCTATCGTTAGCATTGGCGTAATTAGCATTGAGTGTAGGCTCATGAGGCAAAAAACACTAGAAAATACCTAGCGAAAGCATTTGCAGCCTCACTCCCAGCAAACTCTTCACCGTCAAGAGAAATGCGTGGCTCACAACCGCCTTTGGATCTTAGGCCATTAATATGCTGCCAGAAAGCTCGAGGATTATTTTTAATGTCACCCTCGACCCGGCTAATATAGCTGTCATAGGCAATCGACACGTGTTTCTTAATCGCAGCCCTAAGTCAACTGAAAGCGTCGTAAACTGCTTTATCTTTAGAAGCCTTCCACTGACGATGGAGTACTGCTTTAGTCTTAATGTTGCGTATAATGTCAGACGTAAACCATACAGGATACCGTCTACCTGGTTTCCGTAAACGTGTTTTTTTGGGTATGCTGGCATCAAAAATGCTGTAAACGATAATGTAAAATTTTTCAACAGCAATATTAACGTCACGGGATAGGAAGACACTTTAACCCCTACCAGCCTATTCCTTCCTTAAAGGCCGGCAATGCGTCTGCGGTTCCTCTAGTTTTGCGGTTGTCCATGGGTGGCGTTGATGACTCTCCATTAGGTGACCCACATACTCATTTGCCTCCTTCTTTAAAAAAAAAGATGTTGTTACCTTCTTTGTAATTTTGCGGAATGTATGAGACTGTCCCCCCCTTTTGTTTACTTATCGAAAGATCGTAAATAAAAACACGTAAATTTTGAGGTTAGAGCGTAACCAGTCTTTTTATAACATGAGTAAATCAGTTTCTAGTGAAATATGAACTTATTTTAACTTACATCTTATACTATTTTGCAGACGTTGATAGTCACAAAATATTCGCATAAATTTTGCGAATACGAATGTCAAAAAACATGCAAATATTCGCGAATGCAAATGCGAATATTCGTTACATCACTAGTGGTAGTATTCTTTCACCGCTACGCGATACGGTTACCAACTTTTATTGGATAAAAGTTATGTTGACATTTAAACCCAAAAACACTCAGTATTGTCTAAAAATTATAATTTACATTATGCTTTGCTGTAACTTTTTTAATTGTTTATAAGTGGGATATTCTTCAAGAAGATACTGTATGTAGGTAGTGTAACTTTTCTCAACAATAATAAAATGTACTTGAGAACAAGTTTTAAATGTTATAGACGTACATTGTTCTTCATAATATGGCTTATGAAGAACAATGAAACATAAACAGGCAACTTTGACCTGCTAAACAGCGACAAAGCTTTTTTCTTAATTAATTAAGTCAAATTGATTACTTTCGACCGGCAGGAAGGAATAAAAACCGGGTGGTGGGTACCAGGAGCGCTGAGGGCGGTGGGGGTGCTCTGTACCCCGCCTTACGTTGCGAGTGGGAAATGTGAAAGCAGACACACGAACCCCGCTGCTGCCCCGGTACTGACTGCACAAAAACTTACAATGACTAATATTAATTTCACTAATATTAATTTCACTAATATTATTATTATTTATAAAAGTGTGGTTTTTCGAATAATAGTAATTTAATTAGGTAACTCATCTGTAACAAATGCTATCAATCTGTTATTTTATTAGTTTCTTCTTTATTGGGGCTTGGTGCGGTGGTCGGTCTTTGTATAAAGTACTTAGATAATCATCATCAGCCTAGTAACGTCCCACTGCTGGGCACAGGCCTCCCACGTGGACAATAGCACGTGGGGATATTGGGCCATAACCCACCACGCTGGCCCAATGCGGGTTGGTGGGTTTTAACGACTGCCATCTTACGACAACAACCGGGACCAACGGCTTAACGTGCCTTCCGAAGAACGGAGGAGCTCAAGATGTTTTTAAATATGGTCACCCATTCAGCGACCCGGCATTGCGAAAGTTGCTTAGCGAGCAAGATCGCAAGCCGAACGCGCTAGCCGCTGCGCCATCGAGCTCCTCGATAACTCGATAACTTAGATAATAATGAATGCTAATGAACGTTGACGCTAAAATTGATATATATTCCCAAGCCCTTTCGTTATTATTCCAAAACGCGGAATAATTTTTTTTTTTTTTTCCGTGAGGAATCTGTCTGATGTCTACCACCTTCATACTTATTTTAGGCATGCATTGTTTTAGTGCTATATTCAAATATACGAGATCCAGTAAAATCACAAGTCATGTAAAAGAGACTTCACTAATAATTGAATTGTTTATTGTTTGTGCCAATCGTTTTACGACATTATGAAACGTAAATTGTTATACTTACTAAATATATTCATAATAAATACGTATATTTTTTAACAGTCAAATGTATAGCCTTAAATATAAAAGATCTCTTTGTTATTTCCCGATTACGTCAAGCCCTCATGAATGGTACAGAAACATTGGGCCATACCATACATATCTCATACTACACAAATCATTGCATAGATAGCTGTATTGTAATTACCTCGATGTTATTTCATTTGTTTTATTTTATGTATTGTATAATCGTTTGATACGTGTTACGCAGCAGACAGCAAATTATCTAATTCTTAACATTTTTAAAACCAACACCTATTGTTAATTTAAAAGAAAGAGGCTTTCATAATGATACCTGGAAGACTTTTAAAATTTCCACGTTTATACAAATAGCGAGGTTCGTCCCTCAATTCTGCTTATATATTTCAAGGCCTCCACTGACTTTTCTGCAGTGCGTACATAGGACGGCCAGCGTGCCCGGCGTACTAGCAGTTATTATTTACCGGCTTTATCATTTCGAAAATTTCATATTCCCCGCACTTGGACGCTTGAGGTTTAAAAGCGTAAGCGAGGGGGGTACTTTTTGCCTACAAACAGTCCCGCTTAGTAGTTAGTAGAGAGCGCATACTTACCAGGGGGACATAGGGTGTTGGTAGCTCGCTGCTAAGAAATAATAACCGCAGCGCATGCAAGAGGGAACGCTTACTGGACACGAGTGTTTTTTTTATGCGCATTGCTTATGCTGCCCTGGTAATTTATTTTCTATGGTATTGCGGAAATCGCAAAAAGTTCACGACGAGCGACGCGACAAACGCATTTATTTACTTCAAAGCGAAAGCATTTCTTTTTTGAATTATAAACGAACGTGAAAACTGGAGTGCCGAGGTAAACTCTATTGTCACACACACACACAGCACAAGCAACGATCTCAGAACAATAACTAAATAAAACGATACAGTAAAAAAATATTATTATAAAAAATTTTAATAAATTGAAGTCCTCTATATTAAAATAAACTGTTTTTATTTCCAGTTTCCTCTGATGTGGTGTTTGTACCTATGAATAAATTTAAAGAGTACGTCTGTTTGCTCATTTCATTTATGTTTTCTAATTTATTTATAATAATATTTGAAGAAACGCTTTTTAATAGGCTGTCTTCACATGTGACACATTTGGTTTAAAACAAAAGAGTATTTTCTATTCAAATCACATTCAAATATCTTTTCTGATATATCCAAGTAGCGGTGCGTACATAAAACCGGCTGTGTTTCTAGTACCTACACCCGACGCCAGCGCCCATCAAGGTCCCCAGTATTTTTAATGAAAGCTTGGCGTTGGACGGGCGAACTGTTCAGTATTAATCTTAGCCGAGCGGACGTCCTAACCTCCGACGCACCCCTGCTCGCCTGGTAGGTGGTACCCAAGGATCCCGAGGGGGCGAGATTTTCCCCGATTTTTCTCTATTTTCCCTACTTTTTCGCTGCATGCATTATGCAGGGTGGTACCGGCTTCGAAATTTATCGATGGTGAAATAAAACTAATGTACTGTCTACGTCGGCACACGAGGCTGTAGCTTACTTGACGCGGACTTGGGTTTTGGCGCCCACACTTAGCTCAATTGCATTTTTACCCAGAAACAATATTTGACTTTTTAATAAGTGACCTTTCTTCACTTGTTCTCAGCGGAGGCAATCTCCGCCGCGCTCGCAGGCGGGCCGGTCAACTGAGTCACGTGTCAATAAAGGAGTCGTCGTTTATTTTTCATTTCTACGGGAAACGAGGAAATTACGAGCGAGTAAAAAATACGTCTCGATCTTCGGTGGCGTAAAAAAAATCCTCCGAAAAGGAAGCGAGCGACCATTAGGGTATTATCGGGGAAAAAAGGGCGGAGGGGAAAAAATCAGAAAAAAATTGCTTGTAGCCACCCTTTCCTTTTCGTGAGCGTCGCTGTACCCCCCGGCTCGACCTTACATTAGACTCCCGGGTGGCTAGGGGGCGCCACATGTATGGGGGCGAATTACATAAACGGCAGGTGAATTTGGAAAATTAAAGTTGCTACACTATCGCGAAGTGGGATTATTACACGATTATTACGTTCGCCGTAAAGGGCAACGCTGGCTAATCGCGGGGTGCCGACGCGAAAAGGTTTCGCGACAAGGAGGCTTCAACTCCTTTTGATATCAACAGGCATTGTTTTCAGTGCACCAGGGACAGTCAGAAGTTTTTCAATTTACGTATATTTTAAGAATTAGTTTTGATACAGCCATAAGAGTGCTTTCATAAAAAAGTAGTGAAAACATAGTTTAATATTTCAGTACTAAAGAGTAATATCAAAACATGTATACTATTGAAATTCATTTCATTTATGAGAGTAATAATGAAGCAAAAGTATTTATTTTATGTAACAAAAGACTTTATTTTTATAGGATCATAAAAGGCAAACTTCTATTTTATGGGGATATAAAACCGTAGCATTTGCTCTATATCGATTAATATACTTAAGAAAATATTTACATAGAATTGGGTGAAAATTTTTCTAAGGCCCTTTATAAGATTCGTCAAAATACTTCATAGCACAGTCATTATAAGGCTCAAATAATTCAGTCAGTTTTGTTGGCGTCCTATAATGACATACAAAAACAAATCTAAGAAAAAAGGCTTTGTAATATGCACCTTAAGTACTAGGAGCTCATAACAGCATAAGGAGTCACACAAAATAAAGAGACCCCCACTAACGAGGGCTTGAGACGCGTCAATATCTAAATAACTCATATGTGACAATAATTAACAGATCCCTCCTACTTCCCCCTTGTCCCCTGGTAGGGGGGACAACCTTCTGAACCGATCTAGCATCGGAGTGGAAACGATCGGATTCCGTATAAGGGATATTTTTAGTCTTTGTTACAAAATGTATTTATTCTCTTGCGGCTTCAGAGTGCAAATGTTTATTGAACTGATATGGTGAAAAGCGGGATGCGATGTCTAATTAATATATCCAAACAAGAAAGCGATGATGTTGTGTTCGGATAAGATCGCGGATGCTTAGTATCTTTCGCGATGGTTGATTATGCCATGAGTAACCAACTATCATGTGTGTTCTAGTTAAACCGGGATCGGGATATAACATTAAAAACAACATTTAAACCTGTTACTTGGGTGTCATTGGATGGTTGTATTTTATGTAAATATACATCCATACATACAATCCCCAAGGAGTTAGTCAGAGACTAGGAAATGAGGACAGCAAAAGCAGTCCTCTACCATAGCCCACTTTTCACCAAATAGGGACTACACATGTGCTCCTCAGCGTGACAGGTGGTAAGCCTATCGCCGCTCTATGCTGTTTGATGTATGTGCAGTCTTTAATCCGATAGTTGCCTTTTACGACACCCAATCGAAGAGAGGGGTGGTAGTCATTCACCGCTACGCGCCACGGTATATGTATATAATAGAAATGACACATATTTACTTTAGTACTTATTTATTTCTATTGTAATATTTCAGTATCTTTGCAGCATGTGTATTTGACAAAATAGTTATTTTGATTTCTTTAAAGTTGATGCGGCTTTCGACTTCTTATACTTGTACAGGTACTGTTCAGTCGGTGGAAGGTTCATTAACCTTTCTACTGCGGCCGCGCACTGATCAGTGCTCAATGAATAACTAGTGGCGCCGTTTTTTAAGTGTAAGCCTGCAAGTACATGATAGCATGTGAATTTTACGACAATAATGGCAAGTGGCAATACATAAAAAGCATCATCTACAAATAATTTCGTCTAGCGGCTTAACCTATTCTAAGACCCAAAAGGTTCGATTCCCAGAGGACACTATATCAATTTACCGGGTTGCTGGTGGTAGTGTTTTTTTTTAAATACACGTGACTATCTTCCGCCATCTTGTCTAATTGTATCACCGTTAACTTAATGATAGTAACTTTGCTTAGAGATAAGATAGCTAGTCCCTAGGTTCACGATGAGATGTGTGGAACAAAAAGAACGCACAAAACTAAGCTTAAAAAAAGACAAACAAAAAAAATCATTAACAAGTTAAAGAATCCCACCAGGGCCGCATAAAATACGCGGAGGACTAATTTGTGAGAGTTAATAACGGGCGCACCTACGCGACGGGTCCGAAATGATTATTTAATAGAAAACCCACCCCGGCCCCCCCCCTCCCCGCCGGCCCGCACCGAGGGGGGCGTCCCTAGAAAAAGTTCCGTAGCCACGTCTATCAAACTAAGGGACCGGACAGCGAGACCCGTGGACCTGATAGATGAAGACAAATGCTTTTTTTATTTTCTCCACAGCAGCGAGGGCCTACGTTGACAATCCCGCTACCATTAACAGTTACAAATAGATTAGGTGCGAGTAATTACGGTGTTGTTTTATTTTGGGCGCACGGACGCTGTGGAGTCGTCTCGGTCGGTACAAAAAAATATGCAAGACTTCATATTATTTTTCAGCTGAGTTAAGTAGTGTAACAAAGGTGGAAATTAACTTTACCTGGTTAATGTTGACTACGGAGGAACTAGCTATTTTTTCTGCTTTGAAAGTTAAATAATCAAATGTACATACACAAACAAAATGTAACGAAACAATTTTTTTTTTTTAAATCTGCCTCCTGGTCAAGGGATGTGGTCAGCAAAGGCCGAATAGCAATATTGAGGTTTGCACAGTTAAAAAATGGTTTAAAGAAAACCTTTGTATTATCCTCTTGTGCCCTCTTTTTTGTTTGTCACCGAATACTTCTAAAGATTGCAAACAATTTAATTTTTATTGTGTCTGATTTTACGACAGTTAATTTATTTATTTATAACGTGGCCTAACTAATGGACCACATAAGCAGTAATGCCCGTTTGCACTAAACTTAAGAATCGCCTAAGTTCTTGCCTAATTTGTTTAGGCTGCTCCTAGTGAAAAATTTGCTTGCACTAACCTTAGGCAATTCCTAAGTCCACTTAGGAGATTCATAACTTTATGAGCTCGAATAGGAAGCGCCCAACGAGTAAGGCGATACTTAAGTAGTGTTTTTTGTGTTTCAGCATGGAGATTTCCTTAGCCTGTCCAACTTCGGTTGGCAAACGACAAAATAAAAGAGTATTTTATGTCATTTTCTGTCTGTCACAATCAAATTAATCAATCAAGCACTTTTTGATGTGTTTCTTGTTTACATTTCGATTGAGTTGTTTAGGTTTTTAAGAAGTAGTAAAGCATAAAAAAGCGTAAAGATAAACCACGAAAAGATATTGTCACGCCCCTCCACAATTTGTTTTGAATGCGTGTGTGTATATACGTCACATTGTACAGTAAAGCAAAGTAAACAGTAAAGTAAAGTACTAACTGCTGAAAAGATGCATGCAACCAATGTACCAAAAAGATGGTTATTGTTATGGATAACGCATCTTATCACAATACTTTAGCGAAGAAAACACCTACTTCAAATAGCAATGAACCGGAAACGCATAAATGGCTAAAAATAAAAACATACCAACCTACCTATTGACGAATCCATGAAAAAGATCGATCTTTACGATATCATTATAAGGTACAAATAGGACAAAAGGGTTTTGCTATTGACTTGATTGCAAAACAGCACGAGTGTTTTTTTAAATACTAAAAAAACAAAACCGTCTATTTATTTAACTTTATTATAAATAACAGCAAAACTACAAAGAGGAAATATAACTAAGCAACCATGCCGTATGTGAATGATAATTACATACGGCATGGCAGACCAAATAATTTCGAATTAATTTTGATTTGTGTGCTGACAGCTCGCTCGTTGACAGTACCTACCTAACTTTCAAATTCTCGTCGATTTATTGCTCGACTCAAAGCTCGACCACTCATAATTAAAGGACCGCTCGATGAGGCGGGCGTGTGTCAGTCATACAAAAATGGCAAGAGCTCCCACACTGATAAATTAGTGACTTAAGTTGACTCAACCTATCGAGCGACAGATCCATGTTTTTGTTTATCTTCGGTCTACAGTTGCCATAGTATTATATATATTATAGTGCCATTGAACACCGATGCATTGTAAATATTATTACGCACACCTAACCATGTGACAAAATTATGTGGTTGATCCTCAGAATAATATTAGTTATTATTCTATGGGTTGATCTCAAGCTTAGTAGCTTATTAAATTTATTAGATTGTCAAGACAAGACGTTGACAAATTTAAACAGATTTTGTTTTTTAAAATAATAGACCATAAACAATCTACCATTCCAATCGTTCGTCATTCTTTCATCATTCACTTTACTAGGCAATTCCTTAGTGTCGTCACAGCTGAGACAGAACTGTTAGTGCAAACCAATTATTTTGTTAGGCTGCTCCTAAGCTTAGGTGTATCTTAACTAAGACAAGCCTAACCCAAGTTTAGTGCAAACGGGTGTAAGTCTCTTTTAATAATACATCTTATTGTTTCTGTGTTCCAGCTTCAAGGCGCTGGTCGAATAAGGCACTAAACTTATTACGTAATAAGACAATCAGCAAATACCAGGGATCCATGGAACACGAGGAGGTCACCGACAAAACGGAACGCACGAAAACTTTTTAGACGTGAAGCACATTCGATGCTATTATTGTTCGTCGGCCGGAGCGCGCCCAAAACTAATAGTATATATGCGGTTTGTTATTACAAGTTAGAACAAACGATTATGTGAATTTGTGGCAGAAACAGCCGTGATGTACCGTGGTCATGGGGTTAATCTCCAGAGATGCGGATGCGAGATGGAGCGATACCCCAAGCGTGACAGCATGATTTGCGAAGATTACAACTGGAGATATTGGTGGCGATCTACCGCACATTCTATTCCCGAAGCTAAATATTACTTCTTGATAGAATCGATCGTCCATGTAATAGTTTCCGAATATTTAATTGCATGGTTAAGTTATGGTTAATAAATTTTTTTATCTGAGATATGACATTTACTCTATTCACATTTTTGTTTTAGTTAGTTAATAAGTATCACTAATAAGATAAAATATATACACGGGTTACGAACGTTTTTATTGTCAGTCGTCGCCTTCAATGCCACAACTGCAAATTTTCTTGTATATCTAATATTATCGGTCTTGCTGCTGCACTCAGAAATACCATTGAAACTTTAATAATAAGTATCTAAAATTTTTCACTATTGAATTCACCTACACTGCACCTATGCACATGCACTTAAGTGCTAAGTAATAAGACGACGTCGCCAAGAATTACTCTACTTACATACTATACTACTTAACGTCTGTAATAAGAATTTACTACAATCTAAAGTCGCTTTTCTTTTCAGTACGCACTCGTCTGAAGGAAGCTCAAAAATGGTATTTCTTGCCAAGTCATGACACGCTACGAAACTTGGCTGCGCTACGGCGTAGCACGTAAGCACTACTACGGTATGCTACGGTGCAACTTGAAATTGGTATTTTATCACTTTTAAACGTAGATAATAAAATTTATGTATTGCATAAGACACATCAACAAAACAGATATCACACTATGGCAATAGAAGTCAAAACTTTGCGCTGATTTCTGCCCTAAAAACCGTCGTGTTCATTTACAAATTACATACAATCTATATATAAAAATGAATTCCTATTTCCCTTGGTCACGCCATCACGCGTGAACGGCTGGACTGATTTCGCTAATTCCTTTTTTGTTGTGTTTGTTATTGTCAGGAGAAGGTTCTTTTGAAAGAAAAAAATTAAAATAAACACTTTTAAAAAAAAAATTCACAATATTCATAATTAAGGCAGGACAACGTCTGTCGGGTCAGCTAGTATAAAATAAACAAAAGAAAACAAGTTTATCAGTTTCATTTAGTTTAACCGTTATACTTATATTCTCATAAACAAAAAAAAATTGACAAAAAAATTAAAGTAGTGATATTATTGGGCCACAGAAGAACTGGACTTTTAGGGTCGCCCACCTTCGATCATTGTTGATTGAAGTCGCCCACAGTAACATAATTAAAAATAGTAGCAAGCGTCCAGCACAGTAACTTAATTAATAAAATAAAGATCATTTCACTAAATAATTCGTTTTAATTTTATTATTTCGTATCTTTGAAGTTATTGATAATTTATCTAGCTTAACTTTGATCAAAACAACGTTCCTTTTTTTTGTCTTCACATGATTATAATAAGCATTAATTAAATCTCGGTACCAGGGCACCATGAGCGCGCGGCGGTTAGGGGGTGGAGATTACGTGAGGCTGAGTGCCGGCGCCCGTAGCGACGTCCCTGTGCGATAGTACCGATTCAGGAGTCGGTAACGCCGAAACCGGCTTTTGTAAAATGGATACGGCAAACGTGTACGGGAAAAGTATAAAGTATTAAAGTAAATAGAAATCATCATCATCATCGGCTTACTAACGTCCCACTGCTAGGCACAAGCGTTTCATCATGAACAAATTTAAGTAATTTTTAATTTTAGTTTAACCGCCTCTGTGGTCTAGTGGCTAAGCCACCGGTTTCAGACTAAGAGGTCCTGGGTTCGATTCCCAACGGGGGGTACATCTTAATGTGCTCGGTTTGGTTGGTGGTAGGGGTGTTAAGTGCGCCTGGCTAGCCATCCACCATCTTATCTAAGTCTGTCGCCATATCAGCGATGTTTATAGCATTGTTGCGTTCCGACAGTTTGAGATAAGATAGCCAGTTCCTCAGGAGTTGAGGATTCCGGGTGAAGCGCGCTTCCACCTTCGGCCTTATCGTCACTTACCATCAGGTGAGACGAAGGCCAAGCGCTTACCCGTTGTAGAATAATAACAAAAAATTGTTTTAAGTTTAATACCTCAATATTTTGATATTGTAGAAGCTACCCATTGCGAATTAGAAACGGATTTTTAAGTTGGCTTTACGTCAATGTCTTGATATTGCAATTGGTCGTTACTGCGACGGCTTTTGTCGATGTTTTATACATCGATAACGTTACGTCGATACCTTGTTTCTACGACGCTTGTTTGTTCTATATCACGTTACTTCGAAAATATTTTGGCTCTACATTTTTTAATAATATAAAAAATAATAGCTCAACTGTTATAAAACCTAACACAATAGGAATTTTATTGTTAGCAACCTCTAGGTCTTCTTGATAGAAAAGGGAATAATAGTGTTTCAAATACACGTAGGATTAAAAACACAATTAACAGGCATTTTTTAACAAATAATATACCTTATCCATTTCAGTATTCACAATTCTGAACCCATCTTCAGGGGCCGGAGTCAGTAATGATTTACGTACCCTAAAACATTTATTGGGACCGGGCCGGGTACGCCGGATTCTTCCTTTAATATACGTTTACTGTGCGTTTATACGCAACAATGTACCAACGAAGAATAAGGAATGAAAGATCTGCAACTGGGGTACATTTTACCCTTTTTTAAAGAGTTTATTTGTATCCTTGAATATCAGTTTTCGAGATATATGAAATGTCTCTACATCCTACTAATATTATAAACGCGAAAGTTTGTAAGTATGAATGGATGTTTGTTACTCTTTCACGTAAAAACTACTGAATGGATTTGGATGAAATTCGGCATACAGATAGTTTATAACCTGGATTAACACATAGGATACTTTTATTCCGATATTCCCACGGGAACGGGAACCACGCGGGTGAAACCGCGAGCGGCCGCTAGTTTAAAGTATTTAAAGATTATTATCCCTAAAGGATTAGTCAGAGACTAGGCAATAAGGACCACGAAAGCAGTGCACTGTTACAGTCCATGTTTCACCAAATTACAACTGCATTTGTGCGAAACGTGATAGGTGTGGTGAGCCCATCGCCGCTTTATGCTGTTGGATGCATGACCAGTAATCAGTCCGTTAGTCGCCTTTTACGACACCCAAGAGAAGCGATAGGTTGGTAGAGTATTCTTTTAACGAGCCGCCACCACATAACTATAATATTATATTACTTTCATAAAAAAAGTAAAAAATGTCTTACTTTTAAATTAGCCATAATTAAATTGACGCTTCGGAAACCATATCGCAGCGTTATACATTAAATTGTGCAATTCAACCTGGCCGCTGGTCGGTGTATGATATGGTTTTGGCATCAATGAATCTTAATTCAGTTTAGACTTTAAGTTTCTTAAAATTATTTTAGATTAGGATATAATGAGGCTGACATGCTTTTGTAAAGCAAAAGCCTCAAAAAAAAAAAAACATAGATAAAAAAAAAAAAACCTGGCCGCTAGACGAGACGCATATAACAAAACATACATTTTATATAAAATGTTCCATTTTGAGCGGGATACGTTACAGAATTCCTGGTAAAGCGTGCTTTGCTGCCAAAGGGGGGCTTTTACAAATATACCCCAGCGGTAGGGAGGCCCACCCCGTTGTCATTTACCCTACTTACCGTAGCTACCAGGCGAGCAGAGCCAACGGAGAGTTTTAAGGGAATTAGTCGACTGCTTGCCGCCTACAGGGCGCCGCTGTATGAGCTGTATCCACATGTAGGAAAAGCCAGTGCGACCATGTTACAAGTTAATGTGTGATTAAAAGTAAATTTACTAAGACAACATGCACAATGAGATAGTGTCCTGTTTTTTAACGCTGACGTTGTTCAAAAAAACTATGTCGTTATAACTGTTTCTTCTCTTGCCTTGATCAAAAGATTCGCTTATTGCTAGTTTTCACCTGCGTGTAATTCCGTCCGCCATAATAGTATTTCTCACGTACCCCGAGATTGTATTAGACCGTGATAGAAAGTAGCGTTTGACCCTTAGGGACTCATAAACTATATAAATATATCCATCAAAACCACTTTGACCCGTTGCTCTGCTTTGTTAGGAAAGACTAACAATTTAACACACTTTCTTATTTGAAATATGTCGGCAATTGGCATACATTGCGCCTTACAAAACACATTACAACAAATCTCTAGCTCACAACGGGACTTCTTGGCGGGAAAGTGTAGCGTCATGTCTGCAGTTTTGTTTTATTTTCTATAATTTGTGTTTTGTCGAATATTAATGTGAAATAATGGTGGATTATTTACTATTAAGTGTTCGTGAACGTGGATGAGTGTTTGTAAATAAAACAAAACAGTGCAACATCACTTTTCAAAATCTCTCAAGAAGTCTGTGTGAGATCTCAATAAAATCCCACAGCTTTATTGAGTCTCGAGGGGTACGGGGGAATATTATTTACCATTACACGTTCATTACCACTCTACTGCTAAGAAACTAATTACTATTACACTGGCTAAATGTGCTGATTGCACGAACCCATTATTTAAGAGATAAAACAAAACTCACAACGGTCATCTTTGCACCGAAAAGTGGTCATACGGAGGCGCGCAAAAACTCCTCATAAGCCATGATCGCCTAGTAACTAGGAAACGCTAGGTATCTACGCAAAAAACGAACTCGAAATGAACTCGAACTCGGTATGTGTCTATGTGTGTTTGTGCGTGTTTTTTTTCTATTGACCTACTTTCTCCCTCTAGTTAGTATAAAAGATTCACCCCTAACTATACAAGTCCGTATTACAATTATTATTACTTTATTCTATTCATTGTTATTATGGCTACAATTAGCAACAATCGCCTGTTCCTCTTACTTCACAGCACGAACTTAACCGCCTCTAAAATCTAATGGTAAAACCACTGGTCCCAGAATCCCTAATTCGATGAAAAAAAATTAATTTGACTTTGCTATCGCCAGATAAAGAACTGCGGACAGGAACTTGCTCAAGCGCGGTGAAGCTAGAAATAACGCATGTTCGAACACACTGGTCATAGTAAGATGCTAGTTGGCACGTTTTACTGACCCCTCCCCGCTTCCGAGATCGCCAAAAACTACATTTTATCGGCTAACGGAATCGTTTTCCGTTCCGACCGTGGTTACATCGTGAATTCCCGGTGGAATGAAATATTTTCTTGCAATAGAAAGTAGCCTCTAGAACTTTTAGGCTTACCAACTAGCTACACGAAAAAATATGTTGCTCCATTGCTCCGTTTTAGAAGGAAATATAAGCAGAAGAAAGAACAAATAAAAAAGTTGTAAAAAGAAAACTGTCGAAAAAAATTTCCACGAGCGGGATCGAACCTGCACTCTTCTGGCAATTTGGGTCAGGTGCTTTTCCAATTAAAATAGTTCGCAACAATATTTGCGTTAAAACATTTACAAACAAAAAACTTTAACATCAAGTATTATATTAGTAACGTTTCGATTAAAATCCTAAAGGATGCGTTAGGATGGATGATTTTTACAAAAATGGAAAGTGTCCATCTACGGAGGGGAATACTCCAATATTGGATATTGTATAACAAAAGAAGAAAATAAAGCACCTTGTCTTACTCTGTCCCTTGCTGTTTTTTTTGCCGGTTCTTTTCAGTACAAGGTCTCCCATCCGCGGTCTTATGAGCCGGTTACGTAGACTAACATAAGAGAGATCTTAGAATTGAGAAATTGAATTATTAAATAAGAAATTATTAACCCTAAGTTGAACGATATTTTTTAATAAACTAACATTATTATAGTTAATCAATATGTACTAACTTTCCGACCACTACTGATTTACTACAAATAGCCTAACAACTACCTACCTTATTTAATTATTACATACACTACGCATACCACAAACGATGCCACTCTTCATTGAGGAAGACACACTAATAATTATCAATTTACCAATGCATGCGATAAGTACAATAAGCCGCATAACAAACGTAGCAGTAGAAATTCTACAAACGACAAACGACTTGACAATGCGCAAACTCGTGCCAAATTGTTTTCCATTCACAATAAGTGTATCAACAAACAATTATAGACTCTAAACTCAACACATTATGTGTTATAATTCTTTATGAATTAAATATGACAATCAACCCCACGAATGCACCATGGGGTATTAAAGACCCTCCGCTATTAGAATTCTGAATCGATCACAAGGGGAAGACTTAATTTAGCAGTTCAAGGTCAGACGGCGCACAAATGTCGATAAATTACTTTATGCATAGCAATTTCCTGACCGGTGATTTCGATTTAATTGTTTTACAAATTAATTTAGTTGATGTTTGTGGGCTCCAGATTATACCTTACCCTACGCAATGCAGCGATTAATAAATTCGAGTGGCAAGGAACTTGCCTGCATGGGTTTGGGTTTCTTTTATTTTTTTTTACAGTGTAATTGGTCTTAGGGGCAATTAAGTTGTGATTCCTAGAGTTTTCGTGATCGCATATCGCCGGAAGTTTTTTAAAAACTAACATCACGCAATGTCCTCGTACTTTACTAGATTTTTGATAGCGTTAGGGTCGGATAACGAGAGTGGAAAACCCGAAGTCGCCTCTAAGGACTAAGATCTGGTTGACTGTGTTATGTGGGAAGAGAAGAGCTTCAAGCCTGGAACCTAGTAACTGTCTGTACCAGCTGCTGGTAATTATAAAGGAGAAAACAAAGTAAAAACTGGTGTGTTGATGGCTTATACTATCAAGAGCTCGTGTGTGTGCATTTAAAGGCACGTGGTTGGTCTCTAATACCACCTAGAAAGAGCGAAGTGGCTGAATAGATTGTGATTATACTTTGAGATATTTGTGTATAGGATATAATAAGAGTAGTTTTTTTTTATCTTCAATATTGATCCCTACCCATCTAAATTAATCTTATTATTAGACGCACTTCGACCAGTGGCCTGATTCACGTATTTCGTAATAGTCGAAATGTCGTTTACGTTTAGAAGTCGTCCTATTGAAAAACAGTCACAAATCCGTATTCACCTGTCATTTCGCTAGAACGATTACTCGATAGGAACGCAACTCAGCGATTTGTCAACTATTTAAACTTAATGTTGCCATTACAGTTCTACCAAATAAATTCAAATACTTTTGTTAACAAAACATGCAGAAATGTTTTTTTTTTTTCCAACGACTTGGAAATTGTCTAATTTGACGTGTAATCGCTAAAATCCGATAAAATTAAACGTCAAAATAATAGGTGAATAAAGCGGAGGCAACGATCGAACTTCGATTAATGCACGTGAATACGCTTAAACAAAACCGACTTAAACAAAATCGTGCGATTGATACGTGAATACGAAAAGTGACTTCAGCGATCAAATCGCTTGCATGTCGTTGAAGTTTTTGTTACGTGAATTAGGCTACAGATCGGAGACGTTCTCGTTAAAGGTCAGGTCAAGAGTAGTACCCTAAACCGATGAGCATGTACCTATAAAGATCTTTATGTGAGTAAATGAGGCAAAGAATGTGTGTCAGGATCAGTAATGTATGTATGTATTAGACAAAACTATAATTTTTCATAAAAACTTTTTTAACGTAACGTAACGTAGAATAACGTCTCTACGTTACCGAATTGCGCCATGTCCAAAACCACCAAACTCCAATAATTACGGCATCCACCGAAAACGGAATACGACCCAGCAGAATGGCGAACGAACACATCAAATATTCGCAGTGTCCACAATAACATACTGGTCCAGAACTAAGCAAACTTCTAATCTCGGACATCAAAGGCGCCGCACGCCGCAAGTGGCGGCCGGCGAATAAAATAGCCTGTTGTGTTATTAACAGCCCTTGCTGGAAAAACGGGGGTGGGTGTTTATGGGCGCGCGCTGGATGTGGCTTCGCGTACGCTCTATTTCTCAAGTACTCAACCGGATTCCGAATTATTATTTTATATATATAGCTAGCGGCCGCTCGCGGTTTCACCCGCGTGGTTCCCGTTCCCGTAGGAATATTGGGATAAAAAATATCCTATGTGTTAATCCAGGTTATAAACTATCTGTATGCCGATATTTATCCAAATCAATTCAGTAGTTTTTACGTGAAAGAGTAACAAACATCCATCCATACTTACAAACTTTCGCGTTTATAATATTATTAGGATTTTATTGATTTACATCTCGGTGTTCGAGTGGCTGAGGCTCAATACCCTGGTCGAGCCAAGTGTGTTTTGGTTTTGGGTTTTTTAATGTATAGCCAGAACTTATGATCACCAACCCGCATTTGTCAAGCATGGTGATCAAGTTATACACATCAATTGTAGAGAAGACTTGAGTTTCGATATTTAGAGATAAGGTAGCCAGTTTTTACATTATTGAGAATTATTATACCATTAGTTAAGAACACTAAGCATTTCCATTGTCAAATTGAAAATAAAGCCTTATCAATATAACTGTCTATTCAATATTATTTACCTATCTACTTTATGTGTCTATAAGTTTATAGTAGTAGAATAGTTACTTATAAAAATGTTTCTCAAACTGTTTTTTTTACCATATGAAAAACGAAAAGTAATTTAGAAATCTCCGTTTGCAGAAACAAATAAACAAGATAACCACAATCCAAAGACGTAACGTTGCTAGCATTCTTGATACCGTACCCATGTGCCCACAGTTGGAGGACATCTTTTATTTAAAGGTTTATTTTATTTAGATTTAAGTTAAGATAATTTTAATTAAGTAAATAAGTGGTGTTCTTGTTTTTATTATTTCTTTTGTTTTGTTTCAATACATTTCTAAGTATAATAAACAATTGATAAACTATTTTACAATAATAGTGTAGTCATTTATTTATCTATGAAAATTAACTTTCTGTGCTAGACAGAGAAAAAAAAAACATTAAATAATCGACCACTTCCAGCGGCTCTACGTCCGCAGTACAGCAGAGGAAAAAAGGGGGGGTAGGGTCGAATATCCCGCAGGGGGCCGGCAATGGACTGAAGGAGCCCCAATCAATCTTACAAGTCGCAGAGAGGGCCGGGTCGGAGGGACGCTACCCTCACTGACCCTCGGGGAGGCACCACACGAAAAAGGTCAGACGTAAACTTTTTGTTAGTTGGGTACGTAGCGTTTAGTTTCGGGCTTGTTTGCACTGTCAATTAAGATTCGGCGAGTTGGGACAGGCGGGGACAGGCGGGTACTGGCGGGACGCTATGTACACGCCCGCCGTGCGCAAACACGTATTTGTTTATATAGTAGCAACAATTAAATGTTCATATTATGTGTTGGTCGCTCGGCTTCGTTATGGCACATTTCTGTTCAATAGTTAATAAGTACTTGGTAGGTATTTATTTAAAACGAAACGTAACATAGTAGATGATTTAGTTTTGTTACAATATGATACTTTTGTATTTTACACTATAAAACATATTTTTTAGGTAACTGGATGCAGTTCATTTGTCTGTCTGTCTTAAATTAGTAGTATACTTCCGTGTTTAAAATTATTAATAAATATTTTGATAATTCCCTTTCCATTAAACGATCAACTGCAAAGAAACTCTAAGTAAAAAATCTGACATTAACCCCTAACCAAAACATCACTCTTAGCACTATCGCAAAAAGCGTTCATCAGAAAAATCTACTTGCCCACTTCTCAAGCGAGCATCGTTTTTGTGTCTCGCCCCTCCCCCTTTCCCCCCAAGAAAAATGAGTTAGAAAAGATGCGCCGGGCCGATTATGGCGTGACCGTCGACTCCTTTGTGCGAATCAATCGGACGATTCGGACGAAGGGACGAGCTGCAGGGTTACGTACGTCAGGTGCCCTGCGACGCCTATAAATCCTGCCGCCCTGGTACTTTGAGATTTATACGAGCCTTTGTTTGGGATAGACAGCGATGCGATATTAATTTTTTTTCTACTCTCGTAACCCGATTTCACTTTGTCTCAACGAAATAGCGTTACGATTTTTTTTACTGTTTCTGTTTGACTTTAATATAAAAAAATACATCACAAAGTGAGTATGATATATACAAACGTTTCTTGCTTCTTTTCATCAAATGTTACAGACAAAATAAAATATTTTAATAATTACATTAAAACAAAGCAATTCTAAATAGCTCAACATGGTGCTAACATAGAAAGAATATCCTAGGCAGTCACATTGACATTTCAGCTAAGGTATTAAAAATAAAATTTCACACTAATCCTTTTTTTACCATGAAAATCTCTATCTTAATCTTAATCTCGAAAAGACTCAGCTCTTTTATAAAATGTGTCTTTGCAATAGAATTACTTATTTATTTTTATAAGTATATTATGTACATTTATTTTTATTTATAAATACAGAAAAGAACTTTACCTAACTTAAATTATAAATAAACGATGTTCCAACTGTGGGCACATAGGGAGCCAGGCTAATACGATGGCAGAGATAACTGCCATCCTTCTCGTCACAGGAGCCTTAATAAGGCGAGCACTTAACTCTTTAACATTTTTGTCTGCTGTGTTTGCATAAAAGAGAATCCTTTTGATTGTTTTCTGTAGTGTACGCAAACTACACATTGAAATGGAACACTTTATACGGGTCTACTGCAGTAAGGGCCGATTTTCCAATCCTCGGATAAAACTAATCCATTTTATAAAGTATTACGCGATAAACCTAAAACGTCCCTAGAAAAAGCAGAAAAGACATGATATGACAATACATTATCAAAATGGTTGTGTAATACTGTAACAAACAAAGAAGTTTTATCTGACAATTGAAAATATCAGTTGTAACTTTGTACATGTAAATACCTCAGAATATAATACAATTCTGAGCCAAATGATATAATAATAATGAATGAATGAATGAATGAAAAATACTTTATTGCACTATAAAAACAATTTAAATCAATACAAAGAAAAACAGTATGACAAAAGGCGGCCTTAATGCTAGGGTAGCACTTTCTACCAGGCAACCTTTGGGCAAAAGAAACCATATAGTTGAAGAAACAATCACGGGCTAGTGCACAGTACGTATAAGAAGGAAAATACTATGTTAATAAAATATAGATTTGATGAATATCAGAAAATTATAGAAATAGACTAAATGGACTAAATATGGAGGAGATACATTATAGAGTGATAGGTCAATGTATAAGGTTAGGACGAAGAGTCCAGCCTGAGGTAGTACTCTTTGGTTTGTCGGTTAAAAGAGTCCCGAGTCTTCGCCCGCCTGATATTCTCTGGCAGGGAGTTCCATAGGTGGATAGCATGCACAGTATAAGACTTGGCTACGAAGTCAGTGGAATGAGAAGGAACATTAAGGGACAGGCAACTAGAGGAACGAAGGTCACGGACAAGAGTAGAAGAAAGAAGACAAAGTGGTTTTTTAGATAGCGAGGTGAATGTGGATGAAAAAGGATGGAGTAGAGGAGGGACAACGCGTGGCAGTCTCGTCTTCGGGAGATAGATAGCCAGTGAAGTTGAGATCGGTAATAAGAAATATGGTCGTATTTACGTAAGCCATAAATGAAGCGGATACAAAGGTTCTGCAGACGCTCAAGTTTATTACATAGGACAACGCTGAGGTCAGGGTAACACGCGTCGGCATAATCCAGTAAAGGAAGAAGAAGGGACTGCGCAAGTAAAATTTTAGTTTTGGTTGGCAACAGATTTTTCCACCGCTTGAGTGAGCCATAGGCCCTAAATACCCTCTTGCTAACCTCCTGAACCTGATGGTCCCAGGACAGACGGTTATCGATCCAGATACCCAGATTCTTTACTACATTTTGTAATGGTATCTGTACTCCATTGAAAACAATCGGTGGCAAAGCGTTAGAGTTAACTCTAGACAGATACCAGTGGCTACCAATTATAATTGCTTGGGTTTTACTGGGGTTTACCTGCAAACCATGACGTCGACTCCAACTCGAGATGTGTTCCAGGTCATCATTGGTCGTGTGAATGGCTTCGGACAACCTCTCAACAGGAGCCCGAGTGTAGATTTGAAGATCGTCTGCATACATATGATAGGAAGAAGAAAGAGGTAGCGTGATAGAATTTATAAATATAGAAAATAGAAGAGGAGACAGAACGCCACCCTGTGGGACGCCAGCAGCAGTGTCGCACCATGACGAAAATTTGTCTTCAATACTAATGCGCTGCCGTCGTCCAAACAGGTAACTACGAAACCACGCAATCACCGGTGGAGATACATTGAGAGAGTGCAGCATAGCCAGCAAGATATCAAAGTCGGTTGCTGAAATCCAGCAGCGTCAGTACAGTAAGTTCTCGGTTTTCCATGCCTTTACGCACATCATCCGTGACTCTGACTAGCGCGGTAGTCGTACTATGACCGGGTCGAAAACCAGATTGGTTGAATGAATGAATGAATTGAATGAGT
Organism: Scoparia ambigualis; assembly: GCA_963921215.1. Classification (NCBI taxonomy): domain Eukaryota; kingdom Metazoa; phylum Arthropoda; class Insecta; order Lepidoptera; family Crambidae; genus Scoparia; species Scoparia ambigualis. The sequence continues at coordinate 9,526,030 of OY992514.1, forward strand.
TGGAAAGGTTGTTACAGGAAAGGAATCTACTGAGCTGTTGATGAACCAGCTTTTCGAGGACTTTGGAAAGAAATGGTAGTATAGAAATAGGTCGAAAATCAGAATAAGAATCTGGTTTAGGTTTTTTAGGAAGAGGGATAATGTTAGCTTCCTTCCATACCTGAGGAAAGACAGAAGATGAGATGGATTTATTAAGGAGTTTGGTAATAACGGGAGTAAGGATATCAATGAGAGGGACGATCATACTACGACTGATGCTGTCACTACCAACAGCGTTGGAGGTAACAGCAAGTACACTCTTCTCAACGTCACACTCGGTAAATTGCGAAAAAAGAAACGGTGAATGGGATGGAGTTGACAAAGAAGAAAGAGTTTTGAGAGTATGAATCTTAATGCTACCATCCATTGTTGCCGAAGAGGAGAAATGAGTGTTTAATGTGTTAATGTCAACATTTGAAGGTAGGGAAGGTTTAGTCTTAGATTTGCCAACTCCTAGTTTTTTGAGATAACGCCAGACTTTGGAGGAATCTCCATTTTCGACTGATTTGTGAATGTGGCGTCTCTGCGTGTCCCTAATCATAGTATTACAGCGATTCCTGATTTCCCTAAACACATCCCGGTTTTTGTCAGTATGATTTTTTTTAAATTTTGTTTTTGCACGATATTTCCTTTCCATTAATTTGCGGATATCCTCAGTAAGCCATGGCGCAGGAACATGCTTAACTCGCACGGGCCGCACAGGAGCGTGAGTATCCAGGAGAGAAATAAGTAGCGAGTTGAATAAGCCCACTTGGTCATCAACGCTATCAAGATCATCAATCGCCGACCAGTTCATTGCACGCGCGTCTTTACGTAGGCGATCAATATTCATTCTATTAAAATTACGCAACAACTGGATCGAAGCCTTGCGCTTAGGGGGACGTATGCGATATGAAAGATAGATTAGATCATGGTAGGAGAAAGGAGTTGCAGCTACCTGACCATGCTTAACAACATGGTCAGGAGATGACACCATTATAAGGTCGAGAAGAGTAGGAGTACAATTAGGAAAGTTATGCGTCGCAGCAAGTGGGAGAATGTGCATATTGCAAGAGTTTATAAGTAGTAATATTTTTATTGAATTTATCAATATTTTATACTGACTTTTTAAACTCTCAGCCTGTTGTTAAAATAGCATTTTACGCAGATTCGCGGTGGTATCATATTACAAGTGTTTTGTTGAAATTGACGTTGCACCCGCGCCGCGCCCGCTAAACAGCCAACTTTGCCTACATTTAATAATTTAGATTGAACGGCGAAGCGCCTTTCTGAATACGGAACTCAGCGACCGGTTGCAATCGGGGAACAAACGTGAACTAAGAAAATTATGAAATACAAGCGGCCCTCCCGCGACAACATCCGCGTGGACCCCGTACCCCATACAAACCTGGGGCCCAAGTCTGCTAATTTACGAATGGCATAATTGAATCGCAATTGTATCGCATTGTAATTGTTTGACACATTTGGTATTCTTAAATGAGTAAGAAAATACCAAATATGTCAAACAATTACAATGCGATCCAATTGCGATTCAATTATGCCATTCGTAAATTAGCAGACTTGGGCCCCTGGTCATGACAAAAATTACAAACACGGCAAAAACAGAATTGGCCTAATAGGTGCAGCCGTTTTGAAGTGATGCGCGTTCAAACATTTCGGCAATTGATTTTTATTAATCCAACTTCCTATCCTACTTCCTACTAATATTATAAACGCGAAAGTTTGTAAGTATGGATGGATGTTTGTTACTCTTTCACGTAAAAACTACTGAATGGATTTGGATGAAATTCGGCATAAAGATAGTTTATAACCTGGATTAACACATAGGATACTTTTTATCTCGATATTCCCACGGAAACGAGAACCACGCGGGTGAAATCGCGAGCGGCCGCTAGTGTGGATATAAAACACAAATATTATAAACGCGTAAGTTTGTAAGTATGGATGGATGTTTGTTACTCTTTCACGTAAAAACTACTGAATGGATTTGAATGAAATTCGGCATACAGATAGTTTATAACCTGGATTAACACATAGGATACTTTTTATCTCGATATTCCCACGTGAACGAGAATCAAGCGGGTGAAACCGTAAGCGGCCGCCAGTATGGATATAAAACACTAGTTCTGTGTCTAAAAAAATATGAAAGAACAACACTTGGTCTCGTAAGAATATTATCGCAGCGACCTTGCCAAAAAGCGAATCATGATTGTTTAGGTGGGACTCAAAGAAGCGACTATTCGCTAAACGGGCAACTGAGGCTTAGTTTCCTTGTCGTTTTCAAATGTTTGCATAAGACGCTTATGAATAACTCGCTAATTACTAACTCCTTGGACATATTTAATGAATATAACCATAATATGTAAAGGCCGATCTGTTTAACATTATAAAAAAAAAGGATAGAGTAAATATTTTAATTTCTGAAAGATCTATGGAGTTAGGAAGTGCTTTATTGTCAAACTATTTAATCAGCTTTGTTTCTTCAATATTTATGGTAATGAATATGTATCTGTGTCATACATAAAATAAGAATATAGTACTTGCACATTTTTAGTACAAGATCACTTTCACAGTGCCTCGTTATTGAAACGGTTCCGCGACCGGTAACCAAGCTCATAGTCAGGCCGCCCTACGTTAAACTATACAAAGGCAAGCTTGCGGGTCTCTGCGACCGCCGGGCCGGGCTTTGCCAGTTCCGAACAAGTTTAAGCCAGGGTTAAAGGAGCAACCCGCAAAATCATGTGTTTGTTCAGTTTTGAATTTGTTCAGAATTATTCGAACCGAACTTGTTTTGGAATGCTTTGAACGTTGACGGGTTATGATTGCAAATGGTCGGCGAATTAGTATAAAACATTCGTGAGATGTGAATATGATGGTACTTATTTATTATTTTTGTAACTGGCAAATTTGGTTTTAGTTAGGTAGACTTAGGTAATGTAGCTTTCTCAGTTGCAATTTTGTTAATTTAGACTTACTTTTTACTTTGTTCTTGTATTGAAAGGATTCGGATCATAATGTAGAACGAACTGTTTATCTTTTTATTATTGTTTTTTTTATAAGGGATGCAATTATTGAATGTCATCGGGATACAAAAATACACTATTTTAGATGTTGATTATGTTATTTTCGTAGCATGCAGTATTCTAAGAATGTAAGATATTTGAAATTACGTGCGGATCAGCACGAATAGACTTGGTAAAAAGTAATTCAATCAGCTCTAGCTACTTGGACTCACCTTATTCTCTTCGATCATCCGCTCCTGAAACGCCATGCTCCTCATATGCTTCAGGTAAGCCGTCGTGATCGGCACGCTGTAGTCCATCTCCTCACCGCCATAGAACATGCCCCCGTCAGGCCGCCACGGCTTGGGAACCCTTCCGAAACTACTAGGGTAGTCTATACTAGTCGGCAATAACTTCTTCCTAGGCGGCGACCTAGATTTAGGCGGATCTTTTGACGTCAAATTGGCGACATCCAACGGGTTGTATTTCTTTTCCTTCTTAGATTCTGTCTTAGTCTTGTCTTTACCTCTCGCCTTTTCTGGCGCCCTAGTATTTTCTGCTGTGCAATTTTCTATATTCTTATTGTCTTCTTGTTCCTTCTGTGACGTCACAGTTACAGGGCTATCAGACTTAACATCCTCAACGTCTATCAGACTGTTTTCATCCTTGTCTATCTCAGGGTCGGTCCTGACTGGTTCCTCTTCTCTAAACGCTGGTTCTACAGGGGAACTTCTATTAAAGAGCGGCGCCGGCTCAAAGCCGTTGACCTTTTTCGGGGTGAGTTCGATGTAGGTCGGTTCCTCTTCTTCCGCCACTTTCGGGCTTTCGATCTTCTTCAGCGGTTGCAGGTCGTTGTAATCAAATTTGGGCTCGTAAAAGTTTTGCGCATCGATTTCTGACTCCCAGTTGCGGGTGTAATCTGGAGCGCAGTGGGGCAGGAAGGGGAGGTAAGTGGGATGGCGGGTGGGGGAGGGGGAGGGCGTGGGCAGCGGGGGAGGGGAGGCACTGCGCGGGCGCCGCGCGCACTCCGCGCACCCTGTCAGGAAGCGCGTGACGGCCTCGCGCGGCAGGAACGCGTAAGTCTCCGTGATCTGTTGGCGAAAACATCCGGGGGTTAGATAACGGCCAAAGAAAAGTTAGGTCCGACTAGGAGCGTAATTCTGATGTCGGTTGTAAAGTAGACAGTAAGCACTGCAGCACCATAATGTGTTTATGCTCAGCTGTGAGAGAATGGTAACCCATAGATAATTACTGTGAACACTGGTTCGTAGAGTTTATAGAATATTAGTATTGAAACAATAAAATTCCATTATGTATATTTTTTGCAAAGACGTCTATTATTTTCTGCCTGGAAAACAGATTCTTATCAAGACGCCTTTACGAACGCTTATTTTCAAAGTCGCTAAGTTCTTTAGTAAAAAAGTCTTAAAAATAAATTTTCTTCTTGCCATTGTCCTATCAAATATTTTGGAGAGATTTTTATCAGGCCCAGAAGCTATTGCAGTGCCATCTATTAGCGAATTTATGTACCATTTTTAGATAAGTTGGCAATGTACTCAGAACGTTGTTACAAAATAAGAAGAAGATATTTAGTGTATTATAGGTAAATTACACTCGTATATTAGTTCTTATATATAACTGAAAAACAAATTTATCGAAAATGCTAGTAGCGCCCTCTAGCTGCCATAATTCCTACCAAACCTCACTGGCTAAAAATGTGCTACTGTGTAACTCGCCTACATACCAATAGATGTCGCTATAAGTATTAAATCCCTTATAATATTTACTTTAGCCATCTACAAATAATTTTATATGTTCCTTGCTCTAACATAACACTAATACAGAATGTGGTGTGAAAAGTATATTTTGTGTTTTGAATGTATTGTACAGCAGTTTTTTTTTTGCTGTTTTAGACTTCTTCTTTGCTCACATACAATTAATTTTGTTCCTTGGATTTAACAGAATGGCCAAGGCTCCTACACAAATACTTGTTATTTGTTGGATGGCAGGCTCATTGTGGCGTGATTATTATACCAATTACGAAAAATCATGTGTACTCATCTAAGTGATATTTAACCAACTTACAGTTCTATAAGTTCGCTTCTGTCCAGCATGTTTTCCCGGCCGGCCCTCAAGTTCCACGTGGACAGTGTAGATAATGTCGAAAAAGTTTTCAACAATCGCCACTTTCCGGTACGCTGGCTCTTGACTAGGTGCATTCTGTAACAAAACATAAACTGATATTAACATACATACATACTCAGAGGTTAGTCAGAGACTACACGATGAGGACAGCAAAAGCAGTCCTCTACCATAGTCCAATTTTCACCAAACTGCACAAGAGCTCAGCGTTTTAGGTGGTGAGTCCATCGCCGCTTCATGCTGTCGGATGTATAAGCTGTCTTCACTTCAGTCCGTTATGATGAGATGGGTTTTGGTAGTAATGAGCGGCCACCACAAAGATAAAAGCGCCCACTATGACAGAAACTCCAACTTTTTACTTAACATGTTTCGCTACTTGCCAATAGATGGCGCTGAAATAAGAGCACGGGCTTTTTAGTAGACAATTATTCTTCCACCGAATGATAGATGGCGCTACATGTATCCAAAATATCAAATGTCTGCATTTTTTGATAGTAAGATCTATTGACGATCGTGAAGTTCAGTAGGAATATAAATTAATGAATAAACCATGATTACTTATGAATTTATAAGCCCGAATTAATAAGATTATATTGATCATTAATAAATCAATAAAGAGGATTTATTTTTAGAATACAGAAGAAATACCTACATAAAATGTAAAATTTGCAAAAAAGTTGAAAACTTCCATCTCAGAAATTAGGTTTAATTTTTACTTTTTCCGATAAGAGGGTTTACGCATTTCGTTTTCCCATACAAACTTCCAAGTCGAAATTTTTTAAAACCAATAAGTAAGCCAATTTTGATGAAACTGCATGCTGAAGTAAAACACAGGGATCTATATAGTTTGTTGAAAACATTTACAAAAAATGTTTATTTAACTTAGTTATTGTGATTTTTTACTTTCTATAGTGGACTTTAAATCGCAATAACTCAGCTACAAAAACGTTTTTTAAAAATGTTTTCAACAAACTACTTAGATCCCTGTGTTTTACTTTAGCATGCAAAATTTCATCAAAATTGGCTTATTGGTTTTTAAAAATTTAGACTTGGAAGTTTGTATAGGTAACCGAAATGCGACCCTCTTATGATATATTAAAAATACTAAATAAGTACCTATTTTATAAAATAAATAGGTACTATGTCATATAATAAATACTACCATACATGTGAGAATGTGGTAGGTATGATGCATGTACACACGACGTCAGATCAACCTACCATAAACTGTCTTTCTATAATATTGATCCTTAGAACAAAAAAAATTTAAAATTTATTGTAGAAATTTGACAGTTTTGTGGGTAGGTTGATCTGACGCCGTGTGTACATGCATACCCACCTGAAGTAGGCACATTTGTATGAAGGCTTGATATTTCAGTGGAGCTGAGATTTCGTAATCGGTCGCGTTAGCGATTCTTTATAAGTATTATTCTGAAATATATACCATACCCGTTACCCTAGACAAATAAGATGTTACTTTTAAACAGTACAGATGACAACCCTTTTCACATAATTTTTTGACGGATTTATAACTCGATCAAGTTCACTGGGATGATTGAAACGACTGGAGTCACGCCACAAAATCTAAATAATAAATCTGCGCTTCACCCACGCCCGCGGCAGTTAATGACGCGATGGGGACAAACACAGGGCAATCGGGGACAGCTGGGGACGGGGCAATCGGGGACAGATGGGGACAACCGGGAAAAAGTGCGGCGGCGACGGCGGGCGGCAGCCGGCCGGCCGGTAATTACCGCGCGCCGTAATTACGCTCGTTACGGCTTCGCGAAACTAGCGCGGCGCAGGCAGGCTGGATTTTATGGACATAGTATTATACCTAGTATACCTACGTAGGCTATCTTTTACGCTTTTTTATTAGTTGCGATGCTAACGGTTTACTGTAACCCTATTATGAGGCATCTTTCAATATTCCATTAGTTCTGTTTCATGGTGGGAATAGAATACACATACCAGGCGGCATTGACAAGAATCCACGAAGAGTCGAAGTTCGGGCTCAGTGGCATGCGTTTGCGAAAGGCCTATGTCAGCCAATTAGTTGAGGTCTGACACAGGCTGATTCTGATAATATTATATATATTATAATATTCATACAAGTAAACCCTTGTTTTTAACAAAAAAAAATCGACCTCCCATACAAAACTGTCCGATCCGCTGACGACAATAGTATGGGAGGTCAACATTTTTTGTCCTTTTTGCACATAGGTTTCTTGGGGAAAGTTGTTCAGTTTCATAGGTGGAACTCACCCTTAATTTCATTTAAGCGAATAAAAATTAAGAGTTAGTCAGAAACCAGGCAGTGAGGACCACAAAAATAGTCCTCTGCCACTGCCACAGTCCATATTTAACCAAATAGCGACTGCACTGCACATGTGCTCAGAGTGACAGGTGGTGAGCCCATCGCCGCTCTATGCTATTGGACGTATGTACAGTCTTTAGTCCCTTAGTCGCCTTTTACGACACCCAAGGGAAGAGAGGAGGTGGTAGTACTCCTTCACCGCCACGCGACACGGTTATATTATTACTAGCGTTTCATACTTCAGCCATTTTGTGCAAAATATCTACAAATTATTTAAAAAAAACCCATCGTACTTTATCGACCTCTATATCAGTGAAAACCGCATAGAAATCCATTGTGTTTGTGTGGTTTAGAAGAAGAAGCCAGAGCATCATACCTGGTTTAATAAACGCTACAATTCGACAATTTTGTAAATAAGTGGCATTTGTTAAGTTCTTGACAAGTGCTGTTTAATAAACTTCACAATTATGTAAGAATTTTACATAGAAAAATCTACAAATGTTACAATTACAAATGCTGTTTAATAAACGTTTACATGTGTAGAAAACGCCTGTCGATTTCGATGAAATATTGTATTTACAACTTTGTAGTTGTAAGTTATTAAACAGGGCCCTGGTAAGATTCATCTTCTTGGCCTTCAGGCCAAAAGCTTTCTCGTTTCTTTATAAAGTAGAATTCTACTCTCTGTCAGAAAATATAGATTAAATCTCTGATTGAGAAAAAGTCTCTGAGTCAGAAAATATAGATTAAATCAATAAACCAGCTTAGTCTAGCCCTGTCTAGCCACACGTCGATATAGCAAATAAACCATTATTAAGTCAACGTCAACTGACCTCTAGGTCAGGCGGCCAGTTCTAATTAAGTGACGGGTATCTGCCTGTCGCATACGGTAAACTGAAATAAATAGATTTTTTAGACCTTTTTTCTCTTAGGCCTTTTTTGCAGAAAAACTTTCTATTCACAATCATTTCAATTTGTATAAATTAATGTAGGTGAAGTTAAGTAACTAGGCAAAACTAGGGAAATTCCAACATCATTGAAATGAAGACATCGCTCGTAATGGCAATTAAATATAATAGTAATAAGTAACATAAGTATTGTATACCTATAGTCAACCGGGGCATTTGCGTCTTTGGGGCTTATGCGTTTATTTGAAATTACAACAAAACTTACACAGATGGCGCCATCTGTTATGCTTTATAACTGATTTTCACTATACTATGTCAGAAAATATCGTAGTTCGATTAATTAAGTATTAAGTAATTCTACTCGCGTTTAATTTGACTACCTACATTACATAGTTTTTTAGTTTCCTTTCGTTTCCTTTTACTTGCCTTTACAGGGTCCGTGTCACAGGGAGACTGTCTGCCTGTCTCCCTGTGACCACGGACCCTGTAAAGGTTCCGAAACGTCAGGAAACTAAAAAACTATGTAATGTAGTCAAATTAAATGCGAGTTAATCAGTAAAAAGTGTTTCATTTCAATAAGTATATACCTATTAGTCAACCGGGGCATTTGCGTCTATGGGGGCTAATGCGTTTATTTAGAATTACCTAATACTTAATTAATCGAAATACGATATTTTCTGACATAGTATAGTGAAAATTAGTTATAAAGCATAACAGATGGCGCAATCTGTGTAAGTTTTGCAGTAATTCCAAATAAACGCACAAGCCCCAAAGACGCAAATGCCCCGGTTGACTAGTACCTATATCATACACCACATCATGTTACTTATTACATTACCTACTAGGTAGGAAAGTACTTCATTGAATTACCTAATGAAGAAAAGTCTGCTGAGCGAAGGCCTTTTTCATTGAAATCATCACGCTTGTCAGTTACCAGTCATCACGAACCAGAGGTATAACATACTTCATATGCTCGTGTGGGTTTAATAACACTGCCACAGTACCTACTCTTCATGCTCAAAAATCTGCGAATCTCCCGCCACATAGACACGATAGATCTACTAATTTCGTCACAAATTGCGGTTGGCATCCATAACTCCCGGAGCGCCTCACTTAAACTGACGCGGCTGCCCGCTGGCCGCGGCGCGCGCCATAATTACAGCGTAAACATAGTTAACATACTTATAGGTAGACTCTTTAGTGATAACAGTAACCGTGTCGCCTAAGGCGCTGAAAGAATACTACCACCCCCTCTTCGGCGACTAACGGACTAAAGACCGCACATATATCCAAAATCGGCGATGGGCTCACCACCTGTCACGCTGAGTGGACTACGGTAGAGGTCTGTTTTTTTGTCCTCATTGCCTAGTCTCTGACTAACCCTTCGGGGATAATAGTCGTGATTATATGTACTGTTTGGTAATACCTAGGCCTCTCTAGACTGTGCCTAGGTGTATAAGCAACTGGGCCATCCTGTTAAAGTGCAAACAACCACTATTTGTATATTTATACATAGAGCAACCATTAAATTGAGAATGTTGGCATCAAATAACAGGGTGAAATGTACTTATGTACATACATATCGCACGTTTAATAATAAACCGGAATATGTCAAAAAATAAGGATTCCCACTTTTGTTCATAAAACGAACTAACTCCAACTAAAGAATCTATAGGTACAATCCCGCCATGCGAAATAAAGCAAAATGGCCGATTGTTAGATCACCCCTCTCTTTTCTACAAAAGCGCGCGACAATGCATTTCATGCTATAGAGAGTCATTCAGTGATGCGACGACCGTGATGTGAGATAGGTGTCGTTGTTTTGTGACTACAGTGGAGTAAGGTAAAATCATTCGGTTTATTTTCAAACGCAGGTGAGACTATTCTAATTTGTTTTTTTCTAAACTAGCATGTTTTCGTTTTACTTTACTTTAGTTGAAAACGGTGTTATAATACAACATGCACTATTTAGACTTGTTGCAGTTTATTAATAAATTATAAATGTATAGATAAGAAAGATTGCGTGTTAGTGCGTTTTAGTACAAAATGATTACTTTTATTCGAGAAGCAATTCATTTTATATCACTTTATTACCAAAACTGTCGGTAGATTTAAAAAATACTTGTGTTTATTTCAGTTTACGTTTTAAATGATCCTAAAGACTAAAAGTGGTCTAGTAATTGCTGCAGTTTATTACAAAATGTCCTTTCAATTTATTTTAAAAACCCGTTAATAAAAAGTATTAAATTTCTAGGTCCATAGTTTTAATCCTGAAGATGTCGTCTGCAAATAGGAAGCAGCGGTGCCTAAAACTTCTTAATATGAGTAATAATGCTGGAAGTACTGATACAGATAATAATTGTAAGCTAGTCGAAATAAAAGTAAGTAGTGTTACGTGTTTACGTAGTTACAAATGCAGTACCCCGACTGTTTAACAAGTGAGTAAACGTAACTATCGCGTTTGTGTTATGATTTTTATTTTCAACCTTATATTCTTAGCATTATGATCCATCAGTCATATTTTAACGCAAACGAAATAGTGACGTTTACTCTATAGCAAACTTACACTATCGATCGGGTTACAGTATCCATAATACTTACATTTTCACGTAATATTCTCTGATTTAATTGAGGGTTTTGCCTTTTATTTAATGTTATGTATTATTTATTTTAGAGTTTGTTTAATGAAGCAGACGATAAAGTCCAGCTCAGCATACAAGAAGACAATGTCTCCAGCTCACCATGCAGGAAATCAACGTCACTACGTAGTACATCAAGATCACCACCATTCAGAAAGTCCAGGTCGCCAGCGCCACCATACAGGAAGTCCAGGTCATCTTAAAGCAGTTCTTCAAGTTCTTCTTCAGACTCGTCTTCCCCGGACTCATCTTCCTCAGGATCATCTTCCTCAGGCTCATCTTCCCCAAGCTCTGATGATAACTCACGAATACCCGAAAAACCGTCTCAGATACTGTGTAATGATGACGAACGTGACAGTAATGAAATCATTGAAGATACTCCTCCACGCCTTATTAAAAAAAATAACAACGTAAGTAGCAACGTGTTATTGTTACAATAAACTGTTTTATTATTATAAGTACAATCATTTATTATAATTCATTTGTTTACCTATAATTTCAGAATGAATTATCACACATGCCTGCAGATGTAATTACCAAGAACTTGCTAGTTTCATATTCTGATTGTTCTTCGCAAGATTCTGACGAGTGCGATCAACAGCTAGCTAACCAGAAACCTGTAGATGTTCCTAATAAAAAGGCCAATGATATTGAAATAATTGTGAATCCGAAACAACAACACCTGGAAATTACAGTAAATATAATATTCAGTAACATAAATAATTATAATAAGAGAATAGGGACTAATATAATATAATATTTTTAAATATACATACATACATAAATATCAATAAATAGGTACATAATGTTAAATAAAATAAATACATGAATTTTAAAATAATCTAGTAAATTAATATAAATTAAATTAATGTAAATTCAGCATTAAAACAGTATTATTTATATTATGTTTTACTGTTTTTAGGATCCAACTAACTCAGGAGAAAATCTAAATTCCACACCAAATTATACGATTTCTCCGTTATATTCTGATGAAAGCGATGTAGATCTGAGTGGCGATGATCCTAGTTATGTGTACACGGCTGACAACAGAAACAAAAATAAACCAAGAAACTTCTTTATTCCGCCATCTGAATCGTCATCAAGTTCCTGGGACACTGACGGTTCAAATACTGAGGTAAAAAAAGGCCGAAAACGAGTAAGGGATACTTCAAAGTGGAAACAAAACAAAGCCAAACGTTTACGTAACAGCGGTCAGTCATACACGTCTGTATCAAAAAAAGGGAAAAAAATCCCAAGTCGCTGTCTTCAACCGCCGTGTACGGACAAATGTAAACTAAAATGCGCAAATCAAATTGATAATGACTCTAGATACGAGCTGTTCAAATTTTATTGGAGATAACGGGACTTGAACCAAAAAAGAGCTTATGTTAAATCATCTATGGTAGATATCAAGCCAAGATATCAATATACGAGCGCAGAGAATCCCCGAAAACCAAACAAAGCCTATTATTTCACTATTGACAATCAACAAATTAGTCTGTAAAACATTTTTTAAAGCTACCTTGAACATTTCGGATCGAATGATATTCACTACACAGCAAAAAACCAACAGCAATAACTTCATAGAAGATGACTTACGTGGAAAGCATGGTAATCATAAAAAAATAAATCCCGAATTAATAAAAGATATTAAAGAGCACATAAACTCTATCCCGCGAATGGAGTCACATTACGTAAGAGCCACCACGTCAAAAGAATATAAAGATGGGGGAAAGACAATCAAAGACCTTTTTGATGATTTTAAAGAAATACAATCACGAAAACAGAAAGAGACAGGGAGTTACATGACTTATAACCTATTTACAAAAGAGTTTAATATATCTTTCTTTCGACCTAAAAAAGATATGTGCGATCTTTGTTTGTCTTACGAAAATTCAACTGCGGACCAAAAACAAGGGCTTAAAGAAAAATATGACCAACATCATGAGGAAAAGATACTGAGTAGAGATGAAAAAAAACTAGACCGAAAAAATATCACTGAAAGTAACAAAGTCGTAATTTACGACTTGCAAGCTGTTTTACAATGCCCACGGGGTGACTCGTCAGCGTTCTACTATAAGTCCAAACTCAATAGTTACAACTTGACAGTAACTGAGTTGTCCCAAACAGATAAAAAAGGCGCTTTTGAATCTGTTCATAGCTATTTTTGGACGGAATCGGATGCGAAGCGTGGCGCGATCGAAATAGGTACATGCGTTTGGAAATACTTGGAGGAAATTGGTAAGAACGCACAGGAACCATTGAACATAATTTTTTATTCTGATAATTGTGCGGGTCAGAATAAAAATAAGTTTATAATGACGATGTATATGTATGCAGTTTATCTTTTTAACATCCAAAGCATCACTCATAAATTTTTGATCCGAGGTCATACGCAGAATGAAGCAGACAACATACACAGTTTAATAGAAAAAGAAGTTAAAAAAAACCTTAAGTCCGGCCCAATCTATACCCCAGTTCAATATATAACATTAATTAAAAACGCAAAAAAATGTAACCACCCGATCACCATCCATGAGCTAACATTCGACAGTATTCTGGACCTTAAACTGTTGCAAGAGGAATGGGGCTTTATTTTTGGTACAGATGAAAGCGGCCAAAATGTCAACAATGATATAAAGGTGTTAAAAGGTCACAAAAGAAAATCCATTTCTATTTTACTTTAAGACATCTTACAAGGGCGAAAACTACAGAGAAGCTAATGTGCGAAATAAGCGAAGGAAGATGAAATCAGTCACAGAATTATCCATGAAGGCAGCATATACGCAAAAACAGGAGATAAGCGCTAATAAAAAGAAGGACTTGAAAGAGTTAATCGCAAAGGGGCTGATTCCATCTTATTATGCCAGTTTTTACAACCCAATTCTTTAACTTTTATTTACGCATCTTATTTGTAGTATATTTTTATATATTATATTTTGAGTAGTCACAACTTACGAGACTGATTATGACTAATAGGTAAAACCTACTTAGTTCTGTTGATTCTAATTATTGATTATGAATGATTTTGGTAGATGTACCAAGTACAAGTAGGTATATAAGAAGTTTTTATTCTTTTTTATTACAACGTTTATTGTTCTTTGGCATAATTACGTAAAGCTAGATCTCTTAAGCATTTTGTGATGACTATGAAACTTTAATTACTATTTTGTGATTGTTAAAAATACGTTAATTACTAAGTACAAATGATTATAAGTTCCTATTACGACTGATTATTATAACTACTGTTGTTATTAGGTTAAGAAAGCAGTTACGATAAAACTAAAAATATAAACTGTTATTTTACACTAACAAATATAAAGGTGTTTTGCGAAATATTTCTATAAAGCTAGATCTCTTAAGCATTTTGTGATGACTATGAAACTTTAATTACTATTTTGTGATTGTTAAAAATACGTTAATTACTAAGTACAAATGATTATAAGTTCCTATTACGACTGATTATTATAACTACTGTTGTTATTAGGTTAAGAAAGCAGTTACGATAAAACTAAAAATATAAACTGTTATTTTACACTAACAAATATAAAGGTGTTTTGCGAAATATTTCTGTATTTTTATTTTCGTTTTACTTTTAAAGTGTAATAAGTATTATACATTTAAAAAGATTATATTATTTGTTAATACTAAACTGAATTATTAAACATTAGTTTGCAAACATTTTGAAAATTGATCATTAATTTTTATAATAAACTGACATAAGTCGAAACTTTTGAAAATAAACTTCATTTACTCATTTAATATAAATAATATAATTAAACTATTATGCCAGTTATATTTGCTATACTTCTCTCTATAATTTATGACCAAGAAAATAAAAATAACACCATAAACACGTGAAAACCATCAAAAAGTTTTCAACAAGGTAGAGACTCAAAACTTTGACCGCGATTTCCCAATAAAGTGAAGTTTTGACTTATTCCGGTTTATTATTAAGCGTGCGATATGTATGTACATCTGGGACCCATGGCTTGACGTGCCTTCCGAAGCACAGAGGAGCTCGAGATGTTTTTAATTTGGTCAGCCATCCAGCGACCCGGCATTGCGAAAGTTGCTTAGCGGGCAAGATGCCGCTGCGCCATCGAACTCCTCCATATTTTATTTTACCTTGTTTATTTTATTTTGCCCTGGTTTCAGTCTTGTAGAACGTATCCTACTGCCTGTGTCCTGTGTTACGTGTTTGTCTCCGCCTCCGCAGATTACTGGCCCGGGCCTGGTGATTAGCGGCCGGGGCGCCTGCCGCGCGCCAGGGCCATTAACGCCTGCCGCCATACTCGGCGGCAACTCTTTCCACATGGTAGGTACCTACCACAGAACAGAAGAAAGAGGTTTCTGTTCTGTGGTACTCTTCTATACTAAGGCCAAATTCGAAGTAATTCAAAGAATGTGTGTAAACCAATGTAAACAAACTATTAACAATACTTTATGCAAATATCTATCTAGTGTCACTGAGGGTTAAAGTTACTCGCGTCCGTAGGTTTACCCTTGAGACCCTACACGTGACCCTTGGTTGGTGTTATATGAGTGACACTGACTGACTGAGTGGTAGAGCCACGCTGCGTTGCAGCACGCATTAGGCCGGCTCCCCGGCGTAATACCACCCTCTCACGAATATGCGGCGTGAAATAACGGCACTTGTTGCTGTTGTGTTTCGTCCGGCCAGTGAGGGTTCCGGAGGTCCATCCCCCCCCCCTCCTCACAATACCTATTCCTTCCTAAAACCTATTCTTTCTTTAAAGGCCGGCAACGCGCCTGCGATTCCTCTGGTGTTGCGGGTGTCCATGGGCGGCGGTAATTACTTTTCATCAGGTGACCCGCCTGCTTGTTTGCCTCCTTCTAATATAAAAATTTGGATTTTTATTTTCTTCTTGAGAGAGATCCACGTGAAAACCATTAGTAATGCTATTGTTTTGTATGTAATATTTAATTTAAAATAGTGTATTTTTTTGTTGCAATTATAGGTATTCGCAGAAAACAAGTGTCGTACACGTAATCCGTGTCACGGCCAAATGCTGAGCGGAGATCTTTTTGGTTCAAAATGTGTTTTAAGATTTTGTTGCGGTTTATGCGATCGATTCAGATTGATCGATCTATTACTATTCAGAAGTTAGATCTTGATAAATTTAAAATCAAAATCAAAGAAAAGCTTTACAAAAAAGCTTATTAAAAAGTGTCAGATTACACAGAAAAACAAAACAGCTTGGGTCTGAAATGCTCCAAGAGTACCCCAACAGCTATTTCTAATTGTCTATAATTAATTTAGAGCACCATATTTAAATAAACTGTTTACATTCAAATTCATATTTTGTTTTTTATGACCCTGGTAACAACATTTTTTTTTTGTAATATCGTTGCTTCTGTGCGCTGTGGTTTCTTGCGCCCGTTCAATGATGTCCTGAATGGGTGGTAGGTTAAAATAGATTTGGAAGATTCAAAGTACTTATTAATTGAGTTAATTGAATAAATATATTTTGACTTTGACTTTGATTAGGTATACAAACGCGATTCTTCCTATTCGTAATTCCCATACAATATGGATTCCACACAACTGCAGTTTACTACATTCGTGTACACTGCCGTTGTTTTAACACAATCGGGATTCTTTCTATTCGGGATTCTACACAATATCACAGAATAACTAATAGTAGGTGCTACCATGCTACCATGGATTCATCCCAACTGCAGTTTACTAGATTCGTAATTGTTATTTTTTCATCGTAATCAATAAATTTATATATCTCTGTCAATGATATTATAATTTTTATTGTAACATCATTGATCTCTGTATAAAATGTTTGTGGTATCAAATAAACATTTTTTTATTTCTATTCTCTTTATATGTATAAGTACTATCTTTTAAGTGTGCTGTTTCAGTAATTTAAATAAGATAATTTATATACATTTCCCACAACAGATATATCACTCAGACGCGATCTCGCAACCAGCCCGGGCATTGGGTCATGTGTTCGCGGCATCTTAGCAACAGGTGGTTGCGAGCGAAGGAGAGATGCCGAATCGCGATTGCTTTGCTCCCGGAACCGGAATCGAAGGCACGACTAGAATAGAATAGTTATTTACTAGAGGGGACAATAAGGGTTTTTAAGAGGTATCCTTGGGGAGGAGTGGCTCATAACTTTATGTGTCTTCGTCAATTAATTTTTAATGACAATTAAGTCTCTTGCTGTCACTTTCTTATGTATAGTGCTAAATAGAGAAGGAAA
The DNA here is from genome assembly GCA_963921215.1 of Scoparia ambigualis. Classification (NCBI taxonomy): domain Eukaryota; kingdom Metazoa; phylum Arthropoda; class Insecta; order Lepidoptera; family Crambidae; genus Scoparia; species Scoparia ambigualis. The sequence continues at coordinate 9,543,319 of OY992514.1, forward strand.
TACATTTAATACATACATATAATCACGACTATTGTCTTCAAAGGGTTAGTCAGATACTAGGAAATCAGGACCGCAGAAGCAGTGCACTGCCATACCATAGTCCACATTTCACCAAATTACAACTGCACATGTGCTCAGCGTGATAGATGGTGAGTCCATCGCCTCTCTATGCTTTTGGATGTATGTGCAGTGTTTAGTCCGTTAGTCGCCTTTTACAACACCCAAGGGAAGAGAGGGATAATCCTACCTATTCCCATAGTGAGCCGCCATACTCCTTGATGATAATTATGTGACAATAATGCTCATAGTAGCCACGCACTGCACCCGGAAATGCAAATAGCACAACTCACTCGTGGAAATTTTCTGACACAAAAATTTGCGCAACTGTCAACGTCAAATTTGACAGAATCGAGCTTAGACTATGCGATATTTTGCGATCACGATGCATAAAATGTACCACAGAACCGAAATAATCAAACTTGTTCATACTAAAGTAGTCTGTAAGTCTATGAAAACACGGTACAAAGTCAAGTGTGTTTTTGTAAGTGCGGTAGCATTGGGACCGCTTGGGGGCTGAGGGGTTAAGAACTGGCTATCTTATCTCCTACCTATCTTATAACATCCTAAATCTTATCTCCAGCTAGTGTTGCCAGGCGTCCGGATAAAGCCATACATAGTAAGGCTTTTTGATTACGTGTCCGGTCAAAATAAACGGTGTCCGGCTTGTCCGATTTTGATAGGCTTTTTACATTTCGCAAACGAGCGAACGCTGAGCGTGGCCGAGCGCAGGCGAGTCGACTGTCAGTCGTTCCTGCTCCCGAAAATGTAGGGTATCCGGCCGTTTTACCCAAATGTCCGGCCAAACTAGCTGGTCTGTCCGGTATTAGGTTTGGCGACCTAGCAACCCTATCTCCAGCTGTCTGAACAAAAATGGCTACGGACAGTGTATAGTGATGAGTTGGTGGTAGCTGGCCAGGCGGGAGTAGGTTTTGCGTCGGCATGGTCAAAGACCCAATACGCCTCCGCCTTACAACGTTTGTATGTAAAAACGGGTCTTTCCGCAAATATCGGACAAAAAAACTGCAAGTGGCTACCCGAAGGACAAAGTCAATATTCAACAAGGCACACCGAAGAGGCGAGAAGCACGTACCGATGACAGCCAATACAACGCCAACTTGAACTCTATTACCATAACCAGAAGGATCAACAGCGGCAACATATAAGACTATTGAACGAACGTTCAAAGAATTCCCGACTTTATATCCGATAGCATAAGGACGCTATTCTGAATTGCACATAAGAGAGCGACACGGAAGGCAGAGCGGTCGTTTTTTGGGCAAAGAATTTTCGATTCTATTCCTTTAAAGATAGGGGCGTCGTAAAAAGTGTCACCTTCCACTGTTTGACGACCGGCGGCTGAAAGCAGAGCCGGATTTGGAGACGAGGCCGGATGGCGCTTCAGCACTATTCGTATAAAGAGGTTTTATACATCATACGCCCGTTACAGGGAAGGTAGGAAGAGACCACAGCCTTTCATTTGTTACGATCCTGGACACACTTAATTCTTTTGTTAAATTTACTCTCTTCATTCTTCGTTGCTCCCCTCAGTCTTGGAAATTTTCTGACACAAAAATTGGCGCAACTGTCAACGTCAAATTTGACAGAATCGAGCATAGACCTATGCTATATTTTGCGATCACGATGCATAAAATATACCACAGAACCGAAATAATCAAACTTGTTCATACTAAAGTAGTCTGTAAGTCTATGACAACACGGTACAAAGTCAAGTGTGTTTTTGTAGGTGCGGTCTCTTGCGACCGCTTGTGGCCTGAGTGCGCCTCTAGACCTGACCTTTCAAGAAACTGATCGGTCGTTTGCCGAGTACAGCTTTGTAAATAGACCTCAGTGTTTTAATGCAATTAAAACGTCTCAAGTATTTTCTTTTCTTAAATATACATACATACATAAATTCACGACTATTATCCCCAAACGGTTAGTCAGAGACTAGAGAATGAGGAGAGGCAGTCCTCTGTCATAGTCCACGTTGCCCATCGCCGCTCTACGCTTTTTTAAACGGCCTCGCCTTCGTCGTGAGACTCACGTTCGCGCCTTGAGGCACGGCTCTCTTGCTCGCCTCAGCCGGGATTTTTTTTAACTAGGTAAAATGCCGTCTTACGCATACACCGATGCCAGGGGCGACCGTGGTTTATGTGGCACTCTCCTCCCTTTCCCCCGACCAGCTATACGAGCTCGACACGCAAAGGGGGTGGCCTACTAACTAAAAACCTGGTACCATCCCTTCGGTGCCACGGGGATGGCTCAGGACCACGAGCAAGCACCGAGTAACGGTCCTCATCTGGGCCTAGCTTAAGGCGAGGTATTCCGAGCGCTTCTCTCTCGCTCTCTCGATGGTACGAGGGTACGGGATATCAGCGAAGCAGCGCGAATAGGCGCGTTTTATAGGTTTTTTGCCTTTAAAGAAAAAAACAAGTGAAATAAAAAATATGTGCTTTTTGCATTAACTAGATAATGAAAAGTTTCTTCTATTGGTAAACAAATTAAGTCATTTATTAATGTATTGTTTAACTTACAGCTCTTTTAATATGTTGACAGATTATCTATGATTTTTTTTCTATCGAACAATCATGATTCTGCCTTTAACAGTCATTAGAAATATGTTCAACTATATTATATAATTATGAATTTTAGAACTGTATGTTTTATACTGGTGGCGGTACAATCAATCGAAATTGTTAAAAACGGGAAAAGAGCTCCTTAAAATCATCCCTGAAGCCGGCCCTGCGCGCATGGCCGGGCGTGCGCGCAAACCGGCGATATTTGCCGCCCGCCGGGATATTTGCGCGGCGGGTATTTCTCGGCGAAATGTTTGCCCGATAGGGTTGACTGTCACTTGCAAATTGAAATATCTAAACGGGGCTTAAGAGGTGAGCATGTATAAAAAACCGTTATGAGAGTAAGTGAAGCAAAGGATCTGCGTCAGGACCGTAGCAAATGGAACTGTGGTCTCTGCCTTAGTTTAGTACCGCTCTCGGAGGCGGGCGTGATGGAAAAATTGGCTGTTTTGTATTAGCTGTTATTCAAAATATTTTAGATATTTCGCACTGAAATTTTCAATATGTATTACAGGACGTAGGTGTGAGAGAATAACTGTTTCCAAAACACGATTGGAAACATTTTTGGATTTCCGAAAAACTAAAATTTTTTTTATTTTTGATTAAAATGTGAATGGCGCTTACGAATTACCGCTTCCCCCCGCACCGCGCTTCACCCGGGCGAGGGCCCGGAATTTATGCCGCCTAAGGCTCGGACTACATGCATACGGAATCAGTCCGGCCCGGGAAAAAACCAAATTCGGCAAGTAATCGACTACACGCGCTCCGTTTTGAATCCGGAGAGAAATTTACTCAGTCGGTCTCTAGCACTTGCGCTGGATAGTCGTCCAGCCGACAATGGAAAGTTTAACTTTAGTTGAAATTGTATGCTTAGCTGTAGCCGTTAAGAGGCCTATTACTTACATCTCGACTGTGATTTTTGCGTAAAATGCCCATTTTCGCATTTTGTTGTAATTTAGCAGTTGTATTTATCGTTATTATCGAAATAGGATAATAAATTCATGCTTAAAATTACAAATGTCCTTTTGCGAGGATAAGCTGAGTTCGGACGGCCGGTGCGTCGCATTTTGAAGTAATCTTACAGTTGTATTTATCGTTTGTATCGAAATAGGTTAATTAATTAATTATAAAATATTTATTTATTATGAAGTAAGTAACGATTATTCTGGTATAAATTTTGCTCAATAATATTATCGTAGATAGAAGAAATTCACGGTTACCTTAAAGCAATTTTCGAAGTTTTTTGGTTTTGAATAAGATTTTTTTTTTCTATATAAAATCAATGATATCTAAAAATTCCGAGGCCGCTACGCACTTTAAGACTATATAAGTGATAACATTCTATTTTTTTTATTTCATTTGTTTAGAACAGTACTTAGTTCAATCTAGGAGCTCAAAAAAGTGCCTTCCCGCATTTTATGAAAATCTTTCTCTGCAATTTTGGGTTTAATTAAAAATCTTTATTATTGAAATTTTGCATTCACAATGCTATAAAGTTGTAAAATAAAATGTTTACTAGAAAAAAAACAACCAGTCTCTGGAAAGCTCGAACGGGATTCGAACCCGTGACCTTTGGATTGCCGGTCCACTGCTCTAACCGCTAAGCTACCTCTCGGAAACCCCAGAAGACTCTTGAATATATTTTTTTAATCGGGTAAGCGCTTGGTCTTCATCTTACCTTATGGTAAGTGACGATAAGGCCGAAGGTGGAAGCGCGCTTCACCTGGAATCCTCACTGAGGAACTGGCTATCTTATCTCAAGCTGCCGAAACACAACAATGCTATAAACATCGTTGTTATGGCGACAGACTTAGATAAGATGGTGGTAGCTAGCCAGGCGGACTTAACAGCCCTACCACCAACCAAACCGAGCACACAAAGATGTACCCCCCGCTGGGAATCGAACCCGGGACCTCTAGGTCTGAAACAGGTAGCTTAGCCACTAGACCACACAGGCGGTTAAATTTTATGATTTTTTCTAGTAGTGCTACAAGCCAGCGGTATTACGTCACTGTGAAGTGTGTGTGCGTGTTTTTTTCTAGTAAACATTTTAATTAAAAAGGACAAATTATTACAAAAAGATAAGGAAATAATATTATGGCCGGAACATGGGTCTAAAACAGACTCAGCTACAATCAACAGTCTGGTTGGCATTTGTTAAGTCACCCGGACCCTAGTATTTGTCCGGTGCGTCTTACACAATTATTAATACAGGCTTCTCAAAGGAGAAGATCAGAAGTAAACATAGACCAACTGTTTATTTCAGTAACAGGAATAGTTAAGACTGCCACCAGGACTATGTTGTCTGGATGGATAAGATCCATTTTTAAAGTTGCAAATATAGAAGCACCTCCGGGCAGTATACGTTAAGCAAAATTTACAAAAAGCGAGGCCGCTACGCATTATTCCAAAAGCTATTCTGCATTATTCAATAAGTCAAAATTGTTAATGTATTTTGGTTTCCGAGATCCGTAACGCCAAAATTGGCCATTTTACGCAAAAATCGCAGTCGAAATGTAATTGGAATAAAAATGGAAACAGAAGAAAGTGAAAAGATATTGGGTTAATCCTTTTCACATAGACCGCATAACGGAATATAAATTCTACAAGTCTTATACAAAAATAAGGTTATTTTCTGATAAATTCTACGAACACTACTACTACTAGTAGTAGTAGTAGTGTACTAGTAGTAGGGTACTATTATTTATTCTGTGCTACTACTACTCTCACCATAATGAGGCGCTCGGAATCAACTACTATTTCGCAGTTTTGCTTGCGCACGCGACGCGACCGACCGCTTTGAGCGTCTGTCATCGACTGGCGCGTGATTCCTCCGGACCGGACCGGAACGGACGTTTCTCGAGTTCTCGTGTGGTCAGCTCCATACAACTTCATACGATATTGATAGGCCCCGCCCCCCGTGCCGAAAAATAACGGACCGGCTATTCGGAGACGTCCGGAGCATGTTTCGGATGCTTCCGGGTGAAAATCGGGATCGGAAGGCCCCTGATCACATGTAGTCGATGCAGTAAACATTCATATATTTGTTTGAGCTACGGAATGAATCCGGGGCCGTGTTTTTTCGGGTCCGTGTGATTCCGGATGCATGTAGTCCGAGCCTAACTCCTTAAAAGGCGGCGAGACGATCAGGTCGCACACCAGACCGACTGACATGAGGTGGTTCAGGATAGAAATAAAAGGATTTGTCTTATCTTTCATTTTAGTCAGCAATGGGACAGTCAAGTGTAAGCTAGAGAAAAAAAACGGATCTAATTGGTTGTTTGTGTAAACTCGTAACTCAACCAATTTAACCGCCTCTGTGGTCTAGTGGCTAAGCCACCGGTTACAGACCCCCTCTGGGTCCCGGGTTCGATTCCCAGCGAGGAGTACATCTTTGTGTGCTCGGTTTGGTTGGTGGCAGGGCTGTTAAGTCCGCCTGGCTAGCTACCACCATCTTATCTAAATCTGTCGCCATAACAACGATTTTTATAGCATTGTTGTGTTACGACAGCTTGAGATGAGACAGCCAGTTCCTCAGTGGTTGAGGATTCCGAGTGAAGCGCGCTTCCACCTTCGGCCTTATCGTCACTTACCATCAGGTGAGATGAAGGCCAAGCGCTTACCCGTTGCCGAATAAAAAAATAAAAAAAATAGATAAGAATAGAAGCCAATGCATAAATACACACATACGTACACTCGTGACTGTCACGACTATTACCCGAAAGGGTTAATCAGAGACTAGAACCTAGGAATGAGGACCGCAAAAATAGTGTACTACCTTTTTCTACGTTTAACCAAATAACAACTGAACATATGCTCTTATTTAATGAATGAACACATTTTGTATGCGTTTTTAATCTATGTATGTAATGTGTATATTTTTTTAAATATCCAACTAGCGCCACCCCTGCCGCCGTGTATAACCCCGCCGCCTGTTTGCCGTCCGGGCCGGCCCGTGCCCGCCTGAATGACGGCCTCACGCGCGGCGCTAAATGGCCACCGCAACGCGAGCTAGGGTAAACGGCCCGCACAAGTTATTTTTACCTAATTATGACCACGTATTAATAAGTATCCCTGTGATTACAGCTAAGAAATGAAACGTCCTGAATGGGTGGTAAGTTAAAAAAGATGTTTTGGACGATTCAAAGTGCTTATTTTATAAGTTTATTGAATAAAAAGATTTTTACTGACCACCAACCAACATCAGCATCAAAATAATCAATAAACCCAGGAATTAAGCGTGAGTTTTATTCGTATTTTTTTTTTCATTTCAATGTGCAGTGTTCGCGTAAACCTTAATATTATTTAAGTACCACCTCTATGGTCTAGCGGTTAGACCACGCTTCCTAGTGGGACACATGTTTGTACTCTGTAAGGTTGGCAAAATGGTTTGTTTTAGGTCCTCATAGCAGTCATAGCTAGCTAAACTACCATTTATAATATACTAAATATCTCGCCATAACATCAATGTTAAGGTCGGGTAAGCACCCATAGATGTTAAAAAGAACCAGAATTAGAAGCCTGCAAGCCGGCGGGCGTCGGAAGCCTAAGGGTATGAACTAGAGCTGGGGTCTTACCAATAACTCTTAAAGCAGTATTACTTGATAAAATGTTTAATATCTATATTGCATAGTGAATGCAAAAATTTCAATAATACATTATTACTGTAATCTTACTATGCTCCCATACGAGGAGGCTCTAAGAGGTGACAGTTAGAACCCCTGAATCCGTGTTGTTATTGTAAAGTCTCCTTACAAACAATTGATGGATATTGGCTTAATCCCCACGCTTGCCGTATGCAGGTTGGCGATAACAAACCCGGACTATGCATTGAAAATATGAAACACACTTAGGCTAGATTCAACCAAACTGGAATAAGACTTACTCCGAGATTAGTCTATACAAATTCGGCGTTTAATCTAGGTATAAGACCTTATTCCCGTTTGGTCGATTCCACCCTTAGGAATACCACCGAGGATATTAACAAATTGAGTAATAATGTCCACCGCCTGTAATAATAGCAAAGGTACTTACATATTTTTCACAAAAAAGAAATATGGCACCTCGCAAGTCGCCCGATCTATAACCGGGTGTTATTAAGACATCCGGGTGCGCGGTTGAACCCTCGCTAATCCGGGTCGGGGCGTCACTTGACAGGTAAAAATGGCCCCGGACATGGGGGGATCTCCGACGAGCTGATGAGCCCTTTGTTAGGGATCTACGAATCGATTGGGGACATTCGGCCCTTTCATCGGGGACAGTTGGATGGAGATGTGAGCGGAAGCGGATGGCCGTTTGAAATATTTTGCAGTGACAGTGACATTAATTGTGGTTGATTGCCTCTTTTTGGTTTATGTAAATCGTTTAGATTTTTTGTGTAACTTTATGGTCATTTATTTTAGAGTAATTAACGGGATTATTACGTTTTATGTTTTTTTAAATTATTGCATTCACAATGATTTAATTAAATGGAATATTAAATGTAATAAACGACTAAATAATTTAGCTTTCAAGAGGTAATAACTAAAAAACAATAAACAGCGCTGGCTAAATTTGCAGAAGAATCAAGCACTGGTCGTAGATTTGGGTCCCATCTGAGGCAGTCACCTAACAAGTATTTATTTTCCTCACAGACATTATAGTGATTTTCCTATTGATTATTTTAAAAAATTAGGCTCTCCTTCACTTTTGACATTGAGCTTTTATTATTCATAGATAAAAAAAACCATAAATAATAGCACTTTTTTTACTCCACAAATCGAACAGTACCAGGAAAACATAAAAAGGTAGGTGTAACACGGCATGCATTAGGTATGGGATGCGGTCTGGCTACCCAAGCCGGCTAGTTTCAACCTTACCACCAAAGCGCTAAAGTCTATTTTACATTTGCGTGTTGATCACGATCCCGCATTACTGACCACACGAAGGCTTTCGCGCTGGAAATGTGAAAACGTGGGAGCGTAATATTTATGCCGCGGTGCGGTCGGCGGCAGTTAATTTTTACGTACCTACCCGCCGAGAATGTCCTTTGCAATCGGGAATAATTTATGTCACTATTCGGTCGGTGCCATAAGGGTCCATCATATGCAGGGGCCTTTAAATTCTTACTATTCGTGACAGTGAGCTCATTTCCGAGATCAAAAAAAAAAGAAATTGGTTCGTAATGACTTCATAGATGGCGCTTATCATAGATTAGTATGGATGGCGCTTAGTAAAAGGCGAGTCCATGGAGATAAAGTGTATAGCTGCGTAATATTTATTCCATTCCAGAATAGAAAATAGGTTCTGATGTCCTGAATGAAAACAGGAACAATTGTTTTATTTTTGGTTGACAAGCAAAAGTGTAGAATTTATGACAGCCTTAGGAACGGCTCGGCTTTTATAAAACGCTATCTATCGAGTGTGTTTGAGCTAATTTTTATTTTTTTATTTGTGCTGTCTGAAAATCGCCCATGTAGCGATGACTTGAATTCAATGATGGAGACTTTAGCCTTGGAGAGGGACAGTTTATAAGGCTGATCTTTACTTTACTACATAGCTATAGGTAAGGATTAGGAAGCTATGTTCATTGTACACAGGTTGATCAATTCAAATATATAAGGCGAGAGTAAATAGAACGGTCGAAAGGGGAATACTCCTCAAACGCACTTCGAATAGATTACCCCTAAACCGAGGAGCATTTATGAAGTAAGTTATGAGAATAAATGAAGCAAATAAAAGCGAGAAACAGGAGTTACATACAAGTATGTTTGCATAAAAAATAATAAAAAATTCACCACTGAATCTCGATTGTTTCCAATTAAATTTATTTTAAGAAATAAGTAACTTACGATATCAATATTTTTAAACTCCAATGTCGTTGCACTGAACGTTACAAGTCTAATAAGCCGTAACGGAGGCACAATAAGAAATGGTAACGGCACAATTAAAACGTGGAAACGGTACGGGACCAGCCCTGAGGGCGCTGGAACAAAACGACGCGGGTGCAGGGCTGCCAAAAGATAAACAAATATTTAAAATTATAAAAAAAGACTACAACGGCGACAACAATTCAGGAGCCTTTAATAAGAATGTTGGCTTACTGCAGCAGCGGATAGAAAGAAGCAAAAAGAAGGTAGCAAGGCTTTCCCATTGCAGGACTTGCCCTGAGTTAAGATAACGAGCTGATAGATAACTATTTTTTGAAATAAATATAGTCGCAGTGGTTAATGCGTTCGTTTACAGTCGTTGTTAATAACTACATCTCGACTGTGATTTTTGAGTATAATGGCCAATTTTGGCGTTCTTGATCTTAGAAACAAAAATACTTCAACAATTTTGACTTATTGAATAGTGTAGAATAGCTTCGTAGCGGCCTCGCTTTTTGTATATTTTGCTTAACTTTTTAATGAAACCCAAAATTGCAGAGAAAGATTTTCATAACTACTGTTCTAAACAAATGAAATAAAAAAAATAGAATGTTCCGTAGCTATAGTTCGTAGCGGTCTCGGAATTTTTAGATATCATTGATTTTAAATAGAAAAAAATGTTATTCTAAACCATAAAACTTCGAATATCGCTTTTTCCTATCTAGGTACGATAATAATATTGAGCAAAATTTATACCAGAATAATTGTTACTTCATGAGGAATAAAGATTTTATAATGAATTTATTATCCTATTTCGACAAAAACAATAAATACAAATGCAAAATTACTTAGGTACTACAAAATTGAAAAATTGGCATTTTATGCAAAAATCACAGTCGAAATGTAATAGGCCTCTTAGGTAACTTTCGCAATGCCGGGTCTCGCCACATCTCGAGCGCCTTCGTGCTTCGAAAGGCACGCTAAGCCCTTGGTCCCAGTTGTTGTCGTATGATGGCAATCGTTACAATCTACCAACCTGCATTGGGCCAACGTGGGGGGTTATGATGGCCCAATTTCCCCACCCACTGTTGTGCATGTGGGAGGCTTGTGCCCACTAGTGGGACATTTATGATGATGAAAAAATAAAATACTAAAATGAACTGTTTTTAAAATTCTTGTTAGATGGTTGTCATAAAATGGCATTTGTAACACACATCACTACAAACATGAATTGGGTCAGTATCCATCACTTAAATAGTACGTAGATGTAAGAAAGTCTTACCTCAGAAGTGGGGTTAAATATTATCGCCCACAAATAACAATTAGGTTAGCTAAAATCCATTTAATGCTAGTAGTAGTAAACATATTAGAGATATAGATGATACTATACATTTTTAAACTTCCAAACAATAAAACGATAAGATAAGATAAAAAGCTCTTTTATTAATCCAATCTGTGTAATTGCATAAGAAATCTTGTGCGTTCATTGGTTAGTGCCAACCCTGTTTCAGGGCGGGAACAGCCTTCCGAAACAGCAGTAAACAAGGTGACTTGTACTTTAACAGTCGGTGCTTAATACAGCCTTAAAGAAAGAACCTTCGTAATACCAGATATTACGCCGTTTGATACCGTGGCCCGGTACGTAGGTCGTATTGTTTATATTTAATACCGGCTCATTTATATCTGCCTCCACGATTGAACACTGGTAGCACAAGAGAAAGCGAGAAGACATGATTGCGATTTTGTGTTTTGTTTATTAAATACTTAAATGTGATTTTGGTCGTATTTACTTAACAAAAACCAAATGAGTCTCAGTTTCAGTTAAACGCGCCAAATCTTTATTCATAGTTATTGTTTATCAATCAACATTTATCAAACAACAAAAAACCGTTTAAGTATAATGACTGGCAATATTTTAGACATTAAGAGGAACGAATCGCCATCCACAAATATATAAAATGTAAGACGAGTTAGTCAGTTAGTCTTACTAACATACAACTCAATGTAAAAACCAACTAACCCAGAGTACCTGCTCCGTCGGGCAAGATAGCTCCTCAGGTATTATGGAATTCAGGATATGAGGGTTTACGCATATCGGTTTCCCATACAAACTTCCTTGCCAAAATTTTTAAAAACCAATAAGCCAATTTTAATGAAACTTTGTACGTTAAGGTAAAATACAGGGATCTAAATAGTTTGTTCAAAACATTTTTTAAAAACGTTTATTTTAACTGAGTTATTGCAATTTCAAACATTCTATAGTATAAAATGTTTACTAGAAAAAAACAACCAGTCTCAGAAAAGCTCGAACGGGATTCGAACCAGTGACCTTTGGATTGCCGGTCCACTGCTCTAACCGCTAAGCTACCGAGACCCCAGAAGACTTGTTGATTTTTTTCTAGTAGTTGATACGGTGCAAGCACAGTATAAATATAAGCTAATATTTATACTGTGGTGCAAGCCAGCGTAAAAAACATTTTATCCTAATCTACTTATATGTATAGCATTGTGAATGCAAAATTTCAACAATAAAGACATTCTAGTAGACTTTAAATCGCAATAACTCAGCTAAATAAACGTTTCTTAAAAATGTTTTAACAAACTATTTAGATCGCTTTGTTTTACTTTATCATGTAAAGTTTCATCAAAATTGGCTAATTGGTTTTTAAAAATTTCGACTTGGAAGTTTATATAGCAAACCGAAATGCGTAAACCTTGATTACACCTTTGGCCTTATTGACACAGAATGTACCTTACGAGTTCGGTTTAAAGAATATTTATTGTCTCAAGAAATTTACATTTCACTTATAGCTTAAAATAACTTATACAATCTATTAACAAAACACAAACAGTGAGCATGCAAGTCAAAGATTACGAGTGTTACGATGAGTTGCTCATTAGAAGTTTCGGCGTTTATCTATATTATCTAATAAAAAATTGCCAAGAATGTTTGTTCGGGCATCATTTCTAAACGGCTATTTGGCTGGTTCCTTTTCATATAAACGTGTCGCGTAACGGTGAAAGAATACTACCACCCCCTCTTTTCCCTTGGGTGTCGTAAAAGGCGACTAACTGCCTAAAGACTGCACATACATGCAACAGCATAAAGCGGACATGGGCTCACCACCTGTCACGCTGAGCACAATGTGCAGTCGCTATTTGGTGAAAAGTGAACTATGGCAGAGGAGTGCTTTTGCGGTCCTCATTGTCTGACTAACCCTTCGGGGATAATAGTCGTGATTTTTATTTTTTGTTGTGTCAGGATAAGGATTGCATAAAATATATTTTTTGGAAAATTGTCATGTTATTAAGCAGGCTACATCTAGCATACGACTTGATACAACCCGCCTAAAAAAGCAGCTACCGCAGCCGCCGATCACATATAAAAATTGTAATAGAAAACCGCAGCCCATGGATGCATACAACCAGGGCTTGGAACCGGTACCGAAAATACAGGTAATATATCGCTAAATACCAATATTTTCTATTTCGGTTCCTGAATAGGTACATATCTGTGCTGGATACCGAATCTTCCACGAGTACCGGTATAGTACCTCAAAAATACCGGTATCTATCTGCGACGTTGCCAGTCTGTTTGTCACGTGATATGCAGTGTAATCTGTGCATTGCGGCCTCTACGGCTGCGGCCGTGCGAAATGCAGTGCAGTTAGCCAATAAAAGCGCTACTTATTTATCTACTCATAATCTCTCGTTCGCACTAATGAATTTGGTTACTTTTTTGTCTTTTCTTTTTTTATAGCAGAAGGAGGCAAACGAGCATGCGGGTCACCTGATGGAAAGTAATCACCGCCGCCCATGGACACCCGCAAAACCAGAGGAATCGCAGGCGCGTTGCCGGCCTTTAAGGAAGGAATAGGCTCGTTAGCCTAACTTACTTACTACTCATCGGTTAACCTGTATTATGAGTACCGGTATCAAATCGATACCGGTAGCTTATTTAAGTCAAAGGTACCGGTAATTAAAAATACCGGTATTTCCAGCTCTGCATACAACACCAAGGCTATTACGCGCTTCGTCGTTACTGAATCTTCAGTTCTTACGTTTTTTCCTATATCTTATAATTTTACTCGATCTAGTACCCTTCAATTAGGGACACACCAGTTCAAAACAATGCGGCAAGGAATATGGCGAAATTAATAAAATAGATATAAGGGTGGTTGCCGTCCAGTTTTGGGCGGAATCCTCCAGTAAAAATGTAGTATTATTGTCAAACTTGGACTCATTGCAGATAAGCCCTACTAGACAAGTGACAAACGCTCCCCTTGTCTATTCGTTATTCGTCGTACACTGATGTGTACTGTGCCAATTGCTAGTGAGAAAAACAGCAACTCGCGCGCATTGTACAACGAATTATCTGATGATGAACGAGTGAGCGATGGCCACTTTAATGCAGAAATTTTGAATGTGACTTTAACAAGTCGTTAGTCTCACACGCCACCAAGTACCCCGGCAAAGGTGCTCAGCATTATACATTTTGCACAGAGTAATGAACGGCTTTGCGTTACAGAGGCTGCATCGCTCGGGCAAACAGCTGCGTCAGTCACCGCCGCCGGCAGCGAAGCGGCGGCGTAGGGCTGTATGTAAGTTGTCACTGCTAATCTATTCGTGCAAATAATCAACCTTGGACTAAAATCACCACTGAGTGGAGCCCAAACCAAGTAGAAAAAAGGTCTCGTAAAAAGTCATGCAAACGTTTTTGTTAAAGCTTTTTCTTTACAAAATAGGTCATGTATGCATGGGTCATCCAAACGTTTGAAAAACGTAGTTTTGGCACACTTTATAAGTCTTATCATTTATACAGTCGTTATATTGTAGCCATAAGGCAGAATATTTGGATACTTATACAACTACCATAAGACATTTTTCACAAGACGAATACACCTTCCAAACGTCGTTAGACGTCGTTCTGTATGAGTGTATAACTAATAAGTTTTACAGTCATTATACAGCAGGCTCTTGTATGACAAATTCTTTTTTCTTTTGAGTTCAAGTTCAAATCTTTCATTCGTCATATTGAACTGCTTTTACTCATAAAAGCACAGTGAGTTTTTTTATAAGAGTTAAAACATTTAAGTTCCAGAGGAGTAAGTATTAGTTACGCAACGTTAGACGACGGACGTCGTCGCGGCAGGCGAAGAATTAGATGGTGGGACGAGCTGGACTACTATCAAAGAGACTGTTAAATTCATTCCTAAACCGTAAAGAATAGAAGGTGGAAGGTAGGGAGGCCTTTGCCCAGCAGTGGGACAAGCCGAGCTAAATAATAATAATAATCGTTTTTGCTGCACGAATCTTTTGGTTAGAGTGTGTTACTATTTTGGGAGTAGTGAAATGAGCCTGTTTATTTTTACGTCATAAAAGTTTGCTGGTAGGTGACGATAAAATTAAAAGTTGGTGCCTCGATCGCACCTCATCCGAATCTACAACAACTGTGAAATTGGGTATCTTAATTTTGAACATTTACAGGGTGTTTGAGAGGTATATAATCCCTCAACTGGCAATCCTAATAAGTGCAAAGAACTACTATTTAAAGAAAAAACCAATCAGCAGTTCCATACAAAATTTCACATACTATTGACCCAAATGTATGCATGAAACAGCTATTATAACTCTATTTTATTATTTTTCTTACTATAACATATTTTATTGTTAGATAAATTTTATTCTATAAATAAATATTCCCACACCCATTAGTGGCAGCCCTAGCTCCAAACGGAGCGACTCGAGCCCCGCGGCGCCGGGGGCGGGGCCGCGGGGGGCGGGAGTGTCGTGCGTGCGATTTAATTCCATCGCCTCGCCCGGGACGGGAGTCGGAGTGTAGTGCTGTGACGTTACTCGAATTAATGTATTGGTGTCGATTGATTAATTTATTGTTAAGTAAAAGTAAAGTATAGCCACTGTTTTAAAAGCGTACAGCTGGGCAACGAAGGTACATTCGCAGAGCAAGGGAGGGGAACCCGCGGAGAAGCTGGCGGTGGAATATTATGTTTACAACTTATTGCAGTAGAACTGTTATGATTTTATTTAAACCAACAGAAAAAGAGGAGGTTCTATGTTCTATATTCACATATATTTTAGTGTTTATATTCAAGATTTCTGGGCTTGTATTTTATTCATTTTTTAAGCCATTAGGTTTTTTTTGATTATTTTTATTTACTTTTTTGTTTTTTACACTCACACCAAATTACCTAGCCCAAGAAAAGCTTCTATTGAAACTCTTGAATATGGTTAAACTTTATAACGGATATTTGGATACGTAAGCATAAAAAACACCCAAACCCGAAATTAATTCAGAAAAACAGTTTTACTCTAAATTGTCCCGACCGGGAACTAAACCCGGGACGTCAGAGTAGGCGCGACGACCAGACGAGACTAGACCCGGCGCGCTAACCACTCGACCACGGAGGTCGTCAGACTTTACTTTTTATTTTACATTTTTATTTATTATTATTTAAAGTAAATGTTGCTATCCAGTCATTGCATTTATGTTATGGGAGTAGATATATTTTATTAAAATTAACTTTAAACAGTTAATTGTAGGTACATCAACTTGGCCGGCACCACAAATCCGCTATTTTTATTTTTTTAATTTGATAGGTATACTTACTCGACACTCGCGCAATAAAGAAGAATTTAACAATTAATCAAAATTGGTTCAGCCGTTCATTAATTTATTAGTTCAAGTGTAAAATAAGCAATAAAAATATCATTAATAAATGATTATTTTATAAAAGTAGATATTAACGATTATTTGATTTCGAATTTTGTGACAACCCTTGCATATCCGCGAACGACCGCGTGGATACCTGAGCGCGGGCGGCGGCATCGCCCCACATCAAATTATCAAGTAATACTGTGGTATAGCCTATATCTATAGCCAACGCCGCGGTGGCCGAGTGGTCAAACGCTCGGCTCGATATCCGGGGTTCCCAGGTTCAACTCTGAGTGTTCGGATTCTTCGATGTATAACCCGGGTTTGTGATCACTGATAAACACTCATTTGGCAAGCGTGGTGATTGAGCCAACACTCATCAATTGTAGTGATGACTTAGTTTTAATTATTGGAGGCTTTTGCAATGCAGTGGGACAGTGTACACACGGCGTCAGATCAAGCTACCCTAAACTGTCAAATTTCTCCAATCAATATTGATCCTTAGAGCCAAACAATAAAGTTCAAAATTGATTGTAGAAATATGACAGTTTTGGGTAGGTTGATCTGACGCCGTGTGTACCTACAGGTTGTTTATACACCGCGACAGGTTAGACGACGGACGCGTTTAAGAAGGTAAACTAGTAACTTATCTACATCCCTTTTAGATAAAAAAAGGTTATAGCAAATTTTAAAACACGCGAGTTATTACGCATTTTTAAAAAAGTGAACTTTTGCATTTTGCATGTACTACACGCACGAGTTAGGGAGGCGTTGTTCGCGCGGCGGCGTTTTTAGCTGTGCGTGTGTAGTGCCTACACGAACTTTAACGTCAAAGGTATTAATTGAGCTGGAAGTAATAACACAAACAAACGCTCCATTATCTCAGCTCGATGGGTAAATCCATGTTGATCGAATAACTTCAAACAAAACAGTGGAGGCACCAAGGTTAAAATTACGATATTGATTTAAACAATAAGCAATCGTAAGGACCTGTCAAGAATAAACATTTTCAAAGAAAGGATTGCATCGACTAATTCACCTTATGACGACAATGATCCATCATCGCTTGTTTTTACTACATAAACGTTTCGAGATTGACTTTGAGAGGTATCATTTACAAAGACGTTGAATTTGAGAAATAAACCATCAATTTCGCGCGCGTAGTAAATTGTAAATAAGCAGAAAAACCATTTCAGTTAGGAAAAAAGTAAAAAGTTAAGGTGGTGTCTTTTCATTTTCAATGGAATAGGTATCGGTTTCTTATACACCTCCTTTAACGCGTCCGTCGTCTAGCCAGTCACGGTGTATATACAGCCTATTATACTGTCACGACGAAGCTTAATCAACCTTATTATGATTTAATTTTAGTAAGGTATTATTTCGAGTTAAACTGCATTTTGCCATGCCTTCGACCCGCATTAGGTCAACGTGGTAGGTTATGGCCCAATCTCCCTTGTGCTTGTCAATCAACACACAGTAATTATTATTACAATAAAAAAAGTATCGACACATCTGTGTGTACCCCCGGCCTAGCGCAGGCAGCGGGCGGCCGACGCGGCGGGCTCGTAAAATTGCGAGACCAGGTGATTCTGTCGGCGCTCCCGCACACAGCTGTAGCCGGCTCCACTTAGCAAGCAGGGTTGCCACCACCGAACCCTTCTTCCGAGTTAATTGTAACAAATAATAAAAGGAAGAATTCTCAAATGGTTTGGTCAAGTAGAGAGGATAAATAAAAAAAGAATAACAAAAAAGGTGCATAAGGCGAGAGTGAATGGGATAGTTGGGAGGGGAAGACCTCGGCGATAGTACTTAGATCAGCCCCTTACTCTTAAAACCGATCGCTATTTGATCGGATTAGTATTGCGAATTTTCGTACTCCTAAGTTACGACGACACCAGAGCTAATATGGATTCATATTGCGTGGATATTGAGTAAAAAAAATACAAAACTCAATGCCGTTTAGTTCACCCAACATGAATCCAAATTAGCGCTGGTGTCGTAACTTAAAAATACGAAAATACCCAATACCAACCCGATCCAAAAGCGATCGGTTTCGAGAGTAAGGGGGCAGGTCGGTGACGTTCTCATAAAAAGTCCAGGTTAAAAGTAATCTAAACCGACGAGCATGCATGAAGAACGTCATGAATGAGAGTATGCATGGAATGTGTGTCAAGATCGTAGTAAATGGTAAGCTTTGGAATTTGCCTATATACCCCTCCGGCCGTGCGATTCTCTAAGCTAAAGCCTTGGTAGCAGCGGCTGCCGCAGCGCTGAGAAATGACTCTGTCTCTTTCATATTGATAGAATTGGAAAGAGACAACAGATCACAGCCATGCGCGCAGCGTCTATGTGTCGCTTAGGGAATCGCATAGCGAGAAGCGGGCGTGACGTATGTATGTATGAATTCTCTCTTTGGAAACCAACTAAGAGGGCACTACATAAATATATATATATTTATTATTATTTATTTATTATTATTATTAAATTATGTTCATTTTATGCATATTTATGGTGATACACACGGACTGCCCTTCTCTATGTTCTTTCCTTCTGCGGGCCAGCTGGACGAAATTTCAATGTAGAATAATCTGGCCTTTGTAAAACTGTTCTATTTATTTTTCCTTGATTATTGTGTGTGTACTAAATAAATAAATATAAGATTCCGCTTTTGTCAGAAGAAAACAGCTGGTATTTTATTCAGACGAAAGCGGAATCCGATCATAAGTCCGTTTTCGTCAGAAAAAAACAGGCTATAATTTATTCTGACAAAAAAGGAATCTGAGACTGTGTCCTATATCCTTTTGTGTGCTGTTTATTTGTTTTGCGTAGTGCGTACCGCTTTAAGGATGACCGTTGCGGGCTAGCCGTGTCTCGTGCAAGAGAGGCATGACGTATATTATTATGTATAAGGTTATAAATATCGGCTTTATAATTTTAACGCAAATTTTGTTGCAAACAAATAAATAAAATAAATAAATAAATACCGTAGACTTTTATCCAGCAGACCGTAATTAATCAACACTATTTAGTTTTATACTTTGAAAGCTAAAGGCGCCCATACAATGTCAACAAACTACGTCATCAACATCCGGTCTTAATATTTTTAGAAACATTAAATATCAGTTAAAAAATAGGCTCGAACCTACTCGTGGAATTTTTTTAGCACTTTTCAATTTGTTAAATGTATAAAGCATCACGAAATCTGTATATGAAGCAGTTGTTACCTACTTGCTTTAATGCCATTACAAGACTTCTCTTTCAAATGGTTACTGACGCCACTTTTAAAATTCCTCTGATAATTACTTAAAAATAATTACATTCTAATTTAAACAATTGCCAACCCTGACACATCAAGACAAGGTATCCGCGTCTCAGCGCCTACGTTACGTAGCTAACGCCGCTGTGCTTCTGCTCGCCTAGTTATGTGTTCTCCTAGAGATACATAACACGATGTACGTACATGTGGACAAGTCATTTTGAAACCCTCGAATATGTCTCTACTCTCTACCTACGTTATCTTCTTCCTGACATTTCCAGTACCCTTAAATTTTCAAGAAAATATTCTAGGTAACGACGCGCCTCCGCCGCTCATTTTAGCACACCACACCGCGGAATTCCTTGATTGAAAATCTTGGCTTGCGTCTTCAAAATAGTTTCACATTAAGTTTTAAAATTCTTAACAATGAATATACGATTTAGCTCTATTATGTATGGCAGAGACCCATAAGTTGTAGAATTATGTCGACTTTCGCAATTGTGTCAAGGAATTATACTAAAGAAACCGCTTCCAAACAAAAATTCAATAAAAAATTCAAACCAAGACATTGTGGGGTTCAGGACACTCGCGTCCGTAGCCTTCGTAGGTTTAACCTTAATTGAGACCCTTCATGTGACCGCTGGGTGGTGCTAAATGAGTGACACGTTTTGTGGTGACTGACACTAACAGAATATAAAACAATGCTTCTTGGCGGCAGAAATAAGTATTATGCTTGCCATCCAGTCGAAGTTTGGTCAAATCCTAAAGGCCCTAGTACACATTGGCGTATGTTGGCCCACTGCCGGCCATCGCCATTGTGTATGCGGGCAATTTGTCGATCTACACAATGGCGATGACTGCGGCAGTGGGCCAACATACGCCAATGTGTACTGGGGCCTTAACACTGTACACAAACTGTGCGTACTTTGTTTCACACATTAGATTCACGAATCACGACTATTATCCCTAAAGGGTTAGTCAGAGTCTAGACAATGAGCAACTCAGCAGAGCTAAGCAGTCTGCAACTGCCTTAACCACTTTTTCAAACGTATTTTATAGGATTGTGTCACAAAATGCAAATAGCAACAGACAACCTGTGCAGGGCATGTGGAGGGGAAACGAAGTCCCTACTGCACTTACTGTGTGACTGCGACTCTTTTGCCAAGAAAAGAATGAAACTTCTGGGATCGGCCTACGCGAAACCAGAAGATTTTAGGCTCTTCGCCCTCAAGGACCATGCCAAGCTTATGGCAATTATCTTCACTGAGGAGGCAGAGTGATAGGACGGGGTTAAACAAAAGATCCCGATGGGTCGACGTGCTGCTGCGAGAGGTAGACCTCTGCAGGCCCCAATAGATAAGATAAGATAAGGGGTATGGAACTTTAAAACTCTAGTAGGCAAAAGAACAGATACTTACATTGATTATTTATTAGTTTCGGTCGTGTGGGTATATCTATAAGTATATGTGGGTTAAAATACACAAAAGAAATCCATTAGACAGCGCAGCCCGCATCAGACGTTAAATGCTGGGCCGGGACGCCGTAACTCCTGCCATTTATAAGCGCGGGAGAGCGCGCGCAAAAATGGCGCCCGCACAGGGTTGCCAGACACAAATTAAGATTTTCCGCAATTATTAGTTAATATATTTTTTTTTGTAAAAAAAAATTACATAATACACAGATTCAAGACTATTAACAACAAAGGGTTAGTCAGAGACCAGGCAATGAGGAACTCAGAAGCAGTCCACTGCCATAGTCCATGTTTCACCAAATTACAACTGGCTTGTGCAGTCGTTAGTCCGTTAGTCGCCTTTTACGACACCCAAGGCAAGAGATGGGGCGATAGTAGTCAATTAATAAGCCGCTACCAGCACAGCACAAATGAATATATGCCGAGCTTATTAGTCTATTACATCTCTAGTGAAGAAATATATCATTTATTTACACCAAACAGAAAGAAAAACAACAACAACAGTGAAGAAATTAAAGTGAAGTATGTAAAGATAGCCTATTTACTGTCCCACTGCTTGTCAGATTCGGGTCGGTGATCACAAAAAATACGAAACATTCTTTGCCCGACTTGGGAACTGAACCCTGGACCTCCGGTTATCGGGACAAGCCCCCAGCCACTCGGCCATCGCAGAGGTGTAAAAAAAAAGCATTTATATAAAACTCTATTAATTAAAGATGTAGTAGTAATTAAATGATTAAAGACGGAAGGCGTTGGGAGCAGTGGCATAGTCTTTACTGGTACAGCTGCCAACGTAAACCTCATTTATAAGTTACAATGTTAATTATAATTAGATTAAGAGGATAACAGCTGTAATTGGAATGACAAATAAATGGTTGTTAATAATTAATAAATAACGAAACGTTTATAAAAATATGTCTACCTCAGGCGGGAATCGAACCCGATTTTATACACGTCCCCTCTCTTTCCATGGGTGTCGTAAAAAGCGATTAAAGGACTAAAAGACTGCGCATACATCCAACAGCATAGAGCGGCGATGGGCTCACCACCTGTCACGCTAAACACATATGCAGTCGCTATTTGGGAAAAGTGGACTATGGTAAAGGACTGCTTTAGCTGTTGCCTAGTCTCTGACTAACCCTTTGGGGATAAAAGTCGTGATTATATGTATGTGTACCATACGGCTACTATTGTATAAAAGGTATATTTTTTTCTTTTTTGTGTGTTTTTATCTTTGTTTATTGTAGATAGATAGGTAGATAACACTTTTATTGTTACAGTTAACACTTTACAATACGAAACATAAAAATACAAGTACAATACACTGTACTGTATTTGATTGTGTGATTGTCAATAAATGTCTATTATACTTACTTAAATATCATCGGAAAAGCGTGGAATTAAACAGCCCGATACTTGAAATTGTGACGCGCAAATTGGCGTCGTGTACGGCGTAGCACAGACCCGTAGCCGCTACGGCCGAGGGAAGGCTCAATGTTGCCATGCGTGCGCGCTACGCAGGGACAAGGAGGATCAGCGGGTCTATCGGCTAAAAAATATGAAAATGGACATGGGCTTCAATTGACATTTGAAGCCCATATTTTGTCCTTTTAAGGTCCTTTCAAATGCCCATGTCCATATTCATATTTTTAGGCGATACAGGGGCAGGGGGGCTATCACGCTAAATAATCTCAACCAAACCACAACAGAAACGCAGTCGTTAGACGTACGTTTATAGTGCTTATTTTGATAATATAGTTAGTGCTTAGTGTGATTGAGACCCCCAGTAGTAGACAAGGGACAAACGCTCCGTGTCGATTTGTTAAAGTTTGTGAATAGTAAATTAGTAGACAATTTTACATATATTTTGCGTTTACACTGTTTTCGTTCGCAGCCACAGAATATGTAGTTAATTAATTCAAGTAAATAAATAAATATGGGTGTTACCTACATAAATTAAATATTCTCTTACCAGTTTACAGACACTTGGCGTTTACTGTATTTGATCACTACCACAGAATATTATAGTTGATTAATTGTACTAATAATAAAGATTGACTTTACATAAATTATCTTTTTAAAGCTTTAATATTAACGATATAAAGTTAGCTAAATGATGTAGTATCGTTAACATTATACACGCAACATTTACATGCGTACAAGATACTTGTCTATACCATCAAGAAACAAGTTAGCTAGGAAGAATTCGAGTTTAGATAAAACCGACCTCTTGGATGACTTTTTAGTAGGATAAAGTTTTTTACTATACAATATACTCGTATCTACAATACTTTTATCTATTTGAGCCGTGTGGTATAGCGAGCGACTCAGCGGCGTAAAAGGCGACTTACGGACTAAAGACCGCACCTACATCCAACAGCATAATGCGGCGATGTATGTATGTATGTATATATTTATATTCTATGCACATATCACCAAGTATTTGCATAAGTACTCGGTCACATAAAATTGAAAGAGACATTACCGCGTATAAAAATAGGAACATTCCCTCCAGAAGTGTGGCGACACTACCGAGCGGATGGCAGCCGGCACAAGCACGTCATTAGTGCGAGGGCCACTTGTAACGTGACGCCGCGCCGCCGGCGGCGGGACGGCGGGACGCGGGACGGCGGGACGGGACGGGACCGCGGCCCCGTTATGTCACGTCGCCTTTGTCTGCCCGCCGCCGCCGCCGATGCTGGGGCGGGGTGGCGAGTGTGCTATGTATTTTATTTGCACGCCACACATTACGAACACGGCTTGTGCGGATTGCGACCACAAGAGTTTATATTTAAATGCTCCCCCGTTTCTAGGATGGGTAGGCAGAGAGCAAAACTTTTCCCACACTTTCATTGAACTACGAATATTTGTATGGCGACCACTAAAGCACAAAACAGATCTGTTTTGCGACTAAGGGGTTTGATCGGTCAGAACTCAGAACCATCAAGTCTCTTGCCGCCCATGAACCCAAATATACGAAATAATCAATGGAGAGGCTAGGGCACGGCGGCGCGGCGGGGCGATAAGAGAATTCGCTGTTTGGTGACAGTGATCAACAGCGAATTTTCTAAAAAAAAATAATGGTTACCTACTTACAAACTAAAACTTTAGAAAAACTAAAATCGCTAAAGAATATGCCACCTACATGTAAAAAACAAAAGAAAAAAATCCAAATGGGCTTCGGCTGTAGAAAAAAAAAGCGAGCGTGACGACACTGCCTTCCACGCCGCGCCGGCACCAGGCGCCTATAAATTCACGAGAGCTAACGGGCGCGCGGCAATCGCGCATGCCGAGATCGAGATTACTCGCTGATACCGCGATAACTAGAGGGGGACAGAAGGTCGCGTATGCACTGGCAACTGGGAGAAGAGAAAGGGATGGGTTGACGGTTGACCACTTTGCCGCACGCTGCTTAATTAGCTTCGCCTGTGTGGTTTTTAACGCACTGGTTAAACTTTTTTGTTTAAGGTCGTTCTTGATTTAAAAGATTTCCCCTTTGTCAAGGTTGATATTTTGGCTACGGGGCAAAGTTTACAGTGCAACTCGCGAAAACATTAGGAGTTATAGATATAGATCTCTACCAGGAAACCAGGCGAAAGAGATGACTAAAAAAAGAAGCTCCTGACGCGACGAATTGAGAACCTCCTTCTTTTTTTTAAGTCGAATAATCAACGAGTAATTACAAGAACCATAATACTCATTTGGAAAGTGAAGGCAAACAAACGGATAAAATGCATAGACTCCAAAATAATATAATTATAGCACTTAGGTACGTGTTCGAGTGGCATTCGAATTCTGCCGTTTGTCCTTTACATTTGCGGTTCATTTGTATTTGGAACTTCAATTTGACAAATGATGGTTGACAATGACATTAAGATGGCCGCTTCGCGCCAAATCCTTACCCTCCTTCCTTACCATAAAGTTACTATACCTAGCGGAATAGAGAAACAAAGGGCTGAGGGAGCGGGATGTCATTAGCAACAATACTGTGGGATAAAAAGAGATGCGTGATGGGACGTAACAGAACCGTATTTGGCTACTGTTTGACAGTTGGCCGCACTTATCAGCACACTGAGAATTTGGATTTTGTGAATTTTTCTGATTTTACATGAAATCGTGAATATTTTTGAGAAATAGTGCTTTAGAAACATGGTGACTTTTTCAGTAATTGATTGTTGTACAACACAGCGAAATAATCCCATAAAATGTTCATTTCACAGGTAAATTATTACAAACCGACACCTTCTTACTTAGGATTTATTTATGCCAATGCGCTTCGAATTTTAACCACGAAATAAGATAATTCTCTTCTATAAACATTTATTTATGTAAGAAGCAAAGATAGAATATACATAATGCAGAATTTACGAATAATTTGTGTAAAGAAATAATTTTCGTTTTACACTAGGGCTGTATCAAGTTATCGATATTTCGTGTCCACTGTCTATCACGTTAACGAATATGTATTATTGTTATTAAAGTACCTATATGACGTTTAGATATGAATTACCTTGGAATGTAATCACATTTAAGATACTTAGCCGATCCATAGGTATCAGTTTTTGACTGTTAGAATAGGTAATAACATTAGTAGATAATTTATGTATCTTTTTGATTTCCTACTAACTTGGACACCAGAAATAGATGGCTTAGGCTAATTAATCGTCCAAACTGGATTCCCAAGAAAAGTTCATGTATTCAAAGGTCCAGTTCATGTAAGCATTTGAAGAAAAATATTTACAGACGCGAGCAGCGAAATGAATTTTGATGAAATCTGCAATTCCAACTAAGTTAGTTTCGGTAAGCTTAAATAAAATTATACTGTTCTTCTGCTGATGTTTCATTAGATAGTAATGTCTACTTTATCACCATGTACCTACATTCAACCCTCCGTCGCTGAATAGTATAAAAGCAAAACATGATGTTCGCAAAATATCATATTAGCAAAACACCATATTCGCAAAATATCATAATCTTAAATCACCACATTCTTACAATATCATATTCTTGAAACATCATTATTAGCAAAATAGCATATTAACAGGATACTACATTTTTAGTACAATTAATGTCATAATGTTTAAGTAAATACTTTTCAAGAAATATAACAATCCGATAGCATGTAATAACCGTTTATTGATATCAAAGTCAAAATAATTCTCCTATTTAACAATTTCTTCGCTATTTTCTTACTTTTTTTTAATTTATTGAGCCTATTCCTTGCTTAAAGGCCGGCAACGCGTCTGCGATTCCTCTGGTTTTGCAGGTGTCCATGAGCGGCGGTGATTACTTTCCAACCGGTGACCCGCTTGCTCGTTTGTCTCCTTATTTAATAAAAAAAATGGACAAGGTCTGTGTGAAAGAAAAACTTTGGAAATTTCTCACGGGGCACGGGGTCGACGCGGACGAAGCTGAAGTCGCGGGCGGGTCGCTAGTTATTAACCGGTTCACTGTCCCGCAGACAACATAATATGTTCCATAACAATTGATTAGCCTATTGTTTTATTTTTTGGACAGTAAACCTGTTAATAACATATTTTACCTCTATTTAATATTTTATATGATCCACGTTCCCCCGGATGCCTGAAATCTAGGTTTCAGTTTCTAAAAGCCTCTCATCAGGGTGACCTTTGCTTCAGTAGCAACCTTACTCTCCAAATTCCTGCTCATCATACTGGCTTCCTCTCCAGCTCTTTCAATTTAACCGCTATCCGTCTCTGGAATGCTCTGCCATTGCATAGCCGTCGTGCACAGAGCAAAGTAGTGTTTAAAAGACTAGTGCATGAGCAGTTTATATGTAAAGAAGATTAAATAAAAATTAAAATGGAAAAGAAAAACACTATTTTTATCATAATTGTACTTTTTGTTAAGAAAATGTTGTTATACCCCTTGAGGATCGTAAAACCAGACACACCGCCGGCGGTCTTATGATCCTTGACCTATTTCACGAATAGGATGATAATCGAATATGTTTGTTTGCTAATATGATGTTTGAAGAATATGATTTTGTAATAATGTGGTGAATTGAGATCATGATTTTTTGCGAATATGGTGTTTTGCTAATATGATATTTTGCGAACATCATGTTTTGCTTTTATGCTATGCAGCGACGGAGGAATCCCATCCTATTTTAGTTCTATTAATACTATTACTGTTTGTAATTAATATTATCGATATCGATATTAATGTGAGAAGCGATGACGTACATCACTGAACGCATTTATAAACAATTTGACATACACAAATGCCATCCTATTTCGGTTTCGTTTGACAGCTCATGTTTGTTGCTCTATTCCGTTAAGTATAGTAACTTTATGTTACTTACCCCTTGTTATAGGATGCACAAATTGAATTGTCGTAATAAGTAAATAATATCTAGAAGAGGAAAAAATCAGCATCGTTATTGAGTATCAACTTAGTAAGTATAAGTTTCTAATTTCTAAACACAAACATTGAACAACCTGATTGATTTTATGTTGAAAATAGGAGTTTAAGTCACTGGTTACTACGATTGATATTGTTCGGTTTTAAAGGCACAAAATTAAATACTTTATACTCTCTTTTGGATAACTTATAGTTATGCATAAATCTCATATAGGTATAAATCTCTTTTGCTCCATTCATCTTTAGTCGGATTTAAATCTTTGCCAGAAATATTTCCCGAGTTACACACACGTCTACTCCACGCCAATTACAGGACGCTTACGCCCCCCCCCCCCCCCCCCCCTCCCCCTTTATTTATCCCGTGAAAGTAATTACGGTATGACGTCATATGATAACACTATAGGACTATGCAGTAGATATTCATGGACATGAACTTTAATAAATGGCCTCATATCTGCACTTCTGACGCAGATAGGCGGTCGAACGGTTAATAACATATTGTTTAATAGTATTTAAAAAAGTAAAAAAAAATATTTAGCTGTGAATGTAACAGCGATGCAGACAACGAAGCAGATTCAAAGATTCAATAGCCGATTGCACCAAACTGATTTACGTTTTGAGTTCTACTTTATCGTCATCCATTATCAACAGCCTGACTTCACCTACTGCTAGGTGCATGAATCTTTTTGCACGTACCTTTTTACCGTAAAAACGGTCTAGTGCCAGCCAGCCACGTCCAGGTTGGACCCAAAACCTGTACAATGTATTTCGTTGAAACAAACCGTTGGAACTCTTACACTTTAAGTGAAGTACTTAAACGTGTATGCCGCATGCCGGTGCAACTCGCCATTACCCCGAGTAGGTACAATGACAGGCCAACAGATAACGCAGTCCACATTTAATTTACTAAGAAAATAACAGGGGAGCACCTCGAAAAAGGCATTCTCTACCATAACTATCGCCTCTAAAAACGCACGTTTTAGTGGCCATGAAACCCGTCGGCCGCCGCTCGGCGTCGTTACGCCACCGTATCGACGCCATAAAGCGTTCCGACCGTCGTCGTTCGTCGTAAACTGAACGTTGGCAGTTAACAACGCGCGTAAAGATGTTTTCTAACTTGATTCTGGCCCCGCCTTTGTGCCAGGTCCGGGTATGACGAGATGACAACAGCGGAATTAGAGTATAATAGGAATACACGAAAGTGCTGGTCTTTTAGTGGCTAACACGGTAATACAAACACAATTACCGTGCTGGTTGACGTTGGGAAGGTTTTGACAGATGACAGAATGATGTGAACGTCACATCATTTTGTTTTTTTATTAAAGCATTTTTATAAGATTTAAAACTAAAGGTACATTGCACACAAAGCGGATGTCTCCACGGAAGATCTCCGTTTGTATTGTAGTGATGTACTCACTGCAACAAATGCATTAAAAACGTCTAAAGGCTACGTAAGATAACCGCTTACTACGAATGGTATAAAAAATCTGTACGTATGAAGGAGTATCAACCTATGAACCTATGTTCTGAAAAAACAATTTTTATACAGTTCAGTTCAGTTTCAGTTTTTTTGTTTTTATATAAAAGAAGAAGGCAAACGAGCAGGCGGGTCACCTGATGGAGAGTAATCACCGCCGCCCATGGACACCCGCAATACCAGACGAAGTCGTCGTCACGTTTTCCCTCACCAGCTGACTTCGCATCTGGACTTCGCTTTCACTTAACATCAGGCGGAGCGGAGTCGTTTGCAATAACTAATAGACAAATCTAATAAAGAGTGGCGGTACGCTGAGAGGCGTTGTTAATCTTTGGTGAACGAGCGAAAGAAAAAAGCAAATCCGGACCACACCGCACTTACTTTGAGTAAACTTCAACTGTTGTGCTTGAATGAAGATCTTTAAATAATTACCTGAAAAACAAAGAGAGGAAACTTAAACGTTATGTTATTAATCAAAGTCTGTTACAGGTCAAAATGATAAAGTAGAAAGAGAAAGTATTTAGGATTTATCTAAATAAAAATAATATTTCGGGCATTGCACATACTTAAACCTAAAGTCTTACAAACTATGTTAGTAAATTAATTTATAATACTTTTTCACAAGACATCCAGGTCTAAATGAGGACCAGGACCGCAGAAGCAGTCCAATGACATAGCCCACGTTTCACTAAATTACGACTGCACATGTGCTCAACGTGATATCATGATCAATGACGATTTCCAGGCGAAATTACGGCCCGGCTTGATAACAAGGTAAGCTTGCACACTTATCGTCACGGACCGCGAATGGATCAATCAATCAACGGAGGGTGGGCTGGGTAATGAGCGGGGCGGGGAGAGGGAAGGAGATGGCGCCCGTTAGGGTCACGCTGAGGACATGGTGATGAACGGAGCGGAATGAATGATGTAAGCTTCGCAAGATAATGTGCCTTTTGTTTTTAAAAGCTGCCATCTGTTCTGCTGCTGCTGTTCGTCGACTACGTCAGAGTCTACCTGCTGTGAGGGTCCCTCCGGCTGTGATTATTAATTAATATATACATAAATTAATATTCAATAAATTTATAGAATTTATGGAAAAGAGTGTTTTATGTATAAGTATTTTAGTTGCGCGACTGCAGCACGACTTAGAAGGCTAGGCAGGCATCTATACATATTCAAGTAGCGCAGATATGCGAGATAGTAGTGGCGAATATGGATATGACAACCGCTAGCGCCTGTACACCCTTAATTTTTATTTGTTTTAATGAAATTAAGGAGGAGTTCCACCCATGAAGCTAAACAACTTTCCCCAAAAAACATACGTGCAAAAACGACATAAAAATTGTCTACTACAACTAATTGTCGTCAGCTGCGTCATCATTTTTGCACATAGGTTTCTTGGGGAAAGTTGTTCAGTTACATGGGTGGAACTCACCCTTTATTTCATTAAAATGAATAAAAATTGAGGGTGTACAGGCGCCACTCGCTTTTCTGTCCCGCGACAGCCGTAGATAATGCTTGATTCTAAGCCGCGTTAACTAAACGCCTATACGCCTATACACGCCTTGGCGGCCGAGTGGGAAAGCGCTCTCGTTTCGATATTCGGAAGTTCCAGGTCCAATTCCCACAACGGGCTTTGTGATCACCAATCAGTATTTGGCAATCGTAGTGATGTAGTCATCACCCTATTTTAGTGATGACTTAATTTCAATGATGGCGGCCTTAGCCTATCTGTAAGGCTGTGCTGCGCAGTAATCAACCGACCTCCTTGGTCGAGTGGTTTGTACACCGGTTTTTATGGTGTCGCCATCTCTGTGGTCCCGGGTTCGATCCCCGGTCGGGTCAATTTAGAAATTATTGTTTTTCAAAATTGTCTCGGGTCTGGGTGTTTTCTGTGTAATAATAAGTATGTTTTAAGTATGTTTATCCGTTGTCTAGTAACCATTTAACGAGTTTCTTCGAAGCTTTTCTTGGGCTAGATAATTGGTGTGAGTGTAGGAAAGTTTAGTTTAGTTTAGTTTGAGCTATTACTCACTGTAAAAGGTACTGATAGACATGCAACTAAATAAGCATGCTTATTACAAGCGTATACGTAATAAGCATGCTAATTACTAGCAACGCTATGACACACATACTACTAAGTAGCAATTGCTCAATAGTGGCATGCTTTCGTGCTAGTAATGAGCATGTCTATCGGTACCTTAAAGTATAAGGAATCCTCTCCTGTTTCTTGGCGTCGAATAAATACTGAGCTACTGTAAATAATAAAGATTGGATATTGACTATATTAGTGTTATGTAACGGAAACATCCTTTGTGATCAAGACGTCATGCGACTACTGTATCATTATAACTAAGAATTAATTCATTAATCGATGAAAGTATGATAACATAACTATATTATCAAGGAAAGTATCTAATAATGAGCTCGTAAAGGTATAGGGTAGGGTGGTGGCGATAGAAGCGGGTGATGGTCTTCAAAACCCAGAGAAGGGTCAAGAAACTAAGAAAGCAAAGTAAGCAACTTTAAATCACCAGGTAGATGATCACAAATATAAAATATAAAAGAATATCTATTATCGATTCGGGAAAAAAAAAACATAAAGTAGATAACTGGTCTTATATTTTATTTTATTCAGTTTACAAGACTAGAAAACAATTCATTTTACATAATGCTTTGAAATTACTTGTAAGACAAAAGGACAGACAGAAAGCCACCGGGTACCCACCCGCTGCTTCAAACTTCTTTCTAAACATAATAATAATAAAGCTGAAATCGTCAGGAGTGTTGTCTGGACATACCCCTATATCTTTACCTCAGTATAACCAAGCTGTGGTGTCTTCCTTACTTCCCGGGGTCCGAGTTACAATTTTCAAATACAAATTCTTACTCTTGCGATATTTTTTCTATTCGATCGAGTTAGTTACAAGTGCTGTTTTATAGATCATTCAGGCTCCATACATTTTTGGGCCAATTCTAAAAGTGCCGGCCAACAAAAAAAAATAGTACGTATTGTTAGAACTAGCCATTTGGAGTAATAGTTAATATGCACAAAAGTTGTAGGATTGCTCTGAGCCAAGTTCGATGATTCATCATTTGCATACATAATTTGATTTCTTAAAGTGCTGGGACTGAGAAACATAAAATTTAATAAAGATAGATATTGCTAGAAATAATGATCTGAAGCAATTGTCATTGCAGCGCAAAAGCTGTGGGGGTCATCATCTGTTCCGTTCATACAAAAAAATATATAAATCAATTAATGTATGAAAATGATGAACCTTCGAACTTTTATAACTTGGCTCGGAGCAATCCTACAACTTTTGTGCCATATTAACTATTTCTTCAAATGGCTAGTTCTAGCAATACGTACCAATTTTTTTTTGTTGGCCGGCACTTTCCGAAAATGCCCAAAAAAAATGATGTCCTTTTACTTGTAAGTAACTACTAACTTGTTCCACTGCAGGGCGCAGGCCTTCCTACATGAGGACATCACATGGGAGACAGGGCTATAACCTACCACGGGTTTTAAGGGTTGGTGGGTTTTAACGACCGACATCTTACGATGACAACCGGGACCAACGTATTTACGTGTCTTCCGAAGCACACGGAGGAGCTCGAGATGACAAGAACTCATTGCATCTTTTTTACGTTTTTAAAGCTAGTTATACCGCTCATAAACAAATTACTTATAAATCAAACAAAAACATAAAAACATGACGTACCTACATTTTATAGATTTGTTAATTTTCTTAATTTACTAATGCATGTATCATGGCGTAGCATCTCATCTTCTGAAGATGCGTCTTGTTTCATCTCAAACTTGAGATAAGTACTAGGCAAGCATAATGTAATAGGAGTTTAATAAATGAAAATGCGAAGCATCGCGTTAGTTTCGCTGTTAGTTTGTGCGTTCTAAAGACACGTGTGTGTCTAAGTTGTTGGATTTAGATGGAAATACAAATACCTAATGATAGTAACATTTTTTTAAAGAACTGGACAGCCAATTCAGAGTAACCTAAGATATTTAAAAAAAGTTTTTGTGCTGACTTTATGTTTTTTCTAACAAATTTAAAAGTTTATTGCACTTCAAAAAAATCACATTACAAATCTATCTAAGTATATAACTAAAAATCAATTGCCAGGAATGTTTGTGTTTGTACGCGCATCACTTGAAAACGGCCGCACCTTGGCTTATTATTTTTTGTTGTTTGTAAATTGTCAGGAGGTGTGTAAGAAAGCTATGGAAATTCGTCACGGGGTCCACGCGGCAGCACGTCGACCCATTTGGATCTTTTGTGCAACCCCGTCCTATAACTCTACCTCCTCAGTGAATATGGCTGCCCAGTATGTCCATATTGACAATTAAATTTTTTCCTTCAATATTGACCCATTCTGATTTATTGCAGCGCTGCCATAACTTTCTACTGGGAGACAAATAGCCCCGAAACGTGCCCCAAAGCGGCATGTCCCGGGGGATATCGGGATGGTGATTGTAGGAGGGGGCGTTAAGCGCAACTACGTTCGTGATATTATTTAAACACATTTTTTGTATAACGACGTTTTTTTAAAATTTTAAGTCACTTTGATACTAGAAGAGTTACAACACAATTACATAATCCAATATTTTGATACTTACCTACTTATATTTTTATGGGTTAACAGGACTATTATTAATTAGTTAAACGAACATTAATAATAATCTTTTAAAAAAAGTACTAACTAAACTAAATACAATCATATGCACTCTCACTGGGATTTTAACCTGAGACTTCTGGGACCAGTAGTGTTCTAACTAGTAGACCACAAAAGCCTTAAAATTTGGGACATTTTTGCCGTTTTAACTAAAAATAACGCAGTCAGAACACGTTAAATTAAGAATCTTAAAAAAGTTTAATTAAATATCTGTTATTTTTATGCGCAGTCCATAAACAAAATAAAAAAATTTCATACCTTAACATATACCTTCCACAAATGCTGCAAAATATTTATCCTGTAGTCCTTATGCTACAGGATAAATATTTAGCAGCATTTGTATGAACAAATAATTATTGACGTTTCTTTGTGCAAAATATCTAGTGTCACTAGGATTCTTTCTGTTTTCTAAGACAGATTCACGAGAAAACTACTATCAATGAATAGTGGCTTTCTTTATAAAAACAGTAAAAATCCTAATCATTAGATATTTGCACAAAGAAATGTCACTAATTTGCTACCAACATTTGGCAGTAGTTATTTTAGAAATCCGCCACTAGATGTCGTTACGCGTTCCGAAGTTTCATCCTACTAATATTATAAACACGAAAGTTTGTAAGTATGGATGGATGTTTGTTACTCTTTCACGTAAAAACCACAGAATGGATTTTTATGAAATTCGGCATACAGATAGTTTATAACCTGGATTAACACATAATATGATACTTTTTATCCCGATATTTTCACGGGAACGGGAACCACGCGGAGGAAACCACGAGCGACAGCTAGTTTTAATTAATAATATTATGAAAATGTTGTGATGATTAGGTATTTACAAAAACATAATTCGGAATCTATATTTTATTTTATTATGTCATTCTGTTACAAAAGTTTCGGAACGGATGACTTGTTTAAGATTCCAAATTCAATTTTTTGTTTTTTTTTGTTGTTAGATTGGCACAACTGTTATCCATTTTATTTATTTATTTATTTATTTATTTTTTCATTATTGCAAATTTACAGCAAAAGGCGGACTTAATGCCCTGAGGCATTCTCTGCCAGTCGACCAGTAAGGGTGTCTAGAGATATATATATACAGTCGTGGTCAACTAATTAGGGACATTCAAGATAGTGAAGAGCAATAACCGGTTATGTACATATAAAT
Organism: Scoparia ambigualis; assembly: GCA_963921215.1. Taxonomy (NCBI): domain Eukaryota; kingdom Metazoa; phylum Arthropoda; class Insecta; order Lepidoptera; family Crambidae; genus Scoparia; species Scoparia ambigualis. The sequence goes on from OY992514.1 coordinate 9,577,924, forward strand.
ATAAAACCCTATTGATTTTTCAGCACCTATTATTTGCATAATTTGGTCCGATTACTATACTATAAATGGCTGTAAATAAGAGAATAATTAAATAGAAAAAAGTATTTAATATCAAAGGTTGAACATGTATTAAATTTTAAGGTATAATTATGTAGCTGGACATTTAATTAAGGACAGTAAAGTATAATGATGAATAGAGTTAAACAAAACGAATAATCTCCAGTATTATAATATTTTTAAAAGCTCCATTTTATTACGTGTAAAATCAGTACCCAGTAGCAAAACCTTTGTTAGTAATTACCGCTTGACACCGATGTGGCATAGACATTATCAGTTTCTGACATGTTTCGATAGGAATGTTTGCCCATGCCTCACAAAAAGCTTGATTAAGTTGATCTAAAGTTGTGGTACGATAAGTTGAAACTTTTTTCTTGATTTCGTGCCAAAGGTGCTCAATTGGGTTGAGGTCCGGGCTATTTGCTGGCCAATCTAGCACCGATACTGACTGACTGGTAAGAAACGACTTGACTGAACGGGCGCTATGTTTCGGGTCGTTATCATGCTGAAACGTCCATATAATAGGGAGATGCTCCTCAGCATAGGGAAGCATAGTTTCCTCCAATATTATTTTGTATTGATGTTGGTCTAAGTTACCCTGAACTTTTCTCACAGGTCCCACTCCACGTCCAGAAAATGAACCCCAAATTTTAATGTTTCCACCGCCATGTTTCACCTGCTTTTTTGTGAATCTTGGATTCATTTCCGCTTTTACAGGACGCCGTACGTATTGCCTTCCATCTGAAGAAATTAAATTAATCTTGGTCTCGTCAGAGAATAATACATGTTGCCATTGGGCGTAGGTCCAATGTCCATATTTACGTGCAAACGCCAAACGAGCATTTCTATGTTCTTTCTTCAACAACGGTACTTTGCGAGCCACTCTTCCGAACAACCCTGCTTCTACCAGACGTCGTCGAACGGTCCTCGCTGATACACCGGCTCTTTCGTCTGCCCCAAACACTTCGTGTTTAATTAAAATAGAGCCTAGAAACGGATCTTTCTTAGCTAACTGGTTATCATTCTATCTTCTTGCGGAGTTGTTTTTCTCGATCTTTTTGTCCTGGGCACATTTAAAGCTGTGTTATTGCGCCTGAAATGTTGCACTGTATTGCATACCATAGTTTTTGAACAATTTAAATGTTCTGCTATCCCTCGGTATGACCAACCACGCTCGACAAACTTCATGATAATTGTTCGTAGTGTTGGATCGCAACTTTTATTTTTGCCCATATTTCTTCAAAATAATTCTCAAAACTTAAAATTAAAAATCTGGATTGCCGCCAAAACTACCACAAAACAATAAAAGAAGAAATAAAAAAGTATTGAGATTCAAATTTTGAAAATAGAACGCAATATCTCAGTGTCCCTAATTAAATGGCCAGCCAGCATTCTTTGAACAAATAGCACACTGATAATCTATCAGCCGTTATTATTCTAAGCTATCAGCTATACTGTAAAGAGGTTTAATGTTTAAGAAGTTGTTATTGTTTGTATAATCGGGCACATCAATGACTAATTATACTTACGTGTAAAAGATATGGAATATTGTTAAGACTCGTTGGAAAATAAAAAATAAATTCACAATTTGGCTTAACTAGAGATTGTCCCTAATTAGTTGACCACGACTGGATTAAGATATAATACTTATAAAATAATAAATAAATATAGAAATAGATAATAATATTATTATAAACTTTTTTACTGGTGGCTTTTTTAATGTGCAAGGGCAAGGCCATTTTAACGTGGAGTTTGAGTTCCTTCTGTTATTTAGATTAAATACAGTGCTGTTTTTAGTTAGTTTATATCTAGTGTGTATTGCGAATTTCATAATGGATAAAAACTTCGAACAAAGAGTTTGTCTTAAATTTTGCGTCTACAGTACAATTTCTTGTTCGGAGTCACTGAAAATGTTGCAGAAGGCTTACGGTGAATCGACTTTATCAAAAACACGTGCTTATGAGTGGTACAAAGCGTTCAAAAGCGGTCGAGATGTGATGGAAGATTTGCTTCGCTCTGGTAGGCCATCAACGTCTTTAACAGAAGTTAACATCGCAAAAGTGAAGGAAATGGTTACTGAAAATCCTCATTCAAGTTTGAGAGAGATAGGCGCTTCACTTTCTGTGTCTCACGAGTCGATCCGTACCATTTTAAATAATCACTTGGGTATGATGTATGAAACATGTTGCCGCTCGGCTAGTCCCAAAAGACCTGAATTTTCTTCAAAACTCCATCGCATAAGAGTCGCTGAGGACATGCCTGAACGAGTCAATTCCGACCTAACATTCATGCAATGCATTGTTACTGGTGACGAGACGTGGGTTTACGAGTTTGACATGAAAACTAATCAACTAGCTTCGGAGTGGCGCCTTCCGAATGAACCGAAACCGAAAAAACCACGCCAAAGTCGATCAGAAGTCAAAGTCACGTTGACTGTTTTCTTTGACTATCGCGGTGTGGTGCACTCAGAATTCTTGCCGTTTTAGAGAGCAAATTTGACGAAAAATACCAAATTTGTGGAAAGAAAATTCTTGGATTTTGCACCACGATAATGCGCCTTCGTACAAGGCCATCATTGTAAACGAATTTTTGACCAAAAACTCAACAAATACCATCGAGCAACCATCTTATTCACCAGACATGGCTCCAGCTGGCTTCTTTCTTTTTCCTAAACTCAAATTACCACTTCGTGGCACCCGTTTTCATTCGGTAGAAGACATAAAGGAGAATTCGCGGCGAGAACTGAACTCAATTCCGGAAAAAGCGTTTAAAAAATGTATCGTTTCTGAAGGAGCATACTTTGAAGGCGATAAAATAAATTTGGATGAATAACTAACATTTTGTGTATTATTGATCTTTTCCCGGTACTTTCTTGATAGAGTAGTATATCGGTAAATAAGCTTGCATCAATATTTATTGTAAGTACATTATATAAACGTTTGCAAAGTGCCGTACATACAATCACAATTGGTAAACATGAACGTAAGTTTATCACATTAATAAATCATTGAAGCCTTACGATTTACGTATATCACTTCTAAATTACCTACCTACCACAGCGAAGGTACTAAACACACTGCTAATGACACGGCGGGTAAGCAGGCGTGTACTCATTATATCTGAATTATGTAGGCGGCGGCCGGGCCAATGCGACACGGCGAGGCCGCAACTACCTCCTCTTCGTTCATGTGCGCCTAGTAGTTCGTCCGAAAGGCAGGAGGTTACTTTGCCCAGACAGAACAATGATTATTTTTTTAGTTTGGTGTGGTGTAGTAGTTTTGCGGTGCTATCCGTCTTTTGTTTTTAAAATGCTTTGTCTTTATTTTTTGACGTAAAAAAGTCCCATGACAATTCATTTGTTAAAAATAAACCAAAGGTTATTGACATTGCAATCGCAACGGTGTGTTGTGTTGTGTGGTATAAATAACTTTTTATACTGACTGCAATCTCTGCACTTGCAAAAGATTTAAAAATACTTTAATAATTTTTTAATTAAATTTAATAAAACTCAGAAATTTTAGTACGTTTACATTAGTGTGTCATTATTATTATTAGATCTCCTCACTTATGAAAGAAACACAGCGCATGCAGCCAGCATCCCGCATCTGCAGATACGTCTTTTTACATCTCAAACTTGTGAAAAGTACCAGGCTAGCATCATTCGTTGGGAGTTACGAAACAAATTCAGATGTGAGTGAGCAACTAAAACGTACGTAACGAACGAAGGTATTTGCATTTTCGACTTTGTTAAACGCTTAAATTCATTGCTAATTAAATTTGTGTTGTTAGGTTCAGCGCCTTTGTTGTGAATAGGTACCTATTATGAGCGTTTGACGTTAAGCATTTTCTATGTATAAGCAGTAAGTACATTAGGTACATTGCATGTTTGCAACGGGCTATTTTAAAATGCGCGGTTAGAAAAATATGGTTGATCTTGCAGGTTACGCTGAACATAGCGTATCGGTAGCTGCTTATTACATTATGACACGAAATAAATGTAAAAAGGTTGACATTTTTAAAACATGGTCATTTGATTTCTTTGCCTCATGCACAGTGGTTGAAAAGCATAGCCACGCCAATTATACGAGCGCACGGATGATGTTTAAAAGCGTTGGCTTATTTGAACAAACATTGGCACGGGGCCAGTACGGCCGGCTTTGAGGGAGGGAGGGGGGGACCCAACCTTTAAGTATCGGGACCGGGAGCCCTCCGAGAATTGCTAACTTGAAAGTTAACGGCCGCTGCGGTCTGCGAGATGCGACGTTTGACGGGCAAACGAATAGTTTGGATGTAAATATAGGTATGTCGAATTTAGCTAGTCATTTTAAATATTTTAGTTAAGCAGTTAAGTTTTACAACGTGTTCAGTTCTTCAGTTATCCTAATAGATGGAGTAGTGCCGTTTTTTAAAACAACAAAAAATGTGTATAACTTTACAAAGAGTATACAAGCTGGACCCAAAGACATTAAACTATTACTAATAGACAGGACATAGCGATCAAAACTTTAATCCACAACTTATTACCAAGTGGTAACAAGTCGCTTAGTATGATGTTATGCGCCCTCTAGTGCAGTCGTGTTTGTGCGTGAACAAATTTGACTTAAACAATAGAAAATATACCAAATTGCGTATTGCAAAAAAAGGCTGTAATGTAAAATTTGAAAAAAGGCTGAATGTGATTACAGCTTATTTTCGTAAATATTTTGTATATTTACCCCATAATCAGACTATAATCATAATTTCTAATAAATTATTCTAGAACATTTACCGTTGCCCTATGCTGACCTCTAGTGGTGAAAAGCAAAATTATCTACTTTTAGGATGTCACCACACTTGTCGAAGCGGAAGTAGATGATTTAGTGGTGTTCAAGTGATGTCGTTTTACTTATCGAATAATATTATAAGTAGATAATATTTTTATATCGTAAGTTTAAGTTTTATATAAGTAGTAATATTCTGACTCAATGATCATTGCGTCCCTAACGCAATGTTATGCAGTGTAACAGTATCGTGCGATGATCGTTTAATAAATTAGAATATTACTACTTATTTTAAACTCTTCGATCAACAATACCAACTAGATGTCAGGTCGGAGCGCGGCGCGCACTTAACAAGTGAGCTCTTATTTTGTTACTTTACTTGAAACACGGCCAATGTAAACACGTTCACAATGCCGTGTATTTAAAAGTTGCATAATTAATGCCCGAAAAAGCAATTAAGATCGACAAAAATAATTTGATAGGTACAGTCACGAGCACCAATATGTATACACTTTGACTCTTATTCCATTGTTTTAAGAGTTACAATTGTTTACATATTTTTGCTCGTGGTTGTACTTGCGATTGCGAGTTGTCATTAACACGCAATGTGGTCTATAATATCTATGTAAACTTAGGTATTTTAAAATGAATCACTATATGGATCAACTCGTGTTAATCTGTTAAAGTCAGCCATTTTACCTTATCATTCCTATGAATTGATTCGTTAATCCAATCACACAACCATGTTACATTTGTTTTGAAGTTGACTTGATTTTGGTATAAGTGAGTGTATAATAATCCTTACTTATGATGAGTGATCGCGGGGGTGAGTTTACTTCAAAAATGAGTGTTGTTAGTATGCTGTTCGTAGGTACTAGCTAGGTGCTTATGTTATTTCATTCATTCATTCTTTGTTTATAACTAGTTAAGTATGTTGAATTTTTAATGAACTTAGTAAATACTCATTTGAAACACCCGAATTTTCATTTCCTTCCCTAATTGTCACTTGCTTGTTCCAATGTTGTATATTATACCGATTTTAGTTAATCTTCATCAAACTTATCGATAGGTACGTCGAATTTTTAACGGAACATCCCTACTGCAGGGCGACACCTACCGTGGGGTAGGTGAAACTTATTCTAATTGTTCATAGTGTACTTCTTATTATTCTTGATATAAGGTTTTGCTTTTCAACGTTAGATGGCGTAACTTGAGCACCAGCTCAAAGTTTTTGTATGAAATAGTGACCAATAGCCGCTCTATTACTATTTAAATCTCTTTGGCTGGACCATAAAAAAAGTCCAATTCACCTTTAAAAATGAAGCAAGGATTGCAGGCTGAATTACATCTACTGAAAAAAAGAAACAAAATGCGTTCGAAATTCAAAACCCGAAAGCGGGCAACCCTATCTGTGTTCGTGGCGGGCGGTGGCGGCGCGGCGTGTGACAAGGGATCGCGCGGCCCGTTTCGTCGCGTGCTTGCCTACCGTATAGAGCGACCGCAGCCACTTGATACTTGATATAAAACATAATAGTTAAATAAAAAGCAAAATAAATCTTTATAGGTTGAAGGTCAGCAGAATTTTTTATCAACATTTTCTATAAGTGTAAAATCAGAAAAGACCATTTAACAAAGAGTAGAGGTTTATTGCATTTATACAAAATCAATGTTACTTTTAGTCCGGCCAATTTAATCCTTGTAAAAGCTTTATTTGCATCCTATGTAAATGCCCTGAATCCGAGATTTGTAGACCGGTAGAATGGAAAGAAACATTGCGGGCAAAGTTGAATGCAATGAAGAAAAGTCTAACAATATCGTATTTTTATGTAAACAATTATTTTTGCGTGTTTTTAGATTTTTAAGTACGTATCAGAAACATAACTTATACATAACTGTAAAGTTTTTTGTATCTTTTTCTAAATATTTAAACAGAACATAGTAAATATGCAATGATCGAAATACTGGAATTTTATAGGAATTAATAGAAACAGTTACTAATGAAGTTAGCTTAACTTAGATAACTACAAATAAGATAGCTACCGAAGGTAGTTAATGCTGTGCTCGAAACGGTATGCATGCATACGTGAAACTTGCGGGCGTTGCGGGTTTAACTAACAGTGTTGGTTATACTTAGATCGGTCGGACTCAATCCTAATTCGATTCGCGGCGCGGCAAGGCGAGGCGCGGCAAGGTGGCTCCCTCCAGTCACAGCTGCATGGAAAATTATTTTGCCTCCACTAACAAGCAGGTGATTTCAGCGATCGCTTATAATTCAGCTAGGCTATTATAGTATAATTATTACTATAATGACTCTACATAAGTTACTTGCTTCTTAAAATTCATATTTATCTACATTGTAGACTATAATTATGTGGTAGGAGAAACATTTGTTTGTTTTATGGATAAATCATAGAGCCAAATGTAAAAATTCTTTTACAAATAATAAGTTACACATATCGTGATTCCTGCTTGAGTCATAATAAGTATCTTAAGATACTTTGTATAACTTTTCCTTTCTTTATTGAATTTTTCTCGGCGCGGAATCGTACACCGTTATTCCGCGGAATAACGGTGTACGATTTTCTAATAAGTCGACGTAACAGACGAACCGCTACTTACTCAAAAACATAAATTGTAATTTTAGCAACATATTGTATTTAAAATGTAATGCAGTCATTAAAATGTATTCTCTAATTATCTAAATCTTTAACAAAAATTGTAAGTTTATACTTTGATTCCCAACGGGTCCACGACATTAAAAATACAAAACATTTTCTTTCCCAGCAGCTCCATGAGAACGTTTGGTTCAATCAGCATTAAAAGCTTTGTTATGAAAAGGATAGACATAAGATATACATACATACAAAATCACGACTATTATCCCCGAAGGGCTCTTGTATCGTTTTTGTTGATTGTACTTCGGATAAGTCTCGTGGACCCGTTGGGAATTCATATATTATGAAAGATTTAAAATATATTTAAAAAATTTATGGACCCAGTGGGAAACCTGTTTTTCAATATAGTCGTGGACCTTTGGGCATAAGCCCTTTTACGATATTTTGATTCGGTTGGATTTGATTTGATTCCTATCCATGCAATTGCATCATTGCATTATCTAAATAGACATTGTTTAATGTAATTACTTCAATGACTACCTTGTAGTTATGTGTTGTAAGCATATACCAATATGCTATGTTATTTTATTATAAACGATAAGGCATTTATTTCAAAAACCAAATGACTACTCAAATAGGGTATCCGGGCACGTGGTACTCCTTCATCAAATTACTACGCATAGTGTATACGCATAAAATAGCATACATGAGCGCCAAGACTTTATAAAAATGCCGTCGGGACGTGCCGACGAATCGCAATTGCTTCATTTTTCTTTTCCATAAGTTCATAAATGTGAATTACTATACATAAAAGCAGAAAGCACAATATACTAAACTCAGAACTCTTACGATAGTACTAGGCAGTAAACCTGATAATAAAAACAATAAAGTTATCTGCGCCAGTTGTTTGACTACTTCAATAATTATGTACACCACATGTAATAAATGATTTTTATTTATTTATAATGCAAACTTCCGTTTTCGCGTTAACTTCGGTCTAACGTAGTTTCCATAAAAATATATTTTCCCGGTATAAAAAAGACTACGGCACTGTCAGGCTTTCTAACTTTATCTGTGCGAAAAAAACACGTGGCTCCGATGTTCCGTTTTGGAGTGAACGATGGACAAATAAGTAAACATACTTTTACATAATAAAATAGGGATATTTTTAATTGCACCTCGGTTAAAATATTATGCAAACATAACAATCTCCTCTAATAAACATATTGTACATCAGAAACATGACTGTTCTACAATTAAACTATCTGCTCATCATCAGCCAGAGGACATCCACTACTGGACAAAGGCCTGCCCACACTGCGTCTTCCGGTGAGCGGTCGCCACTAGAAAACCGTTCTGCCCCAACGATCATCGGTTCTACGGGCGATGTGCCCTACCCATTGCCACTTGAGCTTAGCGACTCTTTGGGCTATGTTAGTTACTTTAGTTCTTCTACGAATCTCCTCATTTCTGATTCCATCACATAGATAAACCCTGAGCATAGCCCTCTCCATTGCTCTTTGCGTGACTTTGAGCCTGCCTATTAGGCCCTTAGTGAGCGACCACGTTTCGGTACTATATGCCATCACTGGCAACACACACTGGTCGAAGATACGGCGGTATTTTGGACGAGAAGATATTTCGTAGCTTACCGAACGCTGCCCAGCTGAGTTGCATTCGACGATTGACCACTTTCTTAAAGTTGGACCTACCTAACTGGACCGTTTGTCCCAGGTATACATATTCGTCAACAACTTCAAGAGCAGAGTCTTCAACCTTCAGAGGAGTGGGTACGACAAGTGAGTTAGACATGATTTTCGTTTTCTCCATGTTTATTTTAAGGCCCACTTGTTGAGAGACTCTGTTGAAATCACCGAGCATTGTGCCGAGGTCCTCCAGGGTCTCAGCCAAGATTACTATATCCTCGGCAAATCGAAGGTGACGATGTACACGCCGTTAATATTGATGCCGAATCCTCTCCAGTTCAGAAGCTTCAACACGTCCTCCAGTGCAGTAGTCAAGAGCTTCGGAGACATGACGTCTCGTTGTCACATTCCACGCTGCAGCCGAACTGGCTTCGAGCTCTGGTTCTGAAGGCGAACTGTCATAGTAGCGTTTTCGTACAAACACTTCAACACTTCGATGTACCGGTAGTTAATTTGGCACCGCTGGTAAGACTGTAGCACGGCCCATGTTTCGATCGAATCGAAGGCTTTCTCATAGTCCACAAACGCTAAGCAAAGTGGCCGGTTATATTCTCGGTCTTCTGTATAACCTGCCGCCATATTATGAATGTGGTCTATGGCGCTGAAGCTTTTTCGGAATCCTGCTTGTTCGATTGGCTGGAAGTCCTGGAAGTTATCAAACCTGCGTGAGAGACGATTTGTTATAACTCTCGAGAACAACTTATAAACGTGACTTATAAGTGATATGGGTCCGTAGTTCCTCAGTAGGGTCTTGTTGCCCTTTTCAAAGAACAACACAACCACACTTTCATGCCACGCTTCTGGCGTTCTACCTCCGAGTACGACGGAATTAAATAGTTTCTGAAGAACTGCGAGTACCGATCTTCTGCCTGCTTTTAGAAGCTCCGCCGTAATTCCGTCAGCAACCGATGCATTGCTGTTCCTAAGCTGCTTGAGAGCCATACCAATCTCGTACAGGCTGATGTCCGGGATATCTTCGGTGTAGTGGTCAGGTTAGCTTAGCTCTAGAGTCTGTAGCTAAGCTTTGTACAGATTTTTAATTGCACCTCTGTTAAAATATTATGCAAACATAACAATCTCCTCTAATAATCTTATTGCACATCAGAAACATGACTGTTCTACAATTAAACTATCTGCTCATAAAAATATGTTCTAATAAAAACTTAAAAAGAGTACTAAAACCAACTACTTCTTTTTAAATCTATTCACAACTAAAATCTAGTTCATACAACAGACTTATTATCCTAAAACAAAAATTCTAATAGCGTATCAAAAGTACTAACTTGCACACTAAATTGTTCAGTCGTAAAATTGATTGAGGATGCCCTACTCCTGTAGGTCACGTGATAGGTTAGAAATTTATGACAATCGCGAAGCGCAGCGTAGCGCAGCGTAGCGATTGTCTTGAATTTCGAGGTTATTTCTTTTATTAGACGACAGAAATACTAGCTGCCCTACCTACTCCTGCAGGTCACTTTAGAATAAATGATGTTCTTTTAAGAATAAGTGATGTTTGAATTTGAATAAATAGATTTACCTAATTAACTTGATATACGAATAAATTATTAGATCTGCATTCCAAAAACAGATGAGCATACAATTCAAATAGTTTTTCTTAGACCAGAAAACAGATGCCCAGTTTGAAATACATAATAGAGTGCATTTTTCGTGTGCAAGTCAGAACTTTTGGTGCTATTTTTGATTTATTTTGTTTGACAACAGGGAAATATTAGTTAGGCGATTAAATACATGCCAATAAAATGTATGTTAGGATATTTATCGGCCTCCTGTTCCTATACAGAATGTTTGAAAAATACTAAAACATAAAGAAATCAATGTCGTCACTGCTAGCTACCATAGTGTAGGTATAGGTAATAAATAAATTCAGAGGTTTGAATACTAAATCAGAGCAACACATTAAAACAGTGGAATAGCGATTATTTTCCTATCGCGATCGTTGTTAAGAGTTTCTAATTAATGAATAAATATAAATTCAGTATAATATAATAATAATAATATGTCGATGGTATGAACCGACGTGCCCATAATGGCTACATAGCGTTACACATCCAACTCAAATTCTACGATGTAAAAAGGAGACAAAATCCGATGGATGCAGTCTACGAAGCGTGTAGTAATCCGCCCGATGTACTAGGCACCCATAAAGTGTATAGAGCTCGAGTATCGAGCGGGCGCACATCACGACAGGATACGGGCTTCGCTATCGCCCCGCGGCGAGCGAGCGTCACCTTGTCACCGACCCGGCTTAATGGGCCGCCCGACTGCCGTGTACGCCGCCCGCCGCGGCTTGGTACTATGATTTATGAGTTTAGTTGCGATTGCGAACTGTAAAAATAACAGCTGCGGCTTATGGTAGCCTAGTTATTTGGTTCGCGTGATAGTTTCTTTTTCGGTCGTGTTTTTTTTACGAAATCTCGGTTTTTTATATTTCCATCAAGTAATGTCTTTTGTTTCATCTTTTATTCAAAGTTTAATTTACATAATTAAGTTTTAATGACAATTTAGTCTCTTGCTGTAATTTTCTTAGGTATAGTGCTAAATAGAGAATTAAAGATACATAATTGTCATTAAATATTAATTGACTTCTCTGAGTACGGCAGTTAGTTAAGTAATTTCATTATTATATAATAATATGTATATACATAATTTTATTTTCGGTTTTGTGTTATGCTTTTATATTCAAAAGTAGCGGCCCGCCCGCGACTTCGTCGGCGTGAACACCCAACATGTATCCCGTGTCAAATTTCCAAAAAAAAATTTTCATTCAAACCTTGTCCTGACAATTACAAACACAACAAAAATTAATTAGTCAAATAAGTGCAGCTGTTCTGAAGTGATGCGCGTACAAACATTTCGGCAATTGATTTTTATTAATATAGGCAAGGGGTTTCTGAGATTAAACGAGTTAGATACTGTTTATTATCATGAACTTCCTTTTGTCACAGCATAAATAAATAAATCTTTTGTGATTTCATCGTTGAAGCATAAAGTTTAAAAATTAAATCTCCTTTGAGGCTAACTTTATTCAGTGGTTTCTTGTTTCAACACTACATTGTACACAACCATTTTTATTTTACGTCTGCACAGCACACAACTACTAGAAATTTATTCCATTATTTTCCTCCTCCAAAAGTACTCTGTCAAAATAGTGGATGCAATTGATCACATATCAACTCGGCACAGCTGGCACGCTCCGAGCTCGCTATAACTCTGGGCCGTATATCTGTAATGTGTGGATAGATAGAGATATATAAATTCCGGCTGGGAACCGCGCCCACAACGCGACGGACGTAAATCACGATGAGTGTGGGATATAATTTGTGCCTACCATGGGACCGCGCAATTAGTGCAGGACACGCGAGGTAGGTCGCCGATGTGATTATAATTACTAGGTGCCTTTTAAGATTATACTAATTATGTTTCCGGATATATCACATATTAACAAATACTAAATGCTCAATATTCTATTGTCATTATGTGTTACATTAATATTATTTATGGTAAACTGCAATTCAAAGAGGACATTAGGACTTTTTTAAATTCATTTCTGGCTTTAGATACATAAAACATACAGATACATAAATCATCAATAATATCGTCTGAAATATATATGTGAGTAGTTGTGATAATTACTATAAATGATGTATTAAAATCCTACTCAGGTTGTGTAGGACTACTAAATATTTCGCACCTTCGTTTATTCTCGCTGCACATTGTTTGATCTTTAGGCGTTTTTCTTAACCGTCATGATAATACTACACAATTGTTTGTTAGAATAAGCATTGCATTCGTGTGACCATTTTACTTACCTAAACTAAACAAGACTTCATCATCATAATGTACTATAGAGTACCTACAAGCTACAAGTAAAGTACTGATTTACTGATCTCTCCTTCTTTAAATTCTTGCCATATTATAAATATTATTTATTATGAGTATTATTTACTATCAACCGTAAATATAACCTAATAATCTTCTAAAGTTAACATAAGCTACAATTAAGTTGATCTGTATCAGGTTCATCATTATTACCAAGACTAGAATTAATATCTACTTAAATCTATTTGTTTTATTTGAAGCGGGCCGATATTATCGACTAGACTACTACATCATATACCTAGCTATAGTATCTATATCCGCTCAACATGGCACGGTCGGCGGCATCGCGTTGGAAAAAGCGTCGGCTTGCGGGCTGCATAAAAAATGTCTGCCCCGACGGCGGCGACGGCGAGCGCTAACGCCCGCTCGGGTGACGGCCGGCACTCAGAGCCGCTGCTAGGGCTGCGTACTGTGTATTGTGAGTTTTAATATTATTTTAATTAAAAAGCAAAGCTATAGCATGTATACTGTCTTAGTTTGTAACTGAATTCTGGACTAGTAGGGACTTCTGGCACTACTTGCATAACCTAACGGTTGGTCTCCGGTGCAAGTACAAGTATAACTAGCGATTTAACTAGTGGGATTGTCTCACTGCACAGCAAAAGCCTCTATCAATTAATTACTGTATTTGATTTTTAATATAAATTCCATTCTACCATTGAGTAATATCATTCAAAGTATAAGGGTAATAAGTTTTTCGTTACAAATACAGCAAAGTACTTGTTAAGTAACATCTAAAAGCTTTCAAGTTTTTACGAGGTGAAAAAAAAGTATTTATTTATAGTTTAAAAGTATTATTATCATATTAGATTTCAATGCAAACTCCTTATCTCCAGCCGCCCATTCCAACAGCAACATTGCTTTAGAAACGCGATCCCTACAATCAAAATCAAATAAGCCAAACATCTATCGCAAATTTTAAAAATATAAATATTATGCGAGGTTTCGAGGCTGACGTTGAAAAAACAACGGCTCAGGGCCCGGGGATTGTTTGAAATGTCTGCCCGAGCAGCGGCGGTCGCTAACACTCGCTCTAATGACGCCGCTCACTGCTCGCCGCTCACATTAGCGCTAGGGTTGGCAAAGCTTATTTAGAATATAAAACAGAAAGCAGTAATTAGGGAACAGACGGGTGACGACGAAAATGGCTTAGACTGGCCTGGCCACGTCTGTCGCCGTGGAACGTGGCAGAACTCCGTTTGTTCGATGACATCAAGGCGGTTGCAAGACCGATGTGAACCAGATAAACTACCCCCTTGGGCTCAATTCTGGGCTTGAGATTGGCAGCTTTATAGTCTTCATAATATATAAAAATGTTTGCCCTTTGAGTAGGTTTCTTGAAGCTTCTGAAGTAAACTGGACCCGTAGAACCATAACTCAAATATAATATCTATCGCGGCAGCCCTGATGTTGCGGGTGTGAGACGTCTCCGGCATATTTAATTTGCCTGGACTGGTTTCAGTGTGGGCGCTAGCGTCATTACGTTTCGTTATGGCTCTGCAAGCCTGTTTCGAAGCTTTCGGTCCCTACAAAACTGTATATATACCAACAACAAATTTATTGTGTGATAAAACTTTCTGGAGTCATGCTCTCCATGTTGAAAGATGATTATACTGGTTTGTTACTAATTTCTGGGCGAAATTACAAGATTTTCTTTATTTTATAAATTGTGCAAGCCATTATTAATTAGGCAAAAAAAAATGGTTTTCAAAATTTATTTAACATTTTAGAATTTAATGATTTCTTTTCGACACTTAACTGTCAAAGTGCATATTAGAATGTGGATCTCAACTATTAGTAAGTGTCTTTCCGGACGTGTTACTGTTATGGACCTCACGATAACCCATTATTTCGCTTAAGCGTTTCATCAAACGATAAAAAGGATAAACGCGAGCCTAGGTTATATAAAGAATGGCGGCGACAGCCCTGCCACAGCGGGAGCGAGCCGCTTCCTACATATTTAATTTGCCCGGACTGGTTTCTATCCAGGCGGGAGCTACTTTTATATTTACGGCTGTACAGCCTACACCAATGTTACTAGAGCTCAGGCTTTGCGACGCTTACAGTTATCCACAATCCACACCCGTTGAATGGCGAAGAAGGTTTAAACATTAATAAGTTTTTGCTATAACCAATTTATTCCACCCTCGTAAAGTGAGGTGTAATATAAAGTTCTCTTCATTTTTTTGGTTGCTGTTTGCATATAGTTTCCATTTAATGTATTGTTTGTTTGTGTAGTAATCGTGTTAATTATAACAAATCTCAACGATTACGTTGAGACTCGTGAAACCACAGCTAGTTTTATACATCATTCAATCACGTTAAAGAAAACAAAAATATGTAGGGCGAAAATTGGAACTCGCTTCGTTTGTCACTAGGAAGCACTACTTTATTGCCACACAATTTCTTGCTTTCATAACGTGATATTGAAAGAAACTTGCACTATGCCCTTCGACAGCTTGAAAAATCATCAAATGGGCAACATACAGACAAGACGATATGGGATGACATGAATGATTTTTATGAATCCTGTTATAAAGATTCACTTAATACAAAGATTAACGTAGGTACTCTTAAAAAAAGTTTACCACATATAATCCGGCATAGATCATTAATAAACAACGTTAGCGACAACCTTGTCGCAGTGGGTGCTTGCCACCTTCTCCATATTGCATTGCATCGGTCGGCCACCATTGCTTTCGCATTTCATTACAACTTAGAGCATTATACTTTCAAAATTACTTTATTATTAGATATAGGTATTATTAACTATTTCATTATTTAATTCTTGAATCCCATATCCCAATCGTATGGAATGGGGTTCAAGAATATGGGCAAAAACTGTTAAATGTAAGTATATTTATTAAGAAAAAGCTTAGTTTTTAAATTAATATCAATTTATTTGAATTAAAACTCGTAACTGATATCAATATTTAAGATTTCTCTGATATCTAGGACATGTAGGTAATAATATGAATAAATACTGTAAATATGTACAATAGGTTAAGTATGTTTCAATAGACAAAAGTCCTGATCTAAGATATTTTATTCATAATGTCATAATGTGTCCAGTTCATCCATCAATATCCATAGTAATAAATAATTCATAAAATGTTTACTACTTTTAGTATTGTATGGTGTCGTGTCGTGTGATCGTGTCACGTGAGCGTGCGGAACTGTGAAAAATAAAAAGTGTTTTTAAAACATGGCCGCATTAATAAATAACGTCGGCGACAACCCTGCTGTGGGCGCGAGCCTCCTACATATTTAATTTGCCCGGACTGGTTTCTGTCCGGAGGCCGGGCGCCACGCCGCGCGCCGCCAGCGCCGCCGCCGCCGCCGCCACGCTTTTGTTTCGTTATGGCTTTATCGGCCTACGAAGAACTACGTCGCTCGGTATTCTCGATATTATGAATACTCATGCTGCGGTCCGCTGTATATTTAGGCCTATATTTTCATAAATAATCTATTGCTTATATGGTATAAAGTGGTGTCATACATAATTTTATGAGTCTCACATATTTTACTGTCGTATAGCATACAATATCATTCAGATCAGCCCGCAACCACCCACTGCTATACAATTTAAATCATAATTAACTATTTTGATATTTTCCTTGCGGACTCTAAATTTGAACGGAGTCGTATATTTTTCCTTTTAATTAATGAACCTTTTTAAATATTTCGAAGAGGACATGGCGGAACGTATTATTAATAATTTATTCAGACATCAAAACAAAGCAGTGACCCATCGAGCAGATAAAACACGCTTAGATTTAAACACGCCTGGGTAAAAAAATTGCCGTAATGTCGGAACGGGAAAAATCCGCGTCTAATCTCAGCAAGATACGGGGGGCGTCAAGTGTATAAGCCGAAGAATGTAATCTTTGGCACGGACTCGGCGGAACTTGGCTGAAGAAATCTGGCGAAAAACAAAGGAACTTTTGCGGCCACTCTTGAATATTTAAAACTATCGAAAGACCTAAAGTGACGGTCTGCCATTGAAGGGCACGCCTATTAATTTTTGATGCGTGCCTTTGGCATTCTGAACCATTAAAGTGTTAGACCGTGGGATTGTGTTCTAGTGGTAAATTACAACTTTGGACAAAATATTACCCCAATATCGATCTTTCTAATTTTAGGCGTAATCTAACTTTCTCACAAATATTTTTATGCTTTTTACGCTAAATCAGTGCTAATTAATTTTAATCTCAATAATTTAAATTATAAAATATTGAATAAGACAAACGCGAGTAACGCGAGCGTAAGGTAGTTCATATATCATAACATAATTTTTGAGTTCGATGTTAGCTTTAACAATAAAAAGAGGAAACACTACGTCGACGTGGCATGCAAAATTCTCATACAAAACACGGAAAAACGACGTTTTGTAGTCCCCTGTTTCCTCCTTCAGAATTGGACCAATTTTTATTACTTTTTCACCATCGGTTAAAGAAAGAGATTTTCTATGCCTGTATGTTCTATATTTTTTTGCATTAAGTAACTTATTCAATAACCAGGATCCTTCAAAATTTAGCGAAATCACTCAGTTTTAAAACGTCTTCAGAAACATTAAGTGGCTGGTTTCAAAAAAATCAAACATACATAAATAGAAAATCTCTTTCTTTAACCGATGCTAAAAAAGTAATAAAAATTGGTTCAGTTCTGAAGGAGGAAACAGGGTAGGTACTACGAAACTTCGTTTTTCTGTGTTTTGTATGAGAACTTTGCATGCCACTTTGACGTAGTGTTTTCTCTTAAAGAAAAGGTCAACAGGTCAACATTACCTAAAGAAAAAAATATATAAAAGACGACCTCGCCAAGTATCACATAGATCCAGTTACAAGTGCGCCAGCTAGCTCATATCTTAATTCATAATTCAATATTCACTTCGTTCCACTTTTCGCGGCGAAGTGCAAGCGCGCGAAAAAAGCCAGCAGGGCAAGCGGGGGGTGGGGGCAGGGTGTTGAGAGGTGAGGGTGTCACCCCTCGTATATTGGAGGGAGGCGTAATCCCTTATCGTTGCCGCCGACCGCGCTTCGGCAATTATTATAAAGAGGCGGCGATGTAAACTTGTGTAAGTAGTGGCTGCTATAAAAAATATGATTTATAGGCTGTTAAACGTGTAGCCAGCTGTGCTAATTTGCTTAACGAGTTGAATTAATAGATACGTTTTAGCTTATAAATAATAAAAAAATCTGTAAGTTACTGATTTAACAAAATAATAAAGCAGATTTTAAGAACCGGTTTTAATAAAGTGTTTTACCAACACGATTGTGTCTAGACATTTGAATATAATGTTTTTGAAACTATTTCGAGAATAGCAAAATTTAAAAAAAATCTGAATGTTTTAATGGAAATTATACCTACATAATAATATGCTCTACTAATACCCCATAGTTGATTAACATTAACGCTGACGCAGGGATCTAATCGGCCTCGTCCTAAAAATTCCTCTATATTTTGTTTGTAAGAAAAAGTATATAGGTATCAAACCCGTATTGGGCAGGCGTGGTCGTTTATGGCCCTATCTCCCCATGCGGGAAGTGGGAAGGCATGTGCCAAGCAGTAGGACGTTTATAGACTGATGATGACGATTATAAAAAAAATGTCGTATTGTTGTTGTTACCATTTAGTGATCTTAACACGTTATTATTTATATTTCTACAAGAGTCGGCAAGTAAATGTTTACCTATATTTTCATTGAATCAAACATAACAAATAGACAGTGAACTCAACCAAAGCATACTAAGCGAACACAACATAATTTCTACGAAACTTCATTTGCGTTAATAACGCTCAAATAAACTCGGAAACCTGGAAACATAAAAAAATTACTATCGCCTTTCGCACCTGAGGTTGTCATTTTTTACAACGTTTCTTTATCTTCAAGAATGAAAAATGAATTTTAGCAAGTATCAAAACCATCCGATCGCAGTACAGGACGCGCGGTCGCCGCTACCGGCCACCGCGCGCCGGGTGTCCCGCTAGCCACGGGCCGCATCGCATAGCACACCACACTATCGCCGTCTCCTTCGCACCGCACGGTACACTAATGCAAGTCTCCCTCGCGCCGAGTGTTCCGCTCTCACGCGCTCGCATTCATACGTCCCGTCCGGCCCGTCGGGGTCGACAGTCGACACCCAGGAATTGAGGGGTCTTGTATGAAAACCCGCTAAAAGGGATATTTACCAAATTGAAATAAAAAAATAAAGTAAGTACGCTTAAAACAAAAATAAATCCAAATTACCCGGACTATGAGTTGAATCTAAGTAATACCTAAGTAGTACCTCCGGATAAAAACCTGAGAGATCGAACACTCGGCCACTGAGGCTAACTTACTAGTACTAAGGTATAATTTGAAGGACATTTATCTCAAGTAAGATAATCCTAAAATTCATATACATTGTATCAAATTAGATAATCTTGATACGTTTACTTCCACTAGCTACAAGGATTAACTCAATCCTTCGTTAGTTTCATTAAACATGGTTTCATAGCTTGACCTCAGTTTCACCATTCCCTTACTAAAATGACTCTTATTATCACAACAGAATAAGGTATAAACATTCACACTTGCTGTCGTGTGTACTGGAATTTAATAAAGACTACATCCAAGACATGATACTAGAACCCTGTTAAGTTTAGGGCGGTATATTCTGAAGTATTAAGACTTATTTCCAACTAAGTCTAGATAAGTCAAGATCTTAGACTTTAGTTGGAAACCTAGCATCGAGGTTCTTAGTACAATATGCACGTAACAATTATTTATTTAATCTTTATTGCAGATAAAAAAGTGCAAAAAGGCATTTTATCGATCCATTTTGTGTCGCCCAGCAGCAACCAATCGTCGTTGTAGTTCTAAAAGCGCTCAAGTCAAAATTCGGCATTTCACAAAAAGACCAAAAAAACTACATCAAATCTTAGGTTTGGTTTTTACTTTATTCTTTTATCATGGAAATGATTCCTGTACGTTACATTATTAATTAACTCGACGCTGCTCGCTATGGGTAAATTTTACCCAACCGTATATTTTGCCCATATTAGTAGTTTTTACTGTAGATTTTATTATTGCTTTATTCATGTTAATTTTTATGAAAATGTAAACCAAGAGTAGAAAAAAATTGGGTTAAATTCAAAGCTATACTTTTATATCATTAAGTAACATAATTAGTTTACATTTTTTAAGTAAAAGAGTTGTTTTTTTTAAATTATTAAGTTGGGGGTAACAATTCATTGTAATTTTTTATACATTTTGTAATCTATTTTTAATAGTCGTATAAAAGCATTGAAATATAACTTGTTGTTATTATTTAACACTTTATTAAGCATACTTTAGGTAAGTGTACGTATATATCTTAAAACAGTAAAGCAATAAATATTGATAAATACCTAGTTTAAAATCGAAAGTATTTTTTACCCATAAGAGTATATGATTGTGTTGCTTATACGGGTGCGACGAGCGCCAAGTTAAACTCACAAAAAACAACAATTAACAGAGATGAGTAGAATTAATCTGTGTCTTCAATATAAGATGACTGCTAGAAACCGCAAGAAACTTCAAGGGCTGGTCAGGTCAAGTGTTTTATAGATGACAAAAATGACAAAAAAGGACGTCGTGTTTTTTCGTAGGTACTTATCGCCCAGTTGACGCGGACGGGTCAACAGACGGCCGCATGCTTTAAAATAAATTAGATACTTAAAGACTATCCAATTAAAATTCACAAAATGAATTATTTCATTAAAAATGAAAAAAAACACGAATTCATTTTTTGTCATTTTTGTCATGTTTAAAACACTTGACCAGACCAGCGCTTGAAGTTTCTTGCGGTTTCTAGCAGTCACCTTATATATCCAGTTTCCATCGTTCCATCACGCCCATTTCCTGGAGGAGTCGGCAGAGACCACCTGCTTTCCATTTTCTACGATCTTAACGGATTTATTTTCCCTTTATTACTCTCATAAAATCCTTTATACATACTCTTCAGTAGATTATCCGTTTATATGTCCGTAATTATAAACTTAAAACATATTAAACACAAACACAGACAGAGCTAGCTATCTGCAACCAACAAAACATGTCGGAAATACATTTACAAAGCACTCGCCTCGTCTCCTAGACGTATTATCATAATAATATGAGCGGCTCACGCGCCGATCGCGATAATAATAAATGCAAATGAGAAGCGGCGACGGGTTCTATTCCCGTGCAGGGTTGGCGACTGAGGGTGGATTTGACTAAACTGGAATAAGGTCTTATACCTAGATTAAACACCTAATTTGTATGGACTAATCTCGGAGTAAGTTATTCCAATTTGGTCGAATCCACCCTAACTCGTATTAGACATCAGGATCTTTGACTGTAAATACCTAATACACTGTATTAGGCAGTGCTGGACATTTTTCATGGTATGTACAGGATTATTTTTTCTGTTACATATTTTTTTTAAATTATAGAGTAACTTAATCTAGGCAGATTTAATTCAATTTTTTTCAAGTGATAAATAAGTTAAAGTTTAAGTAAAAAATAACTGGATCCTTACTGCCCAGGATGGAGAAGTTGAACGAGGCTTACACCAGATCTCTGGTAGACAAAAGCTGAAAATAAGAAGAAGAAAAATAAAGAAACTAAAATTGATCAAACATATCCACAAAAATACTGTTAAACATAGTCAATCGGCTGGGACCGCGCAATTGAACTCAGACACATTACGATACCACAGGATACCTAGGTTAGGTTACCTTTACGTTACACGTGACCTTTCGTTCGCCCGGTATCCACGAGTTACTTTTTTATTGTGCCGACAAATTAAATAAATAATGAATAATAAATAAATTTAAAAAAAATTAAAACGATATCTATTAACGTTCTTGAAATCTAGATAACGTTACGAAAAAAAATCCTGTATTTTAATATTGGAGTCATTGAAATTAAATCATTGCTGCATAGGTATCTTTGACCATTTTTCCATCGACCGAGGCCTGGGGCGACCTCGGGTTATGAGGGACTCTCCTTTATCTCCCACGCCTAGTCAGAAAACTCGACGGAATAAGGGGAAGGCCTACCCACTAAACAACCTAGTACCATCCCTTCTATGCCATGGGGATGGCTCGGGACCACGAACGGCAAACGCCGGACAGGTATCTTAGTCTTAACCATACATTATTAAGGGTGGATTCGACCAAACTGGAATAAGGTCTTAAGCTAATCACACACTACGCAGATACGGTAAGATATCTGTATCTGAGCAGATATCTTTCAATATCGCTCTCTATATAAATCATATGAACCATCACACACAGCGCTGATAATTTATAATTTATCGTACAGTATCTGTGAGCACCGACATATACCGACAGATGGTAAGATTTTTATCTGCGTATACAAATATATCTGAAGATAACATCTGCCGTATCGGCATCAGTGTGAAGGATTCCGAGTGAATGTATCGTCTCGTATATTATCGTATCTGTTTAGTGTGTGATGCTTTCAGATAAATAAGTTTTTATACGCAGATAAAATATTACCGTATCTGCATAGTGTGTGATTCGCTTTATACCTAGATTAAACGCCGAATTTGTAGGTATAGAGTAATCGCGGAGTAAGTCATATTCCAGTTTGGTCGAATCCACCCTAAGTCTTTGACTTTGTGGTCGAGTTGCACCGGTCGTACTCACTGAATGATTTAAAATAGATAGAAGACTACACATTTGTAGAAAATAGAATATAAAACTATGCCATGGGGATGGCTCGGGACCACGAACGGCAAACGCCGGACCAGTCTTAGGAGTCTTAGGGTGGATTCGACCAAACTGGAATAAGACTTACTCCGAGATTAGTCTATACAAATTCGGCGTTTAATCTAGGTATAAGACCTTATTCCAGTTTTGTCGAATTCACCCTTAACACACATTATTAAGTCTTCGACTTTGTGGTCGAGTTGCACCGGTCGTAGTAACTGAATGGTTTAAAATACCTAGATAGAAGACTACTCATTTGTAGAAAATAGAAAAAAAAAATTATATGTTCCTTTGTATATACTTACGTGAGTTTTGCAATAGGAGTACATAGGTACTATATTTATTATTTTACAAAATTCGTATGGTATAACCGTGTCACGTAGCGGTCAAAAAATACTACCACCCCCTCTCTTCCTTCGAGTGTCGTAAAAGCGACTAACGGACTAAAGACTGCCATTTAAGAGAAAAGAGCGGCGATGGGCTCACTACCTGTCACGCTAAGCACATGTGCAGTCGCTATTTGGTGAAAAGTGGACCATGGTAGAGAACTGCTTTTGCTGTTCTCATTGCCTAGTCTCTATAGTCTCCTAGTCCCCGAGGTAACCCCTCGGGGATAAAAGTCGAGATTATATGGTATGTATCTATGGTTTAAAGACGGATTGCTGTTTCATAAATATTTTGTATAAATAAGGGGCTACTGTGTGGCTTACCTGACTTCTCCTCAGTTCGTCTCTGGGAAGATGAGGCTTGCTATAAAGTCCTTAGTTTTACACCTTTCTATAAGGTCGCTGTTTCTTGATAGGCACTAAGAGCTCTTATTCTCTTATACAAGTATTATTTTGCACTCACGAAGGGTTTTATATCGACGAACTAATTAAGTATAGGTTTGGTGCTCCAGATAGAGAAAGTTTGAAGACGCGAAGAGTGTTCGGAGCGGCCTCACGAGCGAGACTACTGCTTCAAAGAACAGGCTACCCACAGTAGGCAAACCAATTCAACAAAAGTTTTGTGGTGTACCCTCCATGTTGTGTTATCTGAAAACTTGATTGATTGATAAATACAAAGAAACTAAATGAAATGTTCCGGTACGGAACAATAAATATTTTGGCAGCCCTATTCACACGCCATTTTGCAATATTTTGAGCGACGAAATGGCTGCAGGCGCTCCCGGAATGGCGCGAAATGCGAAAGCTTAATTCTATGCATAATGGGGACACGGGAATGCACGCGATAATTGTGCGCTCTCATACATTTGTACAAACTACATACACGTATAATTCCCACTTGTACCTACCTAAACTTGAGTTAAAACAAAGTTTAGCTGCCACTTATTTCACAAAAAAGACAGACAAAGTAATAGTGCGCTAAAGTTTTTAAATTTATTATAAACTTTTGCGCACTATTACAAAAAATAATGTTGCCAAGAGTTTTACGCAAAATATTAGGTTATCCTAAACCAGTGCCTGCACTAACCTAGCTACTATTGGTCCTGGTTGCAGTCTTAAGATAGCAGTAGTCCTTAACAGAAGCTTATAGTCAAAGAACAGAACAACCGCATTCATGTGATTTCTGTTGTCCAGTTGTGCCCAGCTGTGCTTGGCATTCATCTGATGATTGTTCGATGATGATTCTCACCAGCAGTGCGATTCTCTAAGTTAAAGCCTTGGTAGCAGCGGCTGTCGTAGCGCTGAGAATTTCTCTGTCTCTTTTGTAGTCATAGAATTAAAAAGAGACAGCATATCACAGCCATGCGCGCAGCGTCTATGTGTAGATTAGAGAATCGCATAGCTGAAGTGCGATTGCGTAAGATTGTTCATTTTTTTTTCATAGATGGATAATCGTTACAATTGACCATTGATCGTAACAAGTCAATTCGAATTGTGTTATATTGTCCATTCCATGAAGACCGAAAAGTGACCGGTGGCATAAAAACGTATCATGAAATTGCGTTATATTTTGTAAATTACTCAGTGAAACCCCGATTTATTTTACAATAATCATCGGATAGTAAATAGTAGTGTGTATTTTTTATCATTTTTTACTTTATTTTTACCTCTAAAAGTGAACTTTCTATAATAAAAACATTGAATTGAAACTAAAAACATGTATGCGCTCTTTAAGTAACTAAACGCAATGAAACGCAAGTGAGTGAGGCAGGCAAGGAGAGGCAAGAACCTTGACAACGCAACGTTGATAATCATTTATTTATTCGTTTGTTTTGGAAGATTTAGAGTCAAATATCAACTATTAAATGGCAATTAAATTAATGGTTTAAATAATAACACAAACAAAGGTAATTTAGCCTTAAAGCCGAGTTTACTTGCAAAAAACTAACGATTCACTTAATGTAAAAAACTATTAAGCTAAGAATTGAGGTTATACACTAAAGATTTGATATCATAATTATTATCAAAATATTTATTGACACGTTCCCCACAAGTTACACAGCACGCCTTAATTATCGCCTTAAATATCTATTAAAAAGTTAATCACAGCTGCGGCCTAATTCTGCGGTAATGAGCCACCGACCTATCCATTATAATATAAGTTAAGTTATCGGGATGAAGGAAAAAAAATTTCAACGCCTGCCACCGCCGGTCCTAAGACTGATCCGTAATCAATAGTGGCGGGCAGTCAGGCAGCCGTGAATTACCGGAACCGGACCGGAGCGGACCGGACGCCGCGCCGCCCCGTGCCGGATCGCGCTTCGTTTGTTTTTCTTAGCCTACGCGTTTAATGTCCTATTGGCGCAGGGCTTCCCCCAATTCCTTCCATATATTTCTTGAGCCTAGTCGTGCTACATTGCTTTGCTACTTTGCTTATTTAAAACGAACTTTAAAATAATCAAACTAGCAAAGCATTGTAGTGCCACTTGACTTAATTACTCGCACCGGTTTGAATTAAGCTTTACCTGATGATGATATAGCACGGCTTACCACATTGGTATTTAAAATTGTATTTACTATGTTGTTAAATATAACATAAATACATATTTACGACTATTATCCGCTAAGGGTTGGACAGAGACCAGGCAATCAGGACTGCAAAGGTCCACTACTGCCACAGTCCATGTTTCACCGAATTACAACTGGTAAGCCCATCGCCGCTCTATGCTGTTAGATATAGAGTCTAACAATATCAATAAGCGAACGTTTAAGGGGAGCATCTATACATCACATTGAGCATGCTCACCAAATTTGGTCCAAAACTACAGGCTCGTTACCGAGATAATCAACAACACATTATCATAATTCGCCAAAAAATACACCCTTTCCAAACCTGTACAGCTGTACACGCACACAAAGATAGCCGAACATGCACACTAAACTCGGAGCACACTGAGCTATCTTTTTATTGACGCTTGCGTGCGTGTTAGAAAAGATACAGCATGTTTCATGATGTGCATTATTTTAACTGATTTAGTTTGTTAGAAAATGTAACTTTGAAAAATCACCATAAAACTGGAGCCCATTTTTTGTCATTGTATTCAGAATGATGTATAGATACCGCCCTTAAATGTTCGTTTCTTGATTTTGTTAGACCCTGTATATGTGCAGGCTTTAGTCCGTTAGTAGTCTTAGTAGCCTTCTACGACACCTAAGGAAAGAGAAGGGTTGGTAGTATCCTTTAAGTAACCGCTATACCACACGCAGGGCATGAAAAAGTTCCGCTATCATATTATTTATAGTTGAATAGCGCAATGTTGATACTTGCTCCTCATCCCGATTGTGGATATGTATTTACTTAATTATCAATCTAAATCAATTATAGTTATCGGTAAAAACAAAAAAAATTAACGCTTACCGCTCGCTAAGACTGATCCGTAATCAATAGCGTGCGAAAGGTCCGGCATCCGTAAATTACCGCAACAGGACCGGACAGCGGACGAAGCGCGCCATGCCGCATCGCGCCTCGTTATTTATGTTAAATATTCCGGTGGGGCTTATCGCGCATTGTAGTTGAATAAAGCGCTGTTGATACTTGGCCCTTTGTCCTATGTTGGTAATGATTGATAGGATACATATCAGCTCGATGGCTCAAATGATCAAATCCTGCTCGTTTAATTTAACATATTCCGCATTATAGGTAGGTATATTGTTCTAAACAAAATTTCCGTAAAATTTATATAGAGATAGATTTATATGACTCATCTCTTGGGCCTCCCAACACTTAAGAGGAAACACTACGTCGACGTGGCATGCAAAATTCTCATACAAAACACAGAAAAACATCGTTTCGTAGTCCCCTATTTTTTCATTCAGAACTGGACCAATTCTTATTACTTTTTCAGCATCGGTTAAAGAAAGAGATTTTCTATGTCTGTATGTTTGATTTTTTTGCATTAAGTCATTTATTTAATAACCAGGAGCCTTCAAAATTTAGCAAAATCACTCCGTTTTAAGGCGTTTTCAAAAACATTAAATGGCTGGTTTAAAAAAAAATGAAACATAAAGACATAGAAAATCTCTTTCTTTAACCGATGCTGAAAAAGTAATAAAAATTGATCCAGTTCTGAAGGAGGAAACAGGGGGACTACGAAACGTCGTTTTTCTGTGTTTTGTATGAGAATTTTGAATGCCACTTCGACATAATGTTTCCTCAAGCCACTGAAATACTTATATTTATATGTCGTCTCTTTATACCCAATGCTATATACTATTAGCTAATTATTTTCCCGTTACAAAGTTCTCCAATCTCTCTTTCTTCTAACAATCTGTAACATAGTTTTGAGAAAGTTACGAATCGTTTTTACGAACGTTGTCGCATTTTCTTTTTGTATCATTTTAACGTGTCGTTTCGAATCACACGTTCCGTGGTCACAGAGAAGTCTTTCCAGATTGTAACAATTTATTACTGCCTTATAAAGAGATAATTGAAATGTTAAATATTTAGACAAAAACAAAAAACGTTTATTTTCATTCACATTAAGTGCAATATCTTTTGTCCATTTCGCACCTTTCAGCTCAATATTACCGTAAAAGAAAATAGTATATTAAATCTCAGCCATCCAACACAAAGCAATTATGAATCTCATAATCGATTTAGCGTTTTCCAATCGAATCGCGGCCAAGATAAAGTTGCGGCTTTCTGCTGGCGCCTTCGTTAACAGCAAAAAAAACCGTCGGCAAATCGGAACAGACAATCGGGGCCCGGACGTCTGGAACATTCCCGATTAATGGCGGCTTAGCTGTGAAAAGTCACTCGACGTTTCGCCCGTTCCCGTCTCCGATTGAGACTTTGGCGGTTTTCTTTTTAGCGCAGAAATCCTTTTTTCTTTTTTTTTGTCTATGGTGCGGAGGTGGTCTTACGCGGACGTATTGAGTGACTTAGGTTTCAAGTCCGATTGTGAAGCATATTAGAACTTTTTGAAGATCGGAGGGATGTGGTAGAGTCGAGGATGGGTCCCACCCTTAGTCAGGTCTATTTTTTGTCGACTCATAATATTAAAAGATACTTACCTATTTAATAATATTAGAATTTTATATGATGTGGCTAAAATGCTTAATAGTATGGTCTAATCTACCTATAGGACTGTCTTATCATGATAAATAGGTATAAAGTTTAATCCATTACATTAGTTTAATTAGTAAAGTAGGGCGATTGGACAGATGATGCACAGTAGGCAATACGAAAAGTCTCAAATTTAAAAAAAACCTGCTGTGTCGTGTCCGCTATTAATTAAATTACTTTTTTTGGTTTTAATTTGTGAACGTTAATCTTAAGAATCAATTATATTACATCTTCTGTACCTCCAGGTGGTTTAGAACGATAGTATTATCCTAAAACAGGATGATATAAACTATAACTTGAAGCATTTTTTTATATTTGATCAACATTTAACAGTTGCACTTGCAATTTAACTCATTAATATATCATTAGAGAATTTATAACAATTTGACTGTCTGGATGAAAACCGCACAGCCCCACTAAGTCTTAAAAACAAGACATTTTGCACTGAGGCTGTTATCTATTCTGTGACTGAGCTTCCGAGACGTAAGAGTTTTCCTTGTGTTACAAGGAAAGTTCGGTTCGATATCCAGAGGTCCCAGGTTATATTCCCAGGTCGAGTAAAGTATGTTTTCGTATTTTTCGATGCCACGTTTGTGATCAGTTGATCACCAACCTGCATTTAGCAAGTGTGGTGACTAGTGATTCAGCAAATACCCATCTATTGTTGCAATGAAGATATCGCTACATCGATTTCAATGATGGGCTTTGCCCAACAGTGGGACATTTTACAGCCTGTTCTTTATATTACAAGGTTAGGTACTATTATTGTACAAAATTAATTTATGTTTAAGAAGGTTTACGTATTTCAGTTTCCCATACAAACTTCCAAGTCGAAATTTTTAAATACTAATAAGCCAATTTTAATGAAACTTTGCATGCTAATGTAAAACACAGGGATCTAAATAGTTTGTTAAAACATTTTTAAAAAACGTTTATTTAGCTGAGTTTTTGTGATTTAAAGTCCACTATAGAAAGTTTAAAAACGCAATAACTTAATTAAATAAACGTTTTTTTTTTATATTTTCAACAAACTATTTAGATCCCTGTATTTCACTTTAGCATGCCAAGTTTCATTAAAATTGGTTCATTGGTTTTTAAAAATTTCAACTTGGAAGTTTGTATGGGAAACCGAAATGTGTAAACCCTCTTAAATGCAGTAAAAATTAATACTATTAATGATATTGGCATTACCAGCAATAACGAAAACCTTTTGCACATTTATAAAATATTAATTTATTTATATTTAAATAATCACAATCTGTTTACATTACTATTTGTGGCACATCAAACAACAGTTAAAATATATTCCAAATACATTTTCTATAGATAAACTGTGTCTATTTGAGGTATTTATCATTTCTTACACTAACAGCATGCATTACTAATAAACAGTAATCACAATTTATAACACAGATACCAACTATAATCTATCACACTTAAAATAAATTCGTATAATTTTGAATAAGTATATTGATTACGGAAGATTATGTGAAAATTATTCTCTCAAATTTTCAACGATCAAAGGGGGTAGTTGTCGTATACATAGTGTTACAGTTTATCCAAAATGACAGCTCTCATTATAAAATTAACAATGTTTTACAATATTATAAAATAAACAGGATTTCGTACAAAATATCCGTAAGTCTTATTTTTGTGGCGTATATCAGTTTTGGCTCCTAAAATTATTGTATGTTATTAGGACTGCATAAAATTATATAATAAAAAAACATGTAAGAATTAGTCCAAAATCTAATACATAATAATAAGTACCTACCTGCTTTGAAAAATCAAAAAAAACTTTTTACACGTTTCTATTAAAATATAAACTTATTTATGCGTACGGAGCGAACATTTGCTCCGTGTTTATGCGTATTGAATCCAGCATGTAAATGTGAATG
Organism: Scoparia ambigualis; assembly: GCA_963921215.1. Taxonomy (NCBI): domain Eukaryota; kingdom Metazoa; phylum Arthropoda; class Insecta; order Lepidoptera; family Crambidae; genus Scoparia; species Scoparia ambigualis. The sequence goes on from OY992514.1 coordinate 9,608,112, forward strand.
ACGAATTTTAAAAACCTATAATAAAACAGATATGTACGTAAAATCTAAATAAATACGAGTGACACAGCCAAAACATCGAGATCTCTACAATACAATATCCATACAACATGACTAGCTCCCAAAACTAGAATTTACTTATTTCATGATTTATATTTACGGGGAAGATTACTCTTCCGTCTTTATTATGCTCTTACACGAAAATCGTGTATTTGTACTGACTCAGTTTGTTTATTATCATTTATAAAATCTGATATCTAGACATCTATCACAATATCTAAAACACATTTATAATGATACATTTATCTGACATAGTATCTAAATTGTATACTTCATATGAGCAAACATAAATTCTTATGACGGGATTATTCCCGATGTTACTATGAGGTATGTGTTGCGTCTTAGAAACCGCGCATTAATCATCTTCGGAGCACATCGAATATTCAGTTTTCAAGTCTCTGCTCATGTCTTCGGGCGAATCGTTTCTCATCCCGATAGCAGCTCGAGATGCGAAGTTGCTCTGAGCCATGCTGGCCAATATGCCATTAGATAAAGCCTGCACCGACAGAGCCTCTTGCGACGGCCCCGCGTAGCTGTACTGCTGGTACACCGCCTGTATCCTGGCCGCGTTCACCAGCGTCTGTATCTTCAGCTGCGTGTCCAAAGCCAAACTCAACGGCAACTTCCTCAGCTGGCTCGCTATCAACTTTCCGAACATCTCGAACTCATTCTCGTTCCCGCCTTCGGAGTGCTGAGACAAATCCTGCGGGCCATCCGAATGTTCACCGTTACGATCGTCATAGTTCGTTTTCTTTTGTTTCGTCGGAATAGGATAGATAGTGGCCAGAGATGTCGTCAGCGGAGTCGCTATTCCCACAGGCGGATTCAAGAATGGCGCTGACGTCACAGGAGGGAGAATCCCAAACGGACTAGTGGACTGGCTCAGTCCGAACGGTGTACTCGGACGTGGAGACGGCGTGTTCAACACGTAAGGAGTCGACGAGCGGGTCGAGCTGCGACGCTTCCTCGGACTTTTCTTCTCGGGCGATTTCCGCTCGCTCAGATCTTGCACCACGTCGCTGTCGTCGCTTGCCGGTATCTCCAGCAAGCTAGCGTCCACCTATTACAAAAAGAGAGACGTTAAAAATTATAAGGCCTCACGGCGCATGTGTCGCCGGCGTAAACAAAAATAGTCTTACAGAGCTCGGCGTGACGATCGCCCGCAGAAACCTGTCCGCGTGCTCGAACCACGTGACGCTGGGCCGGTACGCATGCGCGCCGGCCTTGCGCGCCGCGCGAATCTTCTTCAGCTCCACGCTGTACGACGAGCGTATATTCTTTATCTTATTTTTCAATTCCTTAACGGTGACGTCGACCAGATTCAACGCGTTTATTATTTCGACGTATCCCTGCTCCCTTATTTTCTTGTTTTTATAGTTCTCCGACACGGGGTTCCAAAGGTACTCGCGTTTCTCGTACTCGATGATCATTTGTATGGTGAGGTCCTCACTCCATTTGGGGTTGGCCAGGATCGCCACCATTTTGAATTTAATCGATGCACAGCATGCTTTTTTTAATTAATTTGAGTTTTTTTCGTTACAAAATTCGCGTGTCAGCTAGCGTCGGTACTAGGAGCGCAGAAGGGTGCGGGCGGTTCGCATGCGCGCAGCATACTAAAAGCACGTCGATGGCCGGGGCCGGCGGCGGGGGGCTATTTCAGGAGTAGCCGGCTACACGCAGCCGCGTGCTGTGGCCCGTGCTGTTGCTTTCGCACCGAGCCGGCCGGGCCCGAGCGAAACGGAAGATTTGTGGCCGTCGGGGCGCGCCGGTGCCCGTACGGAGTAGGACACTTCGCACTCGGTTTGCTATCGAGATGAATTTACGGCGCGACACTAGATATACGCTCTTAATAGAGCTTTTCAGTTTTCAATCAAAGGTAGTGCTTCTTTATTGATAGTTCGAATATACTAAGCTAAATTGTAGAGTAGAGCGAGACGCTATATATTATACAGCTTTATTAAAACTTTTAAGTTAAGTTAAGTATTTAAGTTTAGTTTGAATTTATTTAGCTAAACTGAATTTCATGTTCTTCCAAATAGTTGTAATGTTCTACGATTATAATAGGTAATATAAGTTTATAAAAATTACGGTAATTAATTATATAACCCACCTACCCGCATTGGGCCAGCGTGGTGGGTTATGTTATGGTCCAATCTCCCCACATGCTGATGTGCATGTGGAAGGTCTGTGCCAGTGGGAGGTTTATAGGCTGATGATGTACTGTAACTATAATTACGAACACGTGAAAGGTATTAAAATAATTACTTACACAACGTGTAAAAAAAATAAGCAATAAAATTTAAGGGTGCGTACTCTGTTAAGACTTTAACCCCTCAAACCCCAAGCGGTCGCATGAGACCGCACCTACAAAAACACACTTGACTTTGTACCGTGTTTTCATAGACTTACAGACTACTTTAGTATGAACAAGTTTGGTTATTTCGGTTCTGTGGTTCATCTTATGTATTATTATCGCAAAATATCGCATAGTCTATGCTCGATTCTGTCAAATTTGACGTTGACAGTTAGTATCAAACAACTGTCAAAAAAAAAACCAAGAGTGAGTCAATGATTAAATATCACCATTACATAAGTAAGTGTAATGTACATTTTGTACAACCCTATTTTGTTATTGATTGACAAACGCAAGCGCAGTGCCGGATGAGTGTCCCCCGCGCCTCGCTCTCAGTTTAAACAAAAACTTGAGCTCCTTATTGTCTAAAAAATTTCTCAGCTGCTGCAGTAGACTGCTCAAATTTTATTGCTTATTTTTTTACACGTTGTAGTTAAGTTTTTAAAATAGAAATTAAATTGAAAAAGTTTTTTCCCATTAGATTTCCAAAGATTTAACCAGTTGTAATTGAAAATTTACAAATATGAATTTATTATGGTTGAGTAATTTGTAAATGTATTGAGAGACCAGATATTAAGGCAAAGATGAGGAAAAAAAAACAAAATAAAATGAGGCAAAATACTTAAAAGCTTCTCGACAAACATACAAAACTCAAACACAAAACCAAATTCCAAACAAATAATAACTAAAAAGAAAAAAATAGTAAATTAAATTTGAATAAAGAACGCGCCTAATGTGTACGCCGACCGGGCGACCGTGATCCTTGAGAGGGCAGGACATTCGCCACTCGTCGCCCGAAAACGTATCTTTCGTTCGTAGAAACTCTCCAACCAAATATAAGCTTTACTCAGCTGCCTTAGAATTTATAATGTCGTATAACAAATTTTGGCGAATGTATAGACAGAAATAGTACGTTTAAGAGCGTTGCTAGCGACATCTGCACGCGTTTGGGACGCGTCTAACCCGCCTCTGACCCCAGCATAATTACATGCAAATTAGTAACCGTGAACGTTTTTAAAAAGGGAATGTTTGTAATGAATCATGTGGTCCGTGCGTACGCTACGGGAGCGCCGCCTAATAAACTGTATGGTTGGTACGCAATATATTTATACAGTCATTTTATTTTGGATAGCAAATTGCTAAAACCAGCAGACACAGTTGTTTAAAAAACCACAATTTTTTCTTAGTTTGTAGTCAAATAAAATTATATTGCAAACATGTGGTACCTAAGTACTTACAATGTTTTTAAGAAAAATTTACATGTATTGTTGGAAAAAGTTAACAAAATACACATGTGTAATAATTTAAATATAATATTTATATTATTAATAAATAAGGCAACAATCGTATGTATTATTAGAATTGTTATGTTCTGGTAGTAAAAGGTAAGATAGTCAGTTCCTCCTCAGTACTTTAAAGATTACGAGTTAGGTACGAGTTAAGCGCGCTTCTACTTTTAGCCTTATCGTCAGACGAAATGGAGGTCAAGCGCTCCATTTTTGATAAAAAAAATATGCTAATTTATTTGATGTTTGTAAACTCTTTATTTTTTTAATGAGTATGTCATAAATGAAATATTTTCCTTTTAGCTGATAAAGAAGATTAGAAGAAAAGATATCTTGTGGAGTGGCTAGGAGCAACAAGCTTTAGAAACACAGAGTTTTTTATTTTAACCCCCCCCTCAAACCCCAAGCGGTCGCATGAGACCGCACCTACAAAAACACACTTGACTTTGTACCGTGTTTTCATAGACTTACAGACTACTTTAGTATGAACAAGTTTGGTTATTTCGGTTCTGTGGTTCATCTTATGTATTGTTATCGCACAATATAGCATAGTCTATGCTCCATTCTGTCAAATTTGACGTTGACAGAAACTGTCAAAAAATTGTCAAAAAAATCCAAGAGTGAGTGGTTAATTACTTTTCAATGGCTTTGGTAGCACATGCTTACACACACAGCGCGAAAATAAAAATGGATTTGATTTCCAAATAATCTGTTGAAACCCACTCCTTAATGCATACAGCAATTTAACTGATACCTACCCGTCATTAGCTCTGGCATAATATCCTGTTCGCATCACACCCAATGTCATAATTTTCGTGCAAAATGGCGGGAAGGTGGCACATAAGAGCGAGCACCCATAATAGCCTTTATGTTGAGCGAGTTGAATATGGAAACTGCCTTGTTAAAACCATAGACTCAGCTCACATTCACACATTCACACAGTCTTATATCCAGCCAGCCAGTTTCATCTTCAGTTTTATACACCATTCAATCATGGTGACGGAAACAAAAATTTGTAAATTAAAATTTGCTTTATAAAAGGAGGCGCTGCTTAAATGGCATTTAAACAATTTGTAACTAGTCAGTGGTTATTTTCTGATCACGGAAGTGTTCTGGTATCCACAGAAGATCAGCGTCGGGGTGCCAATTTGGTAGCCCGACATTATGCTCAGTGGGAACCATTTCAATATGACTAGAAGTAAGTTATTAAGTACCTGCCTATTGTAAATGAATTTTAAGTGTTGCTGGGTGACAACAACATGGACTGTCAACGTTTTTGTTCCATGCAGCGTAAGCGCCCGCATCGAGATTGCGATGCAGTTGCACGCATACTTATTTTTGAATCATCATCATCAGGAATGATGTCGTGCCTCCAATGACATTTACCGTTGGTGCTAACAATCACCCATAACGATGACTAACACAGTCGTGTTTAAATGATGGTAGAGCAAAGACAGTGAATATAGGATTTAATTAGCGTAGTGTATATTATAAACAAAATCGTATTCGACTCTCTAAAAGAATAAGCATTTTTCTGTATTATGTCGGTCGATTTCGTCATTCTGATTTACAACTGTTACTAAAGCCTGCTATTATAACAACAGACTAAAGTTAATCCTGGTTGAATAGTAATGTTATCTCTATCTGAATGTATAAACAAAAATGCGACAGAATCTGTTTTAAACCATTTTTAATATTAGTCCACGTTTCGACGTAAAATGGAAATCGTTTAATTAAATGTCTAAAATTAGAGAATAGCTAAAAGCCTAAAACAAATGCTCTCCTCTCTCTAATACTTTTAGACAGAGACATAACATTTAAAAATCGAGTTTAACTTTATTGCTCGCTTGATGTTGTATGCCATTTACAATTTCCGATTGCTTGTAAAACATGGAGGATGCATGTCACACTTTGTATACCTGGATCTTATCACAAAAGCCTCTCGCAATATTAACGAGAGCGTTGTTCGATTGAAGCCTCCTGCCATACAGAATTTATAATAGCATCTACTTATCTCTACTGTAAGTTAATGCAGAGGGTACTAGAACGTTATACACAAGCTATATACGGCAAAATATACAACACCCTTTGTTAACGAAGCAGTCCTTGTTTAATAGTGTGAGAAATGAATGGGCGCCATTGTTTTGGTTACCGTTTATTCTAAATATTTATGTAGCATTTAACTTACATGTTGCGTTACAAACCCAAACAATACACATAAGTACACAGTGCAACTAGTTGGCCGGCAACCCTAATCTCTTATGTCAGCCTTTACTTCTAATCGTTTGCAATCAATAAATAGTTTTATACTTATTTTTTTGTTCTAGCCTTTACTGTCTTACTGATGGGCAAAAGCCTCCCTCAAGTCCTTCCATAATACTTCCATCTCTATAATAATAAGTATATTATAATTTATTTATTTGTCACTTCACAAATTCAAAAACTTAACAATAGCTAATACAATACAGTATCTTGTCCTAAATTTGTGAAGGTCTGGAGCCTGAAAAGGGTTTTAAAAAAACGTGCACCTAGACGTTTACTACAATTCAGTTGTCAAGTAAGTAAAAGTAATTGTAATTCAAGTAATTATTATGCAGTTATATCGTATTATTAGAATATAAAGAATTTTTTCAATTAATGTTATTGACATCTATTTGGACGCCATATTGATACACACTATGTTGACTTTGACCGATATGGCGCTGCGGCGCTGTGATTATACCGTATACGACATAAATGCCGCTGCAGCGAACTTTAGGTCTCTCATTCGAACAAATGGTTTTTAAAGTTTAGACATTCTAAGACGATTTGCGATGTGTACGAAGTGTGAAACTGCTAATTTAGATAATCAGACGAATTGCGATTTAGGGAATCCGCGCCCGACCCGTATGAACGTTCTTGTCTATACTTCTAGGTCAATGTTCAGTGCCCATACAAGTGTATGTACGGTTTATTTGTTATTGTTTCGACTCCCTCAACAGTTCATTTATGTGGTGGCAGGTTTCTACTTAGAATTTGACTGGGTGGCACTAGTAAATTCGACTAATAAGGCTTGGCCGTCATATTCAGACTCCGGCGAAACGTTATATGAGCTCAGCTGTAATACCAGAATACTCTGCTCAGTAATAATATCAGACACAAAAGATATTGAATTGAAAAAGCAACCTTTAAGAGTCTTCGTGAGGATATAGTGAGTATTGTATAGAATATGTAACAAAACCTTGCTTTGAAGTACCGTAAGCGCCACGAACGGGGCGCGGTTGCTAATTTGCTCGCTCAGCTCGCTTCTCGCTCCGTTCGCTCGACTAAGTTTTTTGCTATTATTTATCGTAGCAAAGGGGTGTGAAAATCATTAACAGCTTATGAATAAACATATTTTATGTTGGTTTTAGCTGTAATCGTTTTAGCGTAGCTACCATATTTAGAACTTGTATTAAGAGGGTTTAAGCATTTCGTTTTCCCATAAAAATTTGCAAATCGAAATTTTTAAAAACCAGTTAGCCAATTTTGTTGAAACTCGGCATGTTAAGGTAAAATATAGAGATCAAAATAGTTTGTTGAAAACATTTCAAAAAAACGGTTATTTAACTGAGTTATTGCGATTTTAAACTTTCTATAGTGGACTTTAAATCGCAATAACTCAGCCAAATAAACCTTTTTTTTAAATGTTATCAACAAACTATTTAGATCCCTGTATTTTACTTTAGCATGCAAAGTTTCATTAAAATTGGCTTATTGATCTTTAAAAATTTCGACTCGAAAAATTGTATGGGAAACCGAAATGCGGAAACCCTCTTAATAATAATGTTATAATAATAATAATCTTTATTGTTCTAATTGTGGTTACATAAAGGTCTTATCAAACTTAATTTAGTTGGTTCCCTCACAATTAACCTATTAAAGGCGTACAATGTCATCATAATACATAGTCTTAACACACACTAATGAGACGAAATTTATCTAAGTTGATCACGTCTTTAGGTCAAACAATTCTCGCACATCATAAAAGTTATTATCGTTTAACCATTTATGTATGTAATTATATACATAATTACATACATAATTTGTTGATTTACACAACAATTTGTCACTGCTTTGATTCAAAATTACTTGTTAACTCTTACTGTATCGAATTTTAAAGAAAACTTTCAATTAGCACCAATGCTTCTTATTGCCACTGATCAGTGCTCAATGAATTGAATTTATACTGTGTCTAGTGTATACGTTCTTTGTGTTAAGAGGAAACACTACGTGAAAGTGGCATGCAAAATTCTCATACGAAACACAGAAAAACGACGTTTCGTAGTCCCCTGTTTCCTCCTTCAGAACTGGACCAATTTTTATTACTTTTTCGTGAGCGTCAAGTTGGCAGGCACACCATGGAATTAGATGGTTTTGACTATGTCAATAAATTGTGTATAAATAGTGATAAATAGTGACGTATAGCATATAAATAGTGATACTATGGTTCAAAAGATATTTGAGTATCTTGGTGTGCCTGCTAACTTGACGTCAAGATAGCAGGCACATTAAGAAATACAGTTCGTATCAATGTGATTTATATGTCAAAAAACTGTGCATAAATAGTGAATCGAATACGCAAAATTTCAACAATTGTACTTCAATACAAACCGAGATATTACGGTCTCTAAGTGGGCTGCCAACTTGAAGATTCTTGCGATGGCGATTCCAGAGAAACGGGTTTAAGTTTTAAACAAATAAATACATGAAAAAATTGTGTGTGAAATTGTGAATCTTTCAATATATATAAAAAAAGAATTCTTCTTTGCTATTTTCCAAAAATCTAATGTAAACTTCTACCATACATTCGATTTTAAGTACAATCGTGCACAATTTTATTTATTGACTTAAGATACTGACATAAAGTCTAATTATTTTTAATTCAAGTCATGAAATTACACTTAATCTATCGTTGTAATGTCAGTTTCACGTTATTTCTATGGAAACTTATGTCAAGCAATTTGTAATTTTAGTGACTCGAATTAAAAGTCTCGGGATAGTGGCGGACGAGCGAGTTTCGCGAACGACCGAGAGATGGCGTGATTTTGTTTACGTGCGGTGAGCCGGTGATACGAGAATGGTGCGCGAAAAGTTTTATTTGTTTTTGTTGAAATTGATAAGCAGTGAGTACATTTGCATCAGAAGTGAAAGTGTTTAAATCGTTTAATAACAACCTACATTTTTATAGGTACGCAGCTTATTTTCTATTATGGTATTTACAAAAAAGATATACCTAGGTACGGTCGGGGTCGCCGTCGCTTTACCACTTTACAGCGATTTTAGTGTGAAGCGCACCGACCGCCCGGGTACCTACGTGCCCGTACCAAATAGACGACGTGGTGTGCAAGGGATTTTGACCTTTAGACTGGTAAAGCGACGGAGTCCGCCATTGTACCTAATGTGAGGTAGATATTTTCTCAGTCATTCAAAACTTTTCATATTTACTACTCGACCAACATAATTAATAGCATTAAAGCTAGACGTTTATCATAATTGTTCAATGATTAACAATCTAAATATATTGCACTTCAATTAGTTTGCACATGCTGAGTGGTCAGATTTTAAAATGGAATATCGAAGAAGATACGTTTAGTTTGTAAATTATTGAACAACTGTGATAAACGTCTAGCTGACATGCGCCTAATTATGTTGGTCGACTAATACGTATTACTTCATAGTAGGTACTTACCAAGCTAATCTTTCGTAAAGTTAACTAGGGTCAACTATATTCCTAGTGCATTAAATGTTAAAGTTACCTGCCTAGTCTTTTATGACTAATAAACAAAGAATAAGCTAGGAATAGTTATTCCGTGTTTTGTTCCTGTCATTTAAACGTAATTTTTAATTAGAGTAAAAGAGACAAAACACGGAATAACTATTCGTAGGTAGCTCATTCTTTCTTTATTAGTCATAAAAGACTACGCAGGTAACTTGTCGGTGGTCGAGTAGTAAATATGAAAAGTTTTGAATGACTGAGAAAATGTCTACCTCACATTAGGTACAATGGCGGACTCCGTCGCTTTACCAGTCTAAAGGTCAAAATCCCTTGCACACTACGTCGTCTATTTGGTACGGGCACGTAGGTATCCGGGCGGTCGGTGCGCTTCACACGAAAAAAGCTGCAAAGTAAAGCGACGGCGACCCCGACCGTACCTAGGTATATCTTTTTTGTAAATACCATAATAGAAAATAAGCTGCGTACCTATAAAAATGTAGGTTGTTATTAAACGATTTAAACACTTTCACTTCTGATGCAAATGTACTCACTGCTTATCAATTTTAACACAAACAAATAAAACTTTTCGCGCACCATTCTCTTATCACCGGCTCACCGCACGTAAACAAAATCACGCCATCTCTCGGTCGTTCGCGACACTCGCTCGTCCACCACTATCTCGAGACTTTTAATTCGAGTCATTAGAATTACAAATTGCTTGACATAAGTTTCCATAGAAATAACGTGAAACTGACATTACAACGATAGATTTAAGTGTAATTTTATGACTTGAATTAAAAATAATTAGACTTTATGTCAGTATCATAAGTCAATAAATAAAATTGTGCACGATTGTACTTAAAATCGAATGTGTATGGTAGAAGTTTACATTAGATTTTTGGAAAATAGCAAAGAAGAATTCTTTTTTTATTGATATTGAAAGATTCACAATTTCACACACAATTTTTTCATGTATTTATTTGTTTAAAACTTCAACCCGTTTCTCTGGAATCGCCATCGCAAGAATCTTCAAGTTGGCAGCCCACTTAGAGACCGTAATATCTCGGTTTGTATTGAAGTACAATTGTTGAAATTTTGCGTATTCGATTCACTATTTATGCACAGTTTTTTGACATATAAATCACATTGATACGAACTGTATTTCTTAATGTGCCTGCTAACTTGACGTCAAGTTAGCAGGCACACCAAGATACTCAAATATCTTTTGAACCATAGTATCACTATTTATATGCTATACGTCACTATTTATCACTATTTATACACAATTTTTTGACATAGTCAAAACCATCTAATTCCGTGGTGTGCCTGCCAACTTGACGCTCACACTTTTTCAGCATCGGTTAAAGAAAGAGATTTTCTATGTCAGTATGTTTGATCTTATTTTTTTAAACCGGCTACTTTATGTTTTTGAAGACGCCTTAAAACGGAGTGTCTTCGCTAAATTTTGAATGCTCCTGGTTATTAAATAAATAACTTAATGCAAAAAAATCAAACATACAGACATAGAAAATCTCTTTCTTTAGCCTATGCTGAAAAAGAAATAAAAATTGGTCCAGTTCTGAAGGAGGAAACAGGGGACTTCAAAATGTCGTTTTTCTGTGTTTTGTATGAGAATTTTGCATGCCACGTCGACGTAGTGTTTTCATTATTTCAGTCATCGTTCAGTTGTCATCATCCGTCACAACTAAAGTCGGTAGCAACTACCAGCCCGATTAGCCTTTGCCACAATTTTGGCGTATCCCTTCCTCTACAGCAGCACGATATTATATACTTGTGTACATTATGTACGCGAACGGCGGTTATGTCGGTTTGACGCCATTTCCCAGGATATCTTCGCGGTAATGAGGGCGACGGGAGGCAGCTGAGGGCCACTGACAATCCTACCGCAACATGCCGACTTTAATACTTGCGATTATAATTGTGTAATTAAATATACATCTGTATATTTGTAGTTTTACATTTTCATTCCCGAAAGGGTAGGCAGATATAGCTTTCCATTTGCTATTTGTTGTTTAATTTATTTTATTTTATTTAGAACAACGAAGAAATGTGACAAAAAAGAAAATTGTCAGGATCTTCGTGAATAAACTAAAGAACGCTGGGTCTCTAGAATATCCACTCTTTAGGTATGTGGGTACTCTCTACCCACATACGTCTCTGAGAAGCGAGCGTGATATATAAAAGTGATAGTATGTATGAATATATTTTTTTTCAACACAGTTTTTATTCGATTACGGGATCTCTTGTAAACCGAATAAGTGTATTATGTATTATGTTATTTATGATAAGAAATGATGATTGTTGATTATGACAGTATCTTGTTTGGCAAACTAATATGTATATTATGCATTCTCTCCATACATTTATCAAGATGTGATATTTTATTAAATATACGAAATCTTCGCATTATTTTACGGTAAACAATGTTGGCTGGCGGATACCGGCAATGGACGTCTCTCAGACATGCGACGGCGTGGGATCCAAGCCAGTCTCCTCACGAGCGCGGAGCTTAACATTTTGATCGTTTAAAATTAAGAAATCGTTATATTTTTGTACTGTGTTGCGTCTCGTATCTTTTAAAACTTTATTAAGCTATTTTTTAAACTATTTCGATTTTGATCAATACTTATTTTTTATTTATTATTTTTATTGTTTCTTATTACAAATACATGAATGCCTTACTGCTATACATAAATTATAAACATTATATTAAACCGGCAACATAAATAGCAGTAATAATGGATATTTTTGGCGTTAATAACGCTCAAAATAAATTGTGCAGAGGACAGGGGTTCAATTTCCGCCTGAGTTAGTATTTTTTTCTTGATATCTTATAAATAACAATTTTATTGAATTATTTCATGAATTATGCTCCTTGTTGTCTCGTCCTCCATGATGAAAATACTATGATCTAAAATGACTAAGTACAACAATGAGTAATAAACAGCTATAAGACATCTGTAAGAAAAATATTGAGAAAAATTAAATAATCTCAAGTATCAAAACAGTCGGGCAGCGTACAGCCCGCACTTGAAGCGCGCCGCCAGAGGCGCGGCCCGCCCGGCTACCGCACGCTACGCTTTGTAACCTACGTGTTTATGTCTACGGGTGCTACGTAGCTACGTACAGCTAGCTACGTAGATTACGTAGTTAAGTATGTAGCTTCGGCTTACTGTTTGGCTTCGCATTAACCCTTTGCTTTAGAATGGCCATCTTGAGAAGAGAGATCTCTTTTCTAACTAACTACTACCTAACTAGAATATTTACGATATAAATGCAGAGCTGTGTGGTGGTGGCTTATTATAAAAAGAATACTGTTATTAACAGAATTCTTTCCTTGGGTGTCGTAAAAGACGACTGACTTACTAGAGGCATCAATAATAATCTAACAGCAGAGAGCGGTGATGAGCTCACCACCTATTACGCTGAACACATGTGCAGTTGTTATAATATTTGGTGAAACGTGGACTGTGCTTTTGCGGGTCTCGTTGCTTAATCTCAGACTAACCATTTGAGGAGTGAGTCGTGATCGTGAGAATATTAGTCTTATGTTTTAATTCTTTCGAGGAAATTAACTTTTAAAGGCTTTGATATTATTTAATTACGTACATAATTATTATTTAAAATTTGTGAATGAAAAACACATTGTTCCAAATTTCAAGTCTAATCAAAAAAACACGGATGCGGTTTCCCCAAAAAACTACGACACAAAAAAGCTTTTTACGCTTTTTACCAAAAAAAAGGCGAGGCAAAGAAATTGTCGCCTAAGGGTAAAAAAAAACAGAGGCTAACGAGCACCACTACCAGGGTGGCATGATATTACGGGAGGTGCAGGCACGCGCCATTAGGCGGCGGCGGCGGGCGCCCCGGAACGGGCCCTATTTCCTTTAGGAAGCGCCCGGAAGCCGCGCCGCGTCCGCCCCGTGCTTAGAACCGCTGTCGGGTTATGACCGCCTGGTACTTGCTTAGTGCGAAATTGCATTGTTGCCTCCCTAGTATTTTCTTCGGTTGTGAGAATGCTAACATTACCTGAAACAAATAAGAACATTGTGAGAACATAATTATTTTTTATAAAAGCTTGTACACAAAGTCTACATAGAACGTTTTACTATTTTCTGTAAAAGTTAAGGTTTTTGTTATGTTATTTTGTAGTAACTCGCCAGTTATTTTCTTAGAATAATAAACTCTCACATCTTTACTGAAAATGAAGGATATTGGGTGGAGTGGAGGAATACCATTTACCTAGGTACCATTGAACATTAGAAAACCCTCATAGCTCATTAATTTTTACTAATAAACAAAGAAGATATTTTACAACAACTCCTTGCATCGCCACAAAGAAAGAAAAAATATACACACAGAAGTAGCTTAGTTAAAGTAGTTAGCTTAGCTTAGAAGTAGCTAATATACCAAATACATACCAATCCATACAATGGTTGCAAGAGCGCGATCGTTCCACAAAATAGAGACACTCACTATTTAGAAACCGTTCCGAGCGCGTTGGCATGGTAGCAGCAAGCAACTTTTAAGGCCGGCCCCTGCCGGCCCTAATACTTTTTTAAAGAAATTATAATTTTTAACACACAAATAAGGTTGGAGTTGGAGCACACACTACTGTCACCGGCCAGTGTCCCACTTCCGGCCCGACCGACCCGCGCGCGATACATTCGGCCCCTCCCTAATCCACTTTTAATTTTGATTAATGCTCCCCGCGCGGACGTGACGTACTCGTTCCTAATTCAAAATTGGGTGCGTTCTACCGTTTTTCTGCGTATGAATATTTTGCTGGCGAATGGACAGCCGGGACAGCCTAATTCGCACCTGTGCTGGTAATTTAGTCGAGTAGAAGTAGGTACAACACTACTTCGCTAGTTTGATTATTTTAAAGTTCGTTTTAAATTAGCAACGTAGCGAAGCAATGTATCGCGACTCGACTGAAGTAGGAGGAATCACAACAGGAGCGAACTATGCTTACCTCGCATGAACTTTATTCACACGGTTTATTCACCAATTCGATCACGATGACGAAAGCAAAGGTTTGTACACCTTCCACGGAGTACTTACCTGAATATTTACTAACTATTGGAGAGGAAACAAAGCAGAGTAAGTCACCTAGTAACCTAGTAAAGACACCTTTTTAAGCTATGAAACCTATCAGGTGACCTATTTTTCTTTTTAAATTAATTTTTTTTTTGTTGTTGTGGTTGCGTTTTATAATTTGTGTTTTTTTATTATTTTTGAAATGGAAAGTGTCCTTCATCTTCCATAGGGAGGGCACCAACCAATTTTTGTTTGACGTTGTAAAAGAAAGAGAATAGAAATGCCCTTGCTGAGTTTCTTGCCGGTTCTTCTCAGTACAAGGTCTTCTTAGTACTCTTCTAGTAAGAAACTCCTGAAACAAATATATATTGCGTATGCAGGGGGGGGCGTCCACACAGAACCTCTATTATATTCCTGGTCAAATTGATGACTCAGTAACGCCCGGAGATGTGAGTCGTGTGTTTAATAGCGGCTCACTACAACCAACACAACTACCAAACCAACCCCTATCTTCCCTTGGATGTCGTAAAAGGCGACAAATGGACTAAAGAGAGCATATACATCCAACAGCATAGAGCGGCGGCTTACTTCACTACCTATCACACTGAGCTCAAGTGCTGTTGTGGACAGTGGCAGAGGACTGCTTTTGCGGTCCTGATTGCCTAGTCTCTGACTAACCCTTCGGGGATAATAGTCGTGTTTATATGTATGTACTACTCTGTCAAGAAAGTACCGGGAAAAAATCAATAATACACAAAATGTTAGTTATTCATCAAACTTTATTTTATCGCCTTCAAAGTATGCTCCTTCAGGAACGATACACTTACGCCAACGAATAATCCAATCATCAAAACATTTTTAAATGCTTTTTAAGGAATTGAGTTCAGTTCTCGCCGTGAATTCTCCTTGATGTCTTCTACCGAATAAAAACGGGTGCCACGAAGTGGTAATTTGAGTTTAGGAAAAAGAAAGAAGGCGGCTGGTGAATGAGGTGGTTGCTGGATGGTATTTGTTGAGTTTTTGGTCAAAAATTCGTTCACAATGATGGCCTTGTGCGAAGGCGCATTATCGTGGTGCGAAATCCAAGATTTTCCTTTCCATAAATTTGGCCATTTTCGTCAAATTTGCTCTTTTAAACGCCGCATAATGGTCAAATAATATTCTTTATTTATCGTTTGACTTTCCGGCAAGAATTCCGAGTGCACAACACCGCGATAGTCTGAGAAAACTGTCAACATGATTTTGACTTTTGATCGACTTAGGCGTGGTTTTTTCGGTTTCGGTTCAGTCGGTAGGCGCCACTCCGAAGCTTGTTGACTAGTTTGCATGTCAAGCTCGTAAACCCACATCTCGTCACGTCAGTAACAATGCGTTGCATGAATGTTGGGTCGGAATTGACTCGTTCTAGCATGTCCTCAGCGACTGTTGTGCGATTGAGTTTTTGGAGAAAATTCAGGTTTTTTGGGACTAGCCGAGCGGCAACATGATTCATACCCAAGTGATTATTTAAAATGGTACGGATCGACTCGTGAGACACAGAAAGTTCAGCGGCTATCTCTCTTAAACTTGAATGAGAATTTTCAATCACCATTTCCTTCACTTTTGCGATGTTAACTTCAGTTGAAGACGTTGATGGCCTACCAGAACGAAGCAAATCTTCCATCACATCTTGACAGCTTTTAAACGCTTTGTACCACTCATAAGCACGTATTTTTGATAAAGTCGATTCACCGTAAGCCTTCTGTGACATTTTCAGTGACTCCGAACATGAAATTGCATTGGCGACGCAAAATTTAAGACAAACTCTTTGTTCGATGTTTTTATCCATTATGAAATTCGCAATACACACTAGATACTTATAAACTGACTAAAAACAGCACTGTATTTAATCTAAATAACAGATGCTACTCAAACTCCGCGCCAAAATGGATAACAGTTGTGCCAATCTAACAACAAAAAAAAACAAAAATATGAATTTTGAAATCTTAAACAAATCATACGTACCGAAACTTCTTTGAAAGAATGTATGTATGTTGTACTTTAGTAGTTCGTGCTCAACTTATGTTTATTTTGTGTTTGCCTGTTACCGCTTTCTTGTCACTGGGCTTATTATGCTAAGGTAATGTTTTGTGATTATGTTAGTGTCAAAAATGTTGACAGACCTAAAAAATAATATTAATTATATATTTTTTTTGTTTTGCGGGCAACCCTAGCGTGACCCTGCCCGGCTTATCTGTCACCCGGTGGAAGAATCAGGGCCCGTAGGTGGTTTTTAGTGTCGAGTGACGCGTCGAGAGGCACCGTTCATTATTTTATGCAAATAGTAATGCGGTCACGGGATGGAACGATAACATTGCTTGTCGCCGTGTTAGGCTAAGATAGTAGGTTGTTGTTTTGTGAAAGATTTATTTTTTTTGTAAAGAAAATAAGAAAAAAGTCCGCTATTCTGGAGTCGTTGTTGACACTTCGTCATCGTCGTGGATGGAGTTTTTAATGCACTTAAAAAAAATCAATCGTGAATCAGATTTTAGAAACTTATATTTATGTAAAAACATACTTTATTATTGAAATTTTTGAATTAACAATAAAATACATATATCGACTGTGATGATAGTCTTCACAGTGACGTAATACCGCTGGCTTGCAGCGTATCACAAACTACTAAAAAAAATCAATGAGTCTTCTGAAGTCTCGGTAGCTTAGCGGTTAGAGCAGTGGACCGGCAATCCAATGGTCATGGGTTCGATTCCCATTCGAGCTCTCCTGAGACTAGTTGTTTTTTTTCTAGTTAGTAAACATTTTATCCTAAAAACATACTATTAAGCTTTGCAATACGGAACACTGCTTCCAATAAGAGACAAAGGAATTGAAGCTGAGATTGTACAATCTACCCTGATGCTGAGGTGTTCGGCGATTCCTTGCACTTAAAAAATACGGCTTAAAGAAATCAATTCGTAGCAAACCTATTGATATCTTAAACTCATTTAGTCATACATGAAATCTTAATGAATCCAGAGATTAACAAAAATGGAGGATGTCATCATAATACAAACCTACTAACGACTAATATTCAGTTCGACGCGATTCTGTTACGGCGTGCAGTGGTACTGGGGGTTCGTTCGTTAGATTAGTTGTTAAGTCTTAACTATAAGTTAGTTAACTGTTTTTTATTATTAATATTAGTACTGGCGTCAATAAGTGCCTGTAAAGGTTTACATTGAATAAATAATTTGACTTTGACTATTACCCTCAAAGTGTTCATCAGACACTAGGCAATGAGAATGAAAACAGCAAAAGCAAATATTATTCAAATTCTGTTTTAGCATTGGAATAGAAATTGTAGTAAGTACAGCATTCATACTGTCCCACAGTTATCGCTACAATTTTACCAAAAAGTGACAAAATCTTCGAACGCATAAGAATATCTCAACCAAAGATTTATTTTTCAGAACGGGAAGAACTAGAGACGTGACGACAGGGCGCGGGGCGAGCCGGGGCCAATTCTCACCCCAATTAGAGGCGGCGGCGATCGAATGTCCCCAAGTTAGCCCCGGACCCTTAGCGGAGCCCCATGGGCATAGATCGCGTGTCACTAGATGCGGCATTAATGTAATAGGTGTATGTTTTTTTTAACCGCCTCTGTGGTCTAGCGGCTAAGCCTTCAATCAACAATACAACTAGATGTCAGATCGGCGCTAAATATGTGTCTCGGTAAATAAGAGCGCACTTGGGAAGTGAGCTCTTATTTTCTCGCAAGGCATACAGGAAAAAGTACTTTATTTGTTGCCCGTTATGGTTGATTTCACCACTAAATATTGTTGACGTCTTTTCTTTTTTAAGTGACAGGAGTAATTAATTGCTTTGAAAAAGTATTTCGTATGCACGTGGGCAGAATTTAGCTTTGATTTTGTACATGACGCGATATCTAGTTGGTATTGTTGATCGAAGGGTTAAGCCACCGGTCTCCTCAGACCCAGAGAAAACGGGTTTGATTCCCGGCGAAGGTACATCCTCGTGTAGTTGGTTTGGTTGGTGGTAGAGCTGTTAAGTCCGCCTGGCTAGCTACCACCATCTTATCTAAGTTGCCATAACAACGATGTTTATAGTATAGTATTGTTGTTTTCCGTCAGTTATAAGATAAGATACTCAGCCAGTTCCTCAGTAGTTGAGGATTTCAGGTGAAGCGCGCTTCCACCTTCGGCCTTATCATCAGCCTCAGGTGAGATGAAGGGCAAGCGCTTACCCGTTGTAGAAAAAAAAACATATACAGGGTTAATTTTGGATTCCCGCCAATTTTTTTCACGTGTAGCAGAACAATCTAATAAGAAAATTAAAAAAAAAAATTTTTTTTTTACTTTCGTGTCCCAACTTTTCGAATTATTTTTTTTATAAATACTTTATGCACTTAAGTACAAAGGTGGCTTAGGCATTCTCTCCCAGTAGTCGAGTTAAATTAATATTATAATATCATATTTATCATCTACCATGCCACTTCCAGCAACTTTAATTCCCTCACTCCCCAGACCCCAACGAACGCAAAGTTTGCGAATGTCACTCGCGTCGCGTCGCGTCGCGTCCCGGGCCGGCGTATATCGAGTTACGGGGCCGGGCGGAGCCGCGTTTAATTCCATTCCCTAAACCGTCCCTTTCTTTATAGGGCGCCCGTAACTAAGGGCCTTAATGAGCCGTCGCACACCTGATCTCGTAATGTTGTAGAAAGTTGAATTTAGAAATGAGAGGGGGTAAGGGATGTAATTGACAAATTTAACGACGGTGCTGAAGAATAACGTCATATCTGCGAGGTAGTTGTTTGGCTGATAAGACGTTATTTTACGGGACCGTTATGTAGGATTTAAGATTTGGAATGGCGTCTTCCGTTTGCAGTGGCTTGTTTTATCTCATTTAGCGTTGATTAGAAAAGAATAGATTCGATTTTTAGTTATATTTGAGATTACTATGCCTTAGCAATCACAAATATAACTGAAACGCCTGTTAAATTATTCCCTTTTTTAGAAAAATGATTTCACTCCGATATCGTGAGTGTGATGTACGAAGGCACCTAAGGTAAAACTTCATGTAGCATCCTTATTCTTTAAAAAAACATAAGTATAAAAAGTCGTGTTGCATCCTTATTCTTAAAAAAGAAACAAGGATACAAATTTCAGTTTTTCTTCACTTCTTTCATTCAAGGTTAGAAGCGAAGTATTAGAAATGAGATGATAATATTGTTTTCATTATAAAAGATAATAAAAATTATCTTGTCTCGAAATATAATACAACAGCATAGCAGCTGTGAATATCACTGTCTTCACATACTAATTTCCGATGCCAAACAAAGAGAAGCAGCCACAACATTTTATTTAAGAGCACCCATCATCTTACGAGTTAAGTTAACTGAACAAACATTTAGACGGGAATTAACGTTAACCCATAGATCATAGTTATAGAGTTGTACCGGTCGTGGTCACGGGCTGACTCTCAGTCCCCCCCTCCGACCTTACCTCATTGCAACAAATCCTCCGTACAGAGAACTCAACCAGTCCCATCCCATCGCGACTCGTTTCGAATCAGGGAGGAATAAATTCTAAATTAGAACAGCCGTAGCCGCCGCCACCGCCGCGCTCGGCGGGCGACACGCATTGAGGTATTACCACTAGAGCAGCTCCTCCTCTTCGCGATTTAGTATGGTTTTGTTAAGTCCTACCCCAGAAAGGGGAGAAAAACATAGGGACAAGACAAAGGACGTAGATATACAATTTGTCGGGGGTCAACAATTGCGCGCGGCAGATGCAGTCGCAGGCTCGCGCGCATCTCCCGCAAATCGGCCTGTTTGACCGTCAAGTCGATAAGGCCATGTGTGGTTGGTCGGTTTGACCTCAATATTGGGGGACGTGCGTGGTAAGACTCCCCGCAGATTATTGCCTTCCAGCTGCAGAAGAGCAACGCGTGGGGCGTAAGTTGCGTTGTTGTCATCCGTTCGCGATTATAATACAGCCCGTGAGCCAAAAAGCCACAACTCAGCGCGCAAAAACTTGCTTGGCAGTGCGTTTCCAGTCATAACACCTCAATGGCGGCACGTATGCCATCACGCGCCGGTCGACGGCCATTTTTTTTACGCCGCCGCCCGCCATTTTTACGACGCCCGATAACGTTTACGAGCCGCGCTGAGTGGCGGCGTCGCGGCGACTCGCGACTGATTGCGAACGCGCGTAGGGCTGTCGGGGCTGTGTGCTTCTGCCTATGACGTGATAGAATAAAACAATCTGAAAAGGAAGAAAACAAGCAGGCGGGTCACCTGATGGAAAGTAATGAACGCCACTAGTACGGAATCACTTTTTCTAGCAAAAAATTAAAGCGAGCGAAATCGCAGGCAATAGCTAGTAGTTCTTAAAGTTAACCTTTAGGGATGAATTATATTAGACCGGGCCGTGCACGGGGCGCGCAGTGTGCGTGGCCCGGACGGGGCACTGATTTGAAACATTACAAACATTTTGTATTTATATTAGACCTGGCCGTGTCCCATCCGACGACGGGACGAGACACGGATCATGCACTGTGTTATAATTATGAACTGCTTCATACAAAATGTATGCAACGTCTCAAATCAGTGCCCCGTCCGGGCCACGCGCACGCCCCGTGCACGGCCCGGGCTAATATAATTCATCCCTTATGCTGTCGTGTGGTATATAGCGGCTTACTAAAAGAACCAACCCTTCCCTTGGGTGTCGTAAAAGGCGACTAACGGACTAAAGACTGCACATACATCGAACAGCATAGAGCGGCGACGGCATAACTATTACGCTGAGCACATGTGCAGTAGTGGTTTAGTGAAACGTGGACTACAGTGGACATCTTCTGCGGTCCTCATTGCCTAGTCCCTGACTAACCATTTATGAATAATAGTTGGGAATCTATGTACTTTTAAGCTATAAGGGTGTTACTGACACAGACAGGCTTCCCACTCGCGTGTGACATTGACATTTTTAAAAAGGCATATGGCAACACCATTATTGATGACGCAATAATAAGTTTAAAGCGAGTCCTTTCGAGCACTTCTTTCTCGCTCTCTCGACGTACGACGGTACAGGTACGGTGTATGTATGTTTATGTAATTTTGACTAATACGAGTATCCCTACAGCTTCACAATCCTTCAGTAGCATCCCAAGTTAGCAACAATTGTGAGGCGTCGCGGCTTATCACCACCGCCAGCGACGAAGGTGACTAATGAAAGACGATCGTTAAGTCCACCTCCGAGTCGGTTTACGAGTGACGATAATGTTTACGAGTCGCCGGTCGCGGCGTCACTTTATAAGGATGCACGAAACTTATCGATTTTTTTTAATGAAACTAAATTTTTTTAAAGAATGCAGCTGTTTCATAATATTACCAAACATCCCTGTATAATATTGTAAGTAATAGTGAAAATCGATGCAATTAGCGCTTTATAAATACAATAAACCCTTCTTTTTTTAGAAGCGAGATGTGTATAACATCACATCTCATCAGTATAACTAAACCACGCCACGTCTAAACCATGGACGTAATAATAATGGTCTAAACTAAACGTAAGAATATTCCAAATTCAAATTTTCAAAATTCGTCCTACGCCCACTACCAACATACAAACAATATCGGGCACACACCGCCATGGACGTAATAATTTATACAAACATTACGTCCATGCACACCGCACACAGCGGCCGGCCGCGGGCGGGCGCGGGCCACAATGGCGCGGGCTGTCTGTCACGTATCCGTGAGTAGCGTGCGTGCGTGACACATCGCCGCGGCGGGCGCGGCGGCGGCGGCGGCGGGTGCGCTGTATTTTATGCGTCCCGTTGCGCCTTGCGCTGAGCCCGGCGACCGAGCACTCTCTCGAAATAAACCGACACGGCAGGGTTGCCACTTACGAAAACAAAATATTTTTTTTATTGATAAATTTTAAAATTAATAAAAAAAATGGAATGTTTGCCGAGGACAGACAAGCGGAGCGCTGGTAGACCATTAGTCAGATGGGTCAGAGACATAGAGGTGGCTGGGAAAACCTTAAAATAGAAGCGGGTGGAACAACATAGATCAGGCATATATTTAGCAGTGGGTTAAGTGGGTAAGTATAGGTAGATACAGATTGACAATTATGATAATGAAAAATATCATTTTTTATGAATCTTGCAGGAATCATTGAGTATAACAGTTGAAAAGATAACGTTTTGATTGATACTGATTACTGTGTAATGGCGGCCTCAATGGTTCTAAGACATAATTAGGCACGTAAATCTTTTTTTATATTTTATTTACTTATTCATGTTTTAGAAATGATATAATACGTCCCACGGCTGGGCTCGGGCTTAGCTACAAGAACTGAAAGAAGCACATATTGCGTAAAGTTCGTGTTGATTTTCTGGCTGTTTATTTGTTTCTGTATCAGAAATGATAACAAAATTAAACTTTTATCAAACTTTTTCAAAAATTTTTAGTGTGTCACTACACTAGTAACCCTAGCGTAAGCGTAATGAGCGAAAAGCAGACTTTCGCGAAATAAAATATAAGTAACGGCGGAGGGCGACGCGCGGCGGGCGGGCGGTTAATTGTTCGCTTTGTTCGCTCGGCCGGCGGCGGCGGCGGGTCGGACGGAGGGACCGAAGTACCGAACGGCTGGCGATTGTCACTTGTTTGTCTGTGCCAATAAAAATATTGTCAACTATTTTTATTTTTTAATCCGCAAACGGCGAAGTGCTTCGAATTTTGATAAAAGTCGGCCGGCTCCGGCTAACGATTGTCACTTGTCTTTGCCAATAAAAATATCGTCAACTAAGTGTTTCATTTTTAGGGTTCCGTACCCAAAAGGTAATAACGGGACCCTATAGCTAAGACTGCACTGTTTGTCCGTCTGTCTTTCACCAGGCTGTAAGTATGATCAATATGATCATGAACCGTGATACCTAGTAGACAGTTGAAATTTTCAAACATGATGTGAGTATTTCTGTTGCCGCTATAACAACAAATACTAAAAACAGAATAAAATAAATATTGAAGGGTTTAGTCGCAGAATGTCCAATTCGCAAAATGTCCAGCGGTCGCAAAAAGTTCAATTCGTCATTATTTATTTAATTTGTCCGGCACAATAAAAATAACTCGTGGATACCGTTTTATTGTGCCGGACAAATTAAATAAATAATGACGAATTGAACTTTTTGCGACCGCTGGACATTTTGCGAATTGGACATTCTGCGACTAAACCTTCAATAGGTTTCAAAAATAACTCGTGGATACCGTTTTATTGTGCCGGACAAATTAAATAAATAATTGAAGGGGGGGCTCCCATACAAGAAACGTGATTTTCTTGCCGTTTTTTGCTCGGTGTCTAATGTTGAATAGATAATGGTATGGAACCCTTCGAGAGCGAGTCCGATTCGCACTTGGCCGGTTTATTAATCCGCAAACAGCGAAGTGCATCGAATTTTGAAAAAATCCGAGGGATCGGCCGATTTATTTCAGTTACTTTCATAGTGTAATGTCGTACGGCGTTTTGCATTTGTTGTATTTTTATAATATTGGAAACATGTTTCTGGAAAATGAATCATCTAACTTAATAGGTTCGGCCAAACGTTGAGTGGGATTTCTAAACATAAAGATTATGAAAAAAATAACAATCGATAATAGGCATTTCAAAATTTTGTCAATTGTGTTTTATGTAAAAAGAAAATTATGGAAAACAAAATATTACAAAACGTTTTCGGCCAAATAAAATTAGTACAGAAAAAATTCGAAATTTAGATAGGTAACCAATGTTAACATTATGGTGTTCTATATGACTGCAAATAAATGTTATGATTAGTAATCGTCATTGTGAAAACATTTGATGCTGATATACCTATCATTATTTTATAAGAAGGTATGGGGAAATAAAGTATGCCAAATCATTTATTCTAAATGAACGTTATGCGAAACGAAGATAATACCAAAAAACGTTATGCAGCCTTAAAATATGCCTCTTTAATTTATGCAACCCAATATGGACCCTTTCAAAAAACAGTGATATTCACAAATTAAACACTAGAAGTAAGAACAAATTAGCAGTACGTTATACTAGGCTCCATAAAATATATAATTCTTTTATGGGTCTGTGTGTACGATTATACAACAAAGTACCAAATGATATTCAGAAATTAGATCTTGATAAATTTAAAATCAAAATCAAAGAAAAGCTTTATAAAAAAAGCTTATTATAAAGTGTCAGATTACACAGAAGACAAAACAGCTTGGGTCTGAAATGCTCCAAGTACTCCAACAGCTATTTCTAATTGTCTATAGTTAATAGAGCACTATATTTAATTAAACTATTTATATTCAAATTCATATTTTGTATTTTATGACTTGGTAAGGACATATATTCTGTTTTTGTAAATGCCACAGTTAAAAAATGATGTCCTGACTGGGTGGTAGGTTAAAAATGATTTGCACGATTCAAAGTATTTATTAATTGAGTTTATTGAATAAACATATTTTGACTTTCCACTTTTTGACTTCTATGCCCATAAAAATATCTTCTAAGTACTATTTTATTTTTTAATCCGCAAACGGGGCGTAGTGCTTCGAATAGTGCGATGGTCGATTGTCACTTGTCTTTACCAATAAAAATATCGTCAACTACTTTACTTTTTAATTTGCAAACGGCGAAGTGCTTCGAATATTGAAAAAAATGTGCGATGGTCAATTTCAATTGTCTTTGTCAATAAAAAAAACAAACACTCTCGAATTGTTATCCTCAAGGGTCAGTCGGAGTGTAGACAACGAGGAACGCAATAGTAGGGCAATGCCACAGATCACCTTTTACCAAATAAAAACTGCACATGTGCTCAGTGTGATAATAATATGTGGTGAGCCCATCGCCGCTTTAGTTTTTAGTCCGTTAGTCGCTTTTTACGACATCCAAAAGAAAATAAAGAGCAGATCTCTTGAACATCGTAATTTTTAACTCCGCAAACGGCAAAGCGCTTGGAATAGTTTAACTGGTAATCGATTTTCACTTGTCTTTGGCAAACAAAGTAACTGCAACTATGTATTTAATTGTATTACTTTACACAGTCGTTAGAACCCACCGACCCGCATTGGGCCAGCGTGGTGGCTAACCCACCACTGGAGGGTTAGGTCCAATCTACCCATATCCTGTACTAGCGGCCGCTCGCAGTTTCACCCGCGTGGTTCCCGTTCCCGTGGGAATATCGGGATAAAAAGTATCCTATGTGTTAATCCAGGTTATAAACTATCTGTATGCCGAATTTCATCCAAATCCATTGAGTAGCTTTTACGTGAAAGAGTAACAAACATACACACTCACAAACTTTCGCCTTTATACTATTAGTGTGATTCCATTCCATGTAGGAAAAGCGTGGTGGGTTAGGAATGACGCCATCTACCCATCCCATGTGCTGTAGTCTATGAAGGAAGGAGCTTATAAACGTCCCACTCTGTGCCCAGTAGTGGGACGTTTGTAGGCATACGAGTATGATGGATCAGTCCGTTTGGCTACCGAAGCTTCTTTATTTACATTACGATTACGAAGTCCGTATCTCTCTTTGGCCAACTCAAAGATCCATTAACCCTTTAATACTTCTGAAAATGCACGCATATTTACTACCTCATGACGTTTCACAGCGAGACGACGGTTTTGAGACGAGGTGCCGGCTATGAACGGCTTGGAAACGAGCTTAAAGAACATTAATACGTTTTATGAGACATCCTCGTAAGCAATTTTAAAAATCCTTGCCGAGTTTCCTGCCGGTTCTTCTTGGTCAACAACAAGGTCTTCCGAACCGATATGGCGTAGTGACGTTCACAAATGTTCTTTGTGGTCTAGCTAGACAGAATAATTTATGCTTTAATTTTGTATTAAGATTAAGAAAATAAAATAAAGAAGAATAGGCGTTTTTGTATGAAACCCACCCCTTGTAAGTTCCCACATGGTAAGTTTCGAAATAAATAGTGTATTTTGTTGTAAGGACAGCAAATATGAACGAGCGAATGAATGAATGAAAAAAAAGGAAAAAAAGGGAAAATGAAAAAAAAAATGAAAAATGGCGTAAGTATAGTTAAGGCTAGGTGTTAGTGAAAAATTAAAATAACACGTTCTTAGAATTACTTTTTGAAATAGTAAACATCAAAATTAAAATCTGCGCAAATTATGAAATATTGTTGAGGCTTTATTCTGTGAAATACACCCGATGGAAACACGATTTGATAAAGTTGGCTCGATAGAATAAATTCACAAAGTTACATATTTATGTGTCATTTTATCTTCTTTTCCAGGTTTTATTCTTAAAATAAGTGATTTGATATTATGAGTCATTTACCAAAATGAAGCTCGTAAATAACTTGAGTTATTATAACCGATGGTTTTTTATTTATTACATCTATAAATTTTTTTAAATATAAAACGCGATTATTCGCGCCGCTTCGCTGTTATACCCGTCCCTTACCGTTGTACCGTCGAGAGAACGAGAGGGAAGCGTTCGAAATACCTCCCCTTAAATTCAAGAAAAAATCTTGACTTCAATTTTATATTATCGTTATTAATGTATAAAAGTATTATCTAAGTATCTGTCTATCTATTGTTATTTATTATTTTAATTTTCTTCTTCTCAATAACTTTTTTCTCCAATACCTGACAGATTTGCTGTCATACAATAAAATGCTTCACTTTTCAAGTAGGTACTTTTATTTAATGCATAGATAGATGTAAGTGTTACAAGGGGGGGGGGGCCGTTTTGCCCATTCTTCTTTCATCATCATCATCAGCACCCCTCAAACCCCAAACGGTCGCATGAGACCGCACCGACAAAAACACACTTGACTTTGTACCATGTTTTCATAGACTTACAGACTACTTTAGTATGAACAAGTTTGATTATTTCGGTTCTGTGGTTCATCTTATGTATTGTTATCGCACAATATCGCATAGTCTATGCTCCATTCTGTCAAATTTCACGTTGACAGTTACTGTCAAAAAAGTGTCAAAAAAATCCAAGAGTGACGGGTTAAAAGTCTATTTACATAAACAGTAGTAACACTTTGGCAGTCGGCCCATAATAACCCATCCATCCGTTGGCCCACTATAAAATAAGGTAAATACATTTTTTTTTAATTTTCATAGTTGATAAAAATTGCTTTGGATGATTTATTGATGTTGTTTCACAATGTTCACCTTTTCCAAACACCTGTGTAGAACTATCTATTTTAATCTGTGCCCGACAGCCGCTGTCTGCTGGCACCATCATCCCTCTGCCCTAGTTTCAATTTATCTGTATTTTATAGTAGGTACCTTTTTCAAATATTTTTTTAATTGTTATTAATTCAATTCAACACTAAGTTTTATTTAGGCTGCCTTTTTACTAGTAAGTAGAAATAGTTAAGCAGTGTAAAAAAATCCATCAATAATTGTATTAATCACAAAACACAGAAAGAGTATGATTTCTGTGTGAAGAGAGTGTGTTCTGTAGCTTAATTAATTTAATTCCTTTGTTTATGTTGTGAAGTATGTAGGATTTATGCATAACGCACCGCTTAGTTTCTTCAGCAGAGAGCCTAGACAAGTAGCAAACGCTAAACCCCTGTCCATTCGTAATTCGTCGTACAATACGCGCGCACGCTGTTGTATTTTTCACCCCCTAGACATGAGGAGCGTCACTTGCCTAGGCCTTTAGTTATCATATTATATCTCTGATATCTTAGCTTTTGACAGGTTTTTTACTGACATTCCAGTTTCAACTACAAAAGCCTTGATTTCCTTCCCTACTGTAGCTGAATCTGTTTTGAAGGAGAATGTTAAAGCTTGTGAAAGTAATTTTATAGTTATCAAAAAATCTGCACTAGAGATATAATAAAAACATTTAACACTCTCAACAAAACGTAAACCGCTGGTCTGTGGGATAATTCCGTGGACGTCGTTAAATCAGTAATTATGACGAATGCATTGACTGTGGTGTTTTTCCTGACCTAATGAAACATAGCAAAATAATCCGACCCCACTAATATTAGACCTATTTCTGTGCTACCTACATTTAGTAAAATTTTTGAAAATTTGATGCTAGACCAAATTCAAATTCATTTTTATAGATATAAACTTTTACATTGTAAACAGTATGGTTTTACTAGGGTTCGCTCAACAACTGACGCCGGTGTTGAGCTCCTAATTCAAATATTTGATGCCTGATATTTGGTGGATTCACGGGATAGCCTAGAGGTATTTTGTGATTTATCCAAGGCTTTCGATTGTGTTCTACATGAAACATTGGTCAGGAAGCTTCACGACTATGGAATTAGAGATACTTCTTTGAGTCTTCTAATCTCATACTTGAGTAACAGGTTTCGGCTAGGCGGCGTCCGTCTAGCCGCCACGCGCAACATAACCTTGCCACAGAGCGTGAGTATTGCTTCATCATTATTAAAAGTATTTCCCTCAAGCTCTTTTAACTTATAGACTGTCATCTTTTACTGGGAATCCAGACATTCGATTCTGTAGGTTTTAGAATCACTCCTTGGCAAATTGTGTCGCCAGGCGATGCAAAGCTCTTAGCCAAGGTTCACATCACCACTTAATATTTAGCCAGTTAATACTGTTCATGTCCCAATAAAGAACAAACTCATTGTTTAGTCGGATCCAATAGCATTGTTGAACATTGTGTTCTAGTTATATGTGGTAAACAATAAATTAAACAATGGTGGTTAATATTATTGGATTAACAACGCCGGAATGCTTTGGAGACCCAAGTTAAGCAGCGAGTCCCTGAATCTGATAGGTTGCTGCTCAGGTTTAAGATAGAAGACTGCGGGACCACATTCCTTTAACAATACTGACCTAAGTGTAGGGTATGTAGTAATAAGGTTCGGTATTGTCAATTCCAGGTTCTTCGAGAAGCTCGCCTCGTCTCCAGAATTTAGAGCCGTGCCCTAAAGTCTGGACGCGAGGCCCGTTTCCTCGTGGGTTCCAGCCGCTACTTCCTGCGTCGGCTGTAAGACGAGCTGACACCGCCTAGCGGACAAGCAGACGTAGACGGTTTTTTTGT
Source organism: Scoparia ambigualis (assembly GCA_963921215.1). Taxonomy (NCBI): domain Eukaryota; kingdom Metazoa; phylum Arthropoda; class Insecta; order Lepidoptera; family Crambidae; genus Scoparia; species Scoparia ambigualis. The sequence continues at coordinate 9,637,669 of OY992514.1, forward strand.
AACCAACTTATTTTATTAAAACTTTCAGTTCGCTTGTGACCACGGCCGCAGCATCGCCGCAGTAAGTTGATATGTACTTACTTATAAAGTTAATCGTGTTAGGTCCCGTTAAAACAGTTTTAATGCAATGCAACGCGATAGTTCAAAGTCTTAACTTATTTTTACTCCTTAAAACGTTTTTATATTATTTAGGGTTTTAATACCTTAACTATTACCTTTATTTTTTTTACAATCCAACTACAACAAGCGTTGGTAAACTTGTAAAACTTTGAGGATCTTCGAGTTCGACCATTGTTGTGAAATTATCTATTAACGTCGTCTCCAGATTCGGACCGAATCTTCGGTCCTGGTGCCCATTAATATTAATTATATTTTGGTATAACCCCACGGTTTTTTGGTTAATCTGGTCAAACGTTTACTAATATTTTTTTTTATAGCCCGGGTATTTTAATTTTCTTTTCAACATAATACTCCGGACGGTACTGGCTTTATCCCAACCACTCACGACCGTAGCTCTTACCGCTGAAATATTATCTGACTGGTTAGGTAGTATAACGAACGGTATAATGAAATTCATTTGAAATTGAAATTATCATAGACCCGCTGGTCACTTTCGACCCATAGGATTTTCTTGTGTTTTAGGGTGTGTAATAGCTTTGTAATAAGGTTTAGATTGATTTAGACAGTAAATTAAAGATGAAAAAATTATTATAGAATTTATATAAAATTAAATTTGAAATTGACCAGTCGGGGCAATTTCGACCAATAGTTTTTTTTTCGTATTTTCGGCCAATTAAATTAAAATAAGGAATGTCAATGCTAACCACCTAACTTAATATTTAAGAAAAATTGTTACTAACCCTCTAACTAAATAGTAGTAGTAAATTAAAATTTATATTTTTAATTGATTGTTATTGAACTGAATTTAGGGTGTTTTAGGATTATACTTATACAATATACTACCTAGCCGTTAAACTTTTTATGGTTTTATTTTACAACAAACCCACTGAAGCTTGCGTTTGGGATTTTCTTCCTTTTCCCCAAGAGGGACCAAATCTCAAATGTAACACTAGGTACACCACTGTGTTTCTAGGCATCAGGTTGGATGACAAGCTTCAGTGGATCCCACATATAGCCAAATTGTCGAATAGACTTAGCTCTGCCGCTTATGCAGTAATGAAGGTTGATACAGCTAGATTATTTTATTTCAGTTACTTTCATAGTGTAATGTCGTACGGCATTTTACTGGGGGAAACGCTGCCGACATTCAAACTATCTTTGTGCTGCAGAAGAGGGCTATTCGAGCAATATATAACCTACAGGCTAATGACTCTCTCAGAGAGAGATTTAAGCATATAAGTATAATGACAGTTGCATCACAATACATTTATGAAAATCTGATGTGTATATGTTCATAAAAATATTGAAATGTTTGCATAAAACAGTGATATTTACAAATTAAACACTAGAAGTGAGAACAAATTAGCAGTACATTATACTAGGCTCCATAAAATAAATAATTCTTTTAAGGGTCTGTGTGTACGATTATACAACAAAGTACCAAATGATATTAAGAAATTAGATCTTGATAAATTTAAAATCAAAATCAAAGAAAAGCTTTATAAAAAAGCTTGTTATAAAGTGTCAGATTACACAGAAGACAAAACAGCTTGGGTCTGAAATGCTCCAAGTACTCCAACAGCTATTTCTAATTGTCTATAGTTAATAGAGCACCATATTTAATTTAACTATTTACATTCAAATTAATGTTTTGTATTTTATGACCTGGTAACGACATAATATTTTTTTTTTTTCTAAATGTCGTTGCTTCTGTGCGCTGTGTTTTCTTGCGCTAATTCTTTGCCACAGTTAAAAAATGATGTCATGAATGGGTGGTAGGTTAAAAAAGATTTGGACGATTCAAAGTACTTATTAATTGAGTTTATTGAATAAATATATTTTGACTTTGATATAAACGCACTCTTCGCAGCTTAAACATCATTTTTTGACGATGATGATGATGTTCTTTAGTCTCTGGCCATGGTCCCACCTGCTCTGCGTACTCTGTGGCCCGCAGTAGCATCGGATGTATAAAGTGGCGCGTCGGTGGCCGCCACACATACTTACATATAACTCGGGCCATGACAAACAGCAGGCCGGCCGTCCATGGACTCGACAGATATATTTTTATTTTTGATATTTTTATTTGATATTAACATGAGCGATTTTTTATTGTTCTTTATTTAAACTTGGTGTTGTACAAACGTCGCCATTACTATTGAGAAATGTTTTAAACTCAGTTTTAGAAAATGTTAAAGATGAGGGTTTACGTAAATCGGTTTCCCATATAAACTTCCAAGTCTAAAATTTGACTAACCAGTGAGCCGATCTTAAAGAAAGTACAATAAAATACTAAAGCCAGGTGCATGTACGTACAGTAAAGTTCGTGCTATAATGTACGTAGGTAACGTGTCAAATCAGTGCCCCGGCCACGTGTACGGCACGCCCCGCGCTCGGCCCGGTCTAATATAACGCATCCATATGAGTACGCGAACAGTTTTTTTAGAAAACAAAGTACAAGCAAATGTAATGTATGACGGAAACGTAAAGAGACGTATCATGTAAGTAGCTGGTTTACATTACTTTAATTAATTAAAGCATTATGTTTTTGACTTGGTAGACGATATCCGAAGTCTTTTAACGCGTTGCCAATCTTCAGGTTTTAGTTATTTGCCCAGGAATTTTAGTGTGTAATTTTTCAAGTTGGAACAGCAACCTTTCCAACTCTTGCATTGGCGGCAGAAATAGATATAGGGGTTGATCTAGTCTATATAGATTTTAGGTAGCATTTTCGAATATATATCATAATACCTGATAGTGACAAATCCTTATTAATTTCTAAACCTATTCTTAAACCAGTTAAAATGAAAGCATCTCATTATGAAGCATAAAGCTTAAGAAGCATGTGTCATAGATAAAGTTATTTATTTGCTATGTGTCCCGTTTCGCTTTGCTCATAGGATACAGCTCAGTAACGAAAAGTTTTCTTTCATGCTTTGGGAAGTTTTAGGGAGCGCAAAAGAGTTATAAAAGTTTTCCTGCATCAAGTTTAGAACAATCAAACGAATAAATAAAACAAAAACAAAAAATAAATGCACACAGGCGACTCCACCGCGCCGCTGCGTGACTCGACACCGGAGGGCGCCGTCGCTAAAGCGCGATACTACGGGCTCGCCTCGGGCGCGGGCGGCGCGAACCAATTACCCGCGCCGCGCGCGGCATTACCCCGCCCCCCTCCGCCCGCCCGCCGCCGCCGCCGCCCGCCGGCCGACGAGTTATCTCTTCGCGTTTGCTGCTAGCCTGGTGCTATGCCGCGCCGGGAGAACGCCCGCAATGCGAAGGTTCGGGCCGAGCGGTTTTTTTTTCGCGTCATGCGTCTGGCTGGTGGCAGGGTCATGTGGTTTGATTTATTATTGTAAGAAAAAAATTGTGAATTATCACGACTAGTAATACCTGTACTAGTAGTAATTATTATGACTACTAGTACAGGTCAAGTAAGTATCTGTATATTATGTAGAGTTAGTTCATTGAAAGCCCAAAATATTCAAAGACAAAAAGCACCCGATATTGTCTTGCTACATCTATAATATGTTACATACATTTCTATTTACGCAAACAATACTCATAAAAAACACCTCAAAAAAAAGAAATAAGTACATCTCAAAGTTTCGAACGCGCAGTGCTGCAGCAGCCAGGCTTTTAGCCAAAGAGCTGTTTAAAGAGATAAATGACGATCGCGCGGCGGGGTGGGCGCGCCTGGCAGCGCGGCGCGGGCCAGATAGCCGGTCGCTCGAGTCGCGGCTGCCTTTGAGTAGTGTGAGCTATCTACACAGGCGGTCGGGGTCGCGCGAGCGGGACGTGCATGTGCTCCTTTCACACCTAACACACCGCTGACCGGTTACGGGTTTGCGATCGCTTGAAGCCGCCACCGCCGCGCCGCGCCGCCCGTCGTCGGTGACTGGTTTGCACGCACACCTCTAGGGCTGGCTACGCTACCACGTTATTCAATCAATTGTAAACTTTTTAAGGTAATATGATTAATATCGATTAAAAAATGTTGAGTTGTAGAGTCATCAGTTTCAATCGTGCAAATTACTTAAGTTTTATCAACAACTACTATTATAAAAAAGGAGATGTTTCATTCCCCATACATTTTCTGCCCCATAAAAAGAATTAATGTTACATGATCAAAATTGAATTTCTGTATTACTTAGTTTTTTATTCTGTTCTAAGAATCAACAGTGTTTGTAAACAGAGGGGTTTTAAAAAAAAAATTAATTTCTTGTAACATTTGAAATTGCCGCCGAAGATTTTACTTCAATTCATTTTTTTAAACATACAATCAAGAAGAAGAAGAAGAATCAATATAATTTATTCAGGTTGGATCGCATGTTTAGGTTACAACACTTATGAAAGTCATTATGTTATCGGTTCGTAAGTCTATCTATGAGAAGAACCGGCAAGAAACTCTGCAAGGGCATTTTTTTTTCCTTTCTTTTCTCCCTATCATAGAAGGGCACTTTCCATTACAATAATAAAAACATAAAATAGCAAAGCGCATTCAGGGATTATAATCTCAAACAGACTTATAATGTGAAACGTAATTTGTGCTACGATGCACAATTAGCATACGTTTTCAAATAAATGCTGCATCATCTAAGTGACAACTTATTTCTTTACTTTCGAACTTTACCTTTTTTCTTAACTTTAAAAAAAAATGTATATTGATTAGATTTTTTTATTTATTACTCAAAAATCCTTGATTCCAGTGCCGTAAATTATTACAAAATGGCAGATGTAGTAGTATATAGGAAATGATGTAACTTAAATTCCTTTTTAAACATAATTAGACTACAATTTCTTGAAATTATGTTTATGGGCAGAAATTGAAGATATCTCTCCTTTACAGAATGTGTTGCATGAGAGTACTTAAATGAAAAAAAAGGATTGTCAGAAATGTCAGAATCTTAGCTAATGGAAAACTGCGGTATCTGCTTTTCCACCCGGAAAACTTGCGTATCAAAACTTTAAAAAAATTGTATTCGATTTGTTAATACAAAAAGCAAAACAATTTAAACAATTTAAAAAAATCAACGTTTTTCTTAATTTACTTGCCTAACATCTAAAAGTCTCAACAAACTAAAGAGCCAAAAAACGTTCGACGACAGCCAGCCCTACCGCCCGCCGGCTTATCTATACATTTTTTCCCGGGCGCGCCTTTGTGATGTCACGAGTCGCGGCCGCCTGCCCCCGCGTAATTTACGGCGCCCCGCGAGCCGGCGGCGGCCCCGGGGACTACAGGACGGGAGCGCCGCGCCGCCGCCGATTTATGAGCTAATTTTTACAATGGCCACCGCCCGCCGCGGCCGCGATTATAAAGTTCGCTTGGGCCGGTTAAGTTGGCGGCGGCGCTGCGGCCGCTGACGTTTTGAAATTAGAACGAGGTTGAATGTTTTCTTTTTTTCCTAAAGTTTTTGCTTTAATTATTGCTTAGTGCTGCACATTTAGCCAGTGTCAAGTAAGAGATATTGTAATAGCAAATATTTTCTTTGCAGAAAGTAGTAAGTGATCATAATATGGATGTAAATGATATTGCCCTAGCTAGTCTGGCGTACTTAGCAAGCCAAACGAAGTACACAAAGATGTACCCCCCGCTGGGAATCGAACCCAAAACCACTGAGTCTACGACCGGTGGCTTACCCACTAGACCACAGAGGCGGCGACTTGTCTTTGGCAAGTGGAAAGTGTAAGTAAGCGGCACTTGCTGTGTTCCCGTCCACTCCCGCAACACTTTTGTTGCAACAGTAATTGCTCAAGATAGTCTCTTGACCAAAAAAATATCATTACAAAAACAGAAACTACGGGGGCAACGCGGCCGGGTGCAAACCGGAATAACAACTTTTTCAATGTGGGTGCATACCGGCCGGGGGCGCCGGGGGCAAACCGGACTGGAACCATAACGGCCGGACCCCTTGTTTCGCAACCACGTCTTTCTTCTGCGATTGGTATTGTCACTTCTGTGGTCGATTGTGGTATAAAGAAAACCGGCCAAGTGCGAGTCGGACTCGCCCATGAAGGGTTCCGTAGCAGCAAGTAACATCATATAAAAGTTCTTGTAGTTCGTTGTAACTTTGATCGATGTTTTAATAATATTGTATTTTTTTTTAATTAATTAATTTATGACGTATTAAAAAAAAACTACTTACTAGATCTCGTTCAAACCAATTTTCGGTGGAAGTTTGCATGGTAATGATGATATACATCATATTTTTTTTTAGTTTTTTCATTCTCTTATTTTAGAAGTTACAGGGGGGGGACACATTTTACTACTTTGGAAGTGGTAAAATGTGCAAACTATTCAGTTTAGAAAAAAATGATATTAGAAACCTCAATATCATTTTTGAAGACCTATCTATAGATATCCCACACGTGTGTATGGGTTTAATGAAAAAAAATATTGAGTTTCAGTTCTAAGTATGGGGAATTTTTTGTTATTTTTTTCATTTTTGTGTGAAAATCTTAATGCGGTTCACAGAATACATTTACTTACCAAGTTTCAACAGTATAGTTCTTATGGTTTCGGAAAAAAGTGGCTGTGACATACGGACGGACAGACAGACATGACGAATCCTTAAGGGTTCCGTTTTTTGCCATTTGGCTACGGAACCCTAAAAAGTGTGTCCGTCCGCTTGTATCGTACTAGGATATCCGTCTCCGAGGCGTTTAATTGAATTGGTTTTTGGTCTGAAAAAAATTACTTCTTTTATGTAAAATTGTGTTGCCGTCACGCTGCTGTTTCTATCACTATCTTATGTATCCTCCTTGCGTCGAGTTCCTCAATGCTGAGAGTCATGACCTCCCTTCTGCGTCACTTTTTCTCTTATGGTTTTCCTCCATCTGTTTCTGTCTCTGGTGGTATGAAGGGCGTTGTGAACTGAAGAGTTAAGAGTGGTGCGGATCTGGTCAGACCAACGTATTGGGATGCGTCCTCGAGGCCGTTTCCCGTCTACTTTGCCGGTCACGATGAGCTTGTCGAGGTTGTCACCGTCTTTCCTTACAATGTAACCGGAGTATTCGAGAATTCTGCGTAGACATTCGGATGACAGCCGCGAAGAGATCTTGAGCGTTAATCATCAAAAAATATGACTAGAATGTATTTACAAGAAGAAATGGGAGATAGGTGTGCGGACAGCGACATAATGATATGGATTGCGAAAATTCTTTTGAACATTATTCATCCAAAGATAACGAGCCGTTGAAATAAAAAAATCTACTTCAGGTGGGAAGCGAATCCACGTTTGTCCGCAGTCCGGGCGACTGCGTTGACCACTCCGCCACCTATCACCATAGTAATTTTTTCATCGCTTCGTATCATCGAGTTTATTTGAGCGTTTATAACCAGGGTAAACCGACAGTCATTGGACACCGAATTTAGTTATTCGGTGTCCAATGACTGTCGGTTTACCCCTATAACGCAAAAAAAAACAAATAAGTACAGAAAAAGATTTTCTTATGGACGCAAAGTTGCTTCGTACACAACCACTCACTCGTGGCACTTTTCGAACAAAAAAATTGGCGCAACTGTCAACGTCAAATTTGACAGAATCGAGCATAGACTATGCGATATTTTGCGATCACGATACATAAGATGTACCACAGAACCGAAACAATCAAACTTGTTCTTACTAAAATAGTCTGTAAGTCTATGAAAACACGGTATAAAGTCAAGTGTGTTTTTGTAGGTGCGGTCTCATGCGACCGCTTAGGGCCTGAGGGGTATTGTATTGTGTTGGATTGGAGTAATAGGTTATATTAGGTATCATCCATGGGACATGGGACATAAGATTTTCTTATCAACGCAAAGTTGCTTCGCAGACATTATTGAATTTTTGGCTCCGTGTTTTACAATTCCGTATTGGGTTAAAGTGACTAAATGGATGAAAATAATTTATCCTTTCCATATATAGACAACGGCCGATATGAGGAGATGGGAACATAATAAGCATTAGGTATAATCATGACCAATGATTATTGAATGTCGTGTAAATTGTCCATAAAAAGCCGTGTAAATTCAGCAAATACTCTCTGCGGTTATTACGAGTTTATCTCCGCTCGTTACAAATAAAATAAATGACATTTGAAATTGGAATGTACAAAATGTAAATTTATGCGAAATTCGAATCGATCAACAGTGACAGCAAATTTTAGTTTTGAATTTTCGACGAAGGTCGAATATGAGCCGTCATCGTAAATTATATTTGGCCTCATCGGTCGGACTGCGATAATTTAGAATTCCATTTGACGGCATAAATCATGAAAGTCGGCCATTTTCCGAGTTTTAATCATCGTTTAGAGCGTTTGTAATGTGGATTTCGCTTTTTTTTACCCCCGTAGTGGTAAACTGTTCGCGCCATATGCCTCGCCCCGCCTGCGTCGGATGAGATGATGTGGAATAATTTAATTGCCGCGGCGACGACTGCATCCGCTGTTGGCTGCGGTGTTTTTATTTTCGCCGTGTCATCGTGTGCTTACTCAACTCCGTGGGGTTTGTTTTGGATTACAAGTCGAATTGTGGACGTGAAACCTCCGCGGTGGTGTTAACTATTTTATCAAGCGTGTACCTAGGTGTTGGTACAAAGCTCAAAATTTCTTCCTTTTCGTTTTTTTTGCTTTTGACACCGTCAGTTTAAAAGCGTATGGAAACGCTTTTAAACTTTCGCGATCCATTAAAAACAAACGACGATATCGGGACCTTTAAACAGTAGTTAGCGTTAATCCCCGTCTAAATGTCCGTCTCTTTTCTTTTCCGACATTATAAACAAGCAGACTGGCAAATAAATAAACTAAGATTTTACAATGGATTTATAGGGATTTTAATTGTAATTCGTACATAATAATGTAAAGTACACAAACAATAAGGTCATTCATGAAAATGATCTTTCTCCATTTATCCCGTATGCGTTTCTACTTCCTATGCTTTTCAACCGATTTCCATGTAACTTTGGTAAGTTGTTAGGAGGATGTCATGGCATATCATGGGAAATTAATAATCTAGAGATTGTGTTTAACCTTCTGAATTTAATTTTTGACCAAAGCTCCATAGAAATTATGTCAAATTTCTCACTCTGAAGGCAAAAAATACGTTGTTATTTTTGAGTGTAGAGGAATATTATTAAACTTGAAAAAACGTGTCTCCTGCCCACCCATCGCAAGATTATTTATCTCGATTACGGCGCGCGGATTAGGGGCTCATAAATTCTAGGAATTTAAAAGGTGGCCCGCTAACAAGCGCATAATACGGGCGCAGGTAACGGCCGGCCGCCGGCATTAATTTTAATCAGTCGTGTCACCGACGACGCGGTCCTCCGCGCGCAGATGAACACGAATTTAATTGGTTGCCCATTTTGGAATGTTAGCTTTAGATTTTCGTATTCGTTTGTTCGTCAATCCGAAAAGTTTTAAATAATCATATTAAAAATGCAACATAATTTTTTACATTATTTATTATTTACATTTATGTTTTTCCTAAACTTAGATTCTTGAACTGAAAATCAAAGCGTAAAAAAATTAGAGGTTGAAAAAAGGATTAAAAATATTGTGGGTTGAAAAGGGAATAGATTTTAGGTTGAAATCGGAATTAAATAGACGTATGATGAAAAAGTGGAATGAAAACGGAAACACTCGCTTAAACACGTCGCATAGCTGGGATAGCATCTACCCACATGAATAAAAAAAGTAAACAATTGGGGAGATTGGGCAATCAATGGCCATCATGCATAACCCACCATACCCACCTTGCGACAACATCCAAAAATAGTATTTTAATTTGGTCACCCATCTGATGCCCCACACTAAGAAAATTGTTTAACGTGCAAAATCGTTAGCCGAACGCGCAAGAGTACACCATAACACCATCGAGTATTTTAGGACTTTAAATTGACAAATGGGGAGACTAACGCCCGAAATTAATAGATTATCTTTAGATTTTCTAGCCTATCAGTGAGTTTGACATAATTTGTATGGAGCTTAGGTCAAACATTTTATAGAATTCTAAACAATCTCTATACGTTATTAATTTCGGGCGTAGCCGTAATATGGACGTTATTTGGAAGAAAGAAAACGATCGATACAGTCGATACGATCCGCGGGTCGCATGACGCGACAGGAGGTCGCTCGTAGTCGCGCGGTGGCAATAGCGGCATCGATCGCCCCTTATCACCCACATTGTCATCCGGTCAATGAGGTAAGTATTCCAAATAGCGCAGCTAGCAACTAGATGCCGCGGCTGGTAGCGGCATTAATAGAATACTAACGCCTCATCCTTTCCCTTGGGTAAAAGGCGACTAACGGGCCAAAAACTGTACATACATCCAATAGCATAGAAATGGACTCACCACCTGTCACGCTGAGCACATGTGCAGTTATCATTTGGTGAAACGTGGACTGTGGAAGTGGACTGCTTTTGCGGTCCTCATTGCCTGGTCTATGACTATCTCTTCGTTGATAATAGTTGTGTATATACATATACCTATATACAGTCGTGGTCAACTAATTAGGGACAATCTCTAGTTAAGCCAAATTGTGAATTTATTTTTTATTTTCCAACGAGTCTTAACTACTCTTAACAATATTCCATATCTTTTACACGTAAGTATAATTAGTCATTGATGTGCCCGATTATACAAACAATAACAACTTCTTAAACATTAAACCTCTTTACAGTATAGCTGATAGATTATCAGTGTGCTATTTGTTCAAAGAATGCTGGCTGGCCATTTAATTAGGGACACTGAGATATTGCGTTCTATTTTCAAAATTTGAATCTCAATACTTTTTTATTTCTTCTTTTATTGTTTTGTGGTAGTTTTGGCGGCAATCCAGATTTTTAATTTTAAGTTTTGAGAATTATTTTGAAGAAATATGGGCAAAAATAAAAGTTGCGATCCAACACTACGAACAATTATCATGAAGTTTGTCGAGCGTGGTTGGTCATACCGAGGGATAGCAGAACATTTAAATTGTTCAAAAACTATGGTATGCAATGCAGTGCAACATTTCAGGCGCAATAACTGTGCCCAGGACAAAAAGATCGAGAAAAACAACTCCGCAAGAAGATAGAATGATAACCAGGTTAGCTAAGAAAGATCCGTTTCTAGGCTCTATTTTAATTAAACACGAAGTGTTTGGGGCAGACGAAAGAGCCGGTGTATCAGCGAGGACCGTTCGACGACGTCTGGTAGAAGCAGGGTTGTTCGGAAGAGTGGCTCGCAAAGTACCGTTGTTGAAGAAAGAACATAGAAATGCTCGTTTGGCGTTTGCACGTAAATATGGACATTGGACCTACGCCCAATGGCAACATGTATTATTCTCTGACGAGACCAAGATTAATTTAATTTCTTCAGATGGAAGGCAATACGTACGGCGTCCTGTAAAAGCGGAAATGAATCCAAGATTCACAAAAAAGCAGGTGAAACATGGCGGTGGAAACATTAAAATTTGGGGTTCATTTTCTGGACGTGGAGTGGGACCTGTGAGAAAAGTTCAGGGTAACTTAGACCAACATCAATACAAAACAATATTGGAGGAAACTATGCTTCCCTATGCTGAGGAGCATCTCCCTATTATATGGACGTTTCAGCATGATAACGACCCGAAACATACCGCCCGTTCAGTCAAGTCGTTTCTTACCAGTCAGTCAGTATCGGTGCTAGATTGGCCAGCAAATAGCCCGGACCTCAACCCAATTGAGCACCTTTGGCACGAAATCAAGAAAAAAGTTTCAACTTATCGTACCACAACTTTAGATCAACTTAATCAAGCTTTTTGTGAGGCATGGGCAAACATTCCTATCGAAACATGTCAGAAACTGATAATGTCTATGCCACATCGGTGTCAAGCGGTAATTACTAACAAAGGTTTTGCTACTGGGTACTGATTTTACACGTAATAAAATGGAGCTTTTAAAAATATTATAATACTGGAGATTATTCGTTTTGTTTAACTCTATTCATCATTATACTTTACTGTCCTTAATTAAATGTCCAGCTACATAATTATACCTTAAAATTTAATACATGTTCAACCTTTGATATTAAATACTTTTTTCTATTTAATTATTCTCTTATTTACAGCCATTTATAGTATAGTAATCGGACCAAATTATGCAAATAATAGGTGCTGAAAAATCAATAGGGTTTTATATTTATATGTACATAACCGGTTATTGCTCTTCACTATCTTGAATGTCCCTAATTAGTTGACCACGACTGTATATGTATGTAACTAGCGAAGCCATTCCATACAAAAAATTTGCTCAGCTACGTGACAGCGGGCTACGCGTGGGACGTAGAGGGTTGTTGCTTTGTTGGTAGCCGTTAGCCCATGCATCGTAAGTGTCGCAACGCAATGCAACTCAGTACGCAAAAACTTGCTGCGCGGTGTTGTCTCTAGTTATAATACCTTAAGAGGAAACACTACGTCGAAGTGGCATGCAAAATCCTCATACAAAACACAGAAAAACGACGTTTCGTAGTCCCCTGTTTCCTCCTTTAGAACTGGACCAATTTTTATTACTTTTTTAGCATCGTTTAAAGAAACAGATTTTCTATGTCAGTATGTTTCATTTTATTTTTTAAACCAGCAACTGAAACATTAGTTTCTGAGGGCGCTTTAAAACGGAGTGATTTCGCAAAATTTTGAAGGCTCCTGGTTACTAAATAAATGACTTAATGTAAAAACAAACAAACATACAGGCATAGAAAATCTCTTTCTTTAAAACCGATGCTGAAAAAGTATTAAAAATTGGTCCAGTTCTAAAGGAGGAAACAGGGGACTACGGAACGTCGTTTTTCTGCGTTTTGTATCAGAATTTTGCATGCCACGTCGACGTAGTGTTTCCTCTTAATGCTTATCACCCGTACCTATTGTCATATCGTCCCGTGCCTGTGGTCGCTCGCTATTGTTCCTGTTTTTAGCTTACGGCGCACATCACAAATATACATTATCAGTATTATCACTATCGAGATAAGCGCCGCGATGGGCCGATATCCTACTAAGGTAACCTGGGATCAATTCCCAGGGCAGGTACAGTGTGTTTCGGATGTTTAGATGTATAGCCTGGGTTTGTGATCACCCAGCCGCATTTGGCAAGCGTGGTAATTAAGAGGAAAAACTACGTCAACGTGGCATGCAAAATTCTCATACAAAACACAGAAAAACGACGTCTCGTAGTCCCTCCTTCAAAACTGGATCAATTTTTATTACTTTTTCAGCATCGGTAAAAGAAAGAGATTTTGTATGTCTGTATTTTTGATTTTTTTGCATTAAGTAATTTATTTAATAACCAGGAGCCTTCAAAATTTAGCGTAATCACTCCGTTTTAAAGCGTCTGAAAAACATTAAGTAGCTGGTTTAAAAAAAGAGGCCAGAATGTAAAAAAAAAATCAAACATACAGACATAGAAAATCTCTTTCTTTAACCGATACTGAAAAAGTAATAAAAAATGGTAAAGTTCTGTTGGGGGAAACAAGGGACTACGAAACGTCGTTTTTCTGTGTTTTGTATGAGAATTTTACACGCCACTTCGACGTAGGTTTCCTCTTATGGCAATACCGATCAATTGTAGCGATGTAACATTCAAATGATGGAGACATTCGTTCAGCCACAGTAAAAAACTGTGGTTCAGCAGAAAGGTTGTAAAAGAAATTTTCATTAGGGGCCTTAGAAAGCCTTTGTGCCTTCTGACGGTACTTGTCTTCCTTACCTTACCTTCCTTATTGCACATTAAAATCTGTTTTTATCACCTTTTAGAGAACTAAGAACATTTTGTTTGCGGTATTTCCATTTTTTATATTTAGACCGATTTATCCCTCGATCGGTAGGCACTGCTAACCATTTTTTTTTTTTTTTTTTAATTGGCAACGGGTAAGCGCTTGGCCTTCATCTCACCTGATAGTAAGTGACGATAAGGCCGAAGGTGGAAGCGCGCTTCACCCGGAATCCTCAACCACTGAGGAACTGGCTATCTTATCTCAAACTGCCGGAACACAACAATGCTATAAACATCGTTGTTATGGCGACAGACTTAGATAAGATGGTGGTAGCTAGCCAGGCGGACTTAACAGCCCTACCACCAACCAAACCGAGCACACAAAGATGTACCCCCCGCTGGGAATCGAACCCGGGACCTCTGGGTCTGAAACCGGTAGCTTAGCCACTAGACCACAGAGGCGGTTAAAATCATCGCATCGCACGGTAACTATAACTACAACACTGGCGTAGCAGTGGCAGTGTCGAAATATTAATGGCGCGGATCTCCGCAGAGGGATCAAATGAAACGAAGCCCGGAGCGCGGCAGCCGGCACGCACAGCGAAGTGGGGGGCAGTAGCCCAACCCATAGAAATTAAATGAAAATTGAAATTAAATTAAATTAAATGAAAATTGAAATTAAAGCCATAAAAAACCGTAAAATTAGCTTGTGTCATGTCATGTGTGTGGCTCATGGGCTACAAACGCCTGACAGCAAAACCCCGCCGCACGGGCCCCCGTTTTACATGGAATGGCTAGGTTATATTAATACTTCAATGGTTAAATGCGAGAAATCGTATCGTCATAACTTTGTTGGCCTATAAAAAAAAACTATTATTAATATAATCCTCGATAGATTAATAGTATATTGTAAAAAATCGTTCGTACGAAAAATGTAGATCAGTATTTTTTTGGATTTATGTATCTTTCAGTTATTCTTGAAACGGCATCAGGCGGCCCCGGAATGGCAGTCTAGATGTGACTGCTGTGCCCAATCACAGGATTATAATACGCCAACATTAGTACCTTACCAATAAAAATGGCTTGTAAGGGCATTGGTACATTTATCAGTTCCGAATTAGGTCCGCAATACAAATTAAACTGCCATTTCTGTTATAGCCGTCATCCGATGCGGCTGTGGGTAGGCAGAAGAAGTAACTTAACAGTATTCAAAGTATATTATCAGTGTTTGTGCATCAGCAGTTTTAAGTGAAATAACTTGCCCAACAGACCAGTTTTCAACCCAAGATTCTTTAGAGTCGTTAGCGTGGTCAATAGTTAATTGGTAGGCTTTAACGCGAATGGCCCACTCTATTTGATAGTTACCACAGAATACCCACTCTTTTCGATCGCTACGAGCGTCTGACGTCACTTACGGACGTTATTGGACGTCTAAGTGTAATAAGCTTTTTTTTTTTGTAGTTTTACCTCAATAATACTTATTCATTTTGATATCTTATCTTAAATCGTCGGTATTTTAACACAAAATTACCGCCTCATTTAGGTCTCTTGTAAGTGTTATAAATTGACCCTTATTAGTCAAACTTATATCGCAGATAGGTAAAGAAGTATTTTTAGTCTCGCCATTCACCCGGTCATCGAGCAACTAAATTCAAAATTTAATGTGTGGTATCTAGATGATGGGACTCTTGGCGGCGATGCATCAACTGTCCTTTCGGACCTCCTAATCCTAGTCCGCGAGTTCCAAGCCATTGGTTTGGAGCTTATTTTTGCTAAGTGCGAACTTTTCATAGCGGACAGTTGCGTCGACAGACACGGTATAATATCCAGCTTTAGAGACGTTGCTCCTCTCTTAAAAGTGATAGACGAAAGTTCTGTTCACCTCCTGGGGTCTCCTATTCTAGATGATTCCTTCCAAAATTATAATCATCAAAATTACAAAATTTTAGTGATACATTAGACCGCCTATTCAAAATAAATTGTCACATGGCTTTCGCTTTAATTTGCTATTACCTTTTCGTTCCTAAGTTCACGTATGTCTTGCGGTGCTGTCAGCTGTGGAAGTTTCCTGACCTTCTTGCCAGCCTAGATAGCACTATAAAACATACACTGTCTTCCATTTTAAACATTAACTTCAGTGACCGCCCTTGGACCCAAGCATCACTTCCAATTAGATTCGGTGGCCTGGGTATCCGTAAAACTGCTGACGTTTCCCTCCCGGCGTTCTTGTCCTCGGTCCATGCTTATCTACCACTTACAAACAAAATACTGGACCGAACATCCAATTCCTTTTTGATACCCTACATGGACGAGGCCAAGGCCGCCTGGAGCGCATCTTGCCCGTGTTCTGATCTTCCAAACAACACCTCCTCCCATAGGCTTTGGGACGGGCCCCTCTGCGAACTGTTGCGAAATAACCTTGTCAACAAGTCTTCTAGTTCCGCAGAGCGTGCCCGCCTTTTAGCTGTAGGGAGATGGGAGTCGGGTCTTTGGTTGCAGGCACTACCCTCATCGAATACGGGTACTTTGCTAGACCGCAGCACTTTTCGCCTAGCCACTGCCCTGCGTCTTGGCGCCCCCAGTATCGTCCCCCATCAATGTCGTTGTGGCGCACCGGTAGACACCCTCGGACACCATGGGCTGTCCTGTACACGGAGCGCTGGCCGCATTGCCCGCCATCATTCTTTGAATGACATCGTTCGTCGAGCTCTAGTCACCGCTGGAGTGCCTGCCGTACTAGAGCCCGCCAGCCTGGCACGCGATGATGGCAAGAGGCCGGACGGCATGACCCTGGTACCTTGGAGGGTGGGACGGGCACTGGTGTGGGATGCTACATGTGTCGACACGCTTGCCCCGTCCCATCTTCCAAGTTCATGCATCATTGCTGGCTCGGCTGCAATTAATGCGGAGAACCTCAAACGGCGCAAGTATTAGAATCTGACTGGAGATTTCATATTTGAGCCGTTTGGGGTAGAGACGTTAGGACCGTGGGGTTTGGGTGCCCACCAGCTCTTTAGAGATATTTCTAAAAAACTGGTGGAAGCCACCCGAGACCCCAGAGCCAGCAGCTATCTGGGTCAACGCCGAAGCCTCGCCATCCAGCGCGGCAATGCGGCTAGTATTCTGGGTACTCTGCCTGATGGGGATGATCTGGGTGAATTCTTTTTTTTATAGTTTTCTATTTATGTTTTTAAGTTGTAAATATTTTAATATTAGAAGTTACTTTTGTTATTTTTATAATAATATCTAATATACTTAGTGTATATTGGTATATTAGATTAATATAATTAATTACATTAATTATTTACAATTAATTACAGTACTTAGAAAAACAACATTCCAATATTAAAGAGTATGAATATGGTAAAGAAGTAAAAAAATTAATGGAGAATGAAGGTTGGTTTTTTAATGTGCAGTATTACAGCCCGAGTTTGTGATCACCAACCTACCCGCTTTTTGCAAACATAGGCGTGGTCAACTAGGGATGGGCCGAAATTCGTTTTACATTCGGTTTAACCGAATTTCGGCAGCTTAAAGCGAATTTCGGCATTCGGCCAACATTCGATTCAAATGCCGAGCTTTCGATATAAGAAAATATTGAAATAACACTTGAACTTTTCTTACACTCATTGCAACAAGAAAATATATCTATTAAGTACTTTACTTCGTTAATTCACTTAAAATAACGTAGATAATAATGTAAACAATAACGCAATTGTTGCGTGGTTATCATATTTGCGAATGACCGGTCGGCCGGGACGGGAGACGAGGGGATTCGTCGCGGGTTGCGGCTAGGTTGCGGGCGGGATGCAAGGTAGCGCGTAAACTAGTTAGATTATTAGAACGTGTTGTAGTTGTGATAAAGAAAGCGCCGTTATAAAACCAAACCTCGGCCACAATTCGGCAGAATTTTGATTTTTTTACCGAATGTTCGGCCGAAGTTCGTATTCGGTTCAAACCACATTCGGCCCATCTCTTCAATAAACCCATACATACCCATTAATTGGAATTTTTTTCCCTGTAGTGGGACGGGACTATACACACATATTATAAAGGCTAATTACTTTATTTTGGACTTTTGGCAGCCAACATGTTAAAGAATGCGAGACAAGACAACGCAGCCGCCTGGATAGCGGAGGATGCGGGTTCGATTCCCGCCTGAGATAGACATTTTTTTAACGTTTCGTTATCCTTGAGAAACAAGTAATTAATAAGAATGTTTCAAAACTCTGAGGGATACTTCAACGCGTTCCTGAGAAAAAAGAGCACTGACAGACAGACAGAAGACGGACAACGTTTTTATTTGGAGGTAATGAAACCGGGTGCGTATCATTTCATATAATGACAAATGAACTAATTTCAAAGAACATAACGTTCATTGGATATAATTTTTACTTGTTCTAAATACACTTCGTATAACAACATTACGTATATTATTCATTTGATATAATACTCATATTCTCTAACAACTTATTCTATAAAGCTATAATGGTAGAATAATCATATTTTATAACTTCATTTGTTATAATTTTTGCTTAAAAATAAGAATAACATTTTAACCCTAAATTGATTTCAAATATTGTCTTAAAAAGTTAATTATGGTTGTGCTAAAAAAGTCAGTGACAGAAACGAATCGCGGCAAAACCGACTCCACGTAGACTTGTCTGCCCTACGCTAGAGTGTAATTCTATCCCGCGTAGGCGCGGAGGGGCGAGGCGGCCCGCGAGCTGAGGAGCAGGTGGGTTTAACGCTCGCTGCCGCGGCTGAGGCTGGCCGGCTAAGCCCGCCAGCAAGCCGAAGCTGCGGTGGTGAGCGAAAGCCATCTGCGACGATAAGCTCGTGTGGGACCGCCGGAGTCCCGCAGCGCCGGAGCAGTGACAGAAAACATGCCTGCTTGCATGCTGCATGCCTGTTTGCATGCTGCATGCCTGCTTGCATGTTGCATGCCTGCCTGCATGCTGCATGCTGCATGCCTGCTTGCATGCTGCATGCTTGCTTGCATGCTGCTTGCTTGCTTGCATGCTGCTTTCTTATTACATGAGTAATGTTTTATATCATTTGATTATTATATCAAATGTACATTATATCAAAGGTACATTATATCAAAAGTATATTATATCAAATGAAATTATAGAATCTAAAATTATATTAAATGTTTATTATATTAAGTTAGTTGTTATATCAAATGAAATTATACGAAATGAAATTATATTATCTGAACGTTAGATCATAAGTAATTATATTAAACATTACACACCCAATGAAACCAGTTAACAAAAATATGAAAAGTTAAATATAAAATTACAAACAACGAAGGTGTTATACCGTCACCGTCGAATTATAACGTAATTGTAACATCGTAACCACCGGCTGCCCTTAATAATGAATGAGCGATCGCGGCGCCAGAAGCCATCGGGGACGAATTGCAAGGGTTGCCGCGCCGCCGCCGCTGAAATTATTAAACTGGGCCAATCGCAAAGCCTGACACTCCAAACCGTCCAAACTTTCTGGACACCTTTCGTACCCTCCGCTTCTGGTACGTTCAGTTCACGAGAAACACAGTGTTTTGTTTTTTAGAAATTCTGAAGCTTTTTTTGAAACGCGAAATCGTTTGGCCATTATTGTAGTACTAGCGGCCTCTCTCGGTTTCACCCGCGTGGTTCCCGTGGGAATATTGGGATAAAAAGTATCATACGTGTTAATCCAGGTTATAAACTATCTGTATACCGAATTTCATCCAAATCCATTTAGTAGTTTTTACGTGAAAGAGTAACAAACATCCATCCATACTTACAAACTTTCGCGTTTATAATATCAGTAGGATAAAAACAGCCCACGTGGTCTGTGAGTATAACGCACCTCGTTTTAGTCAAGTGCCATACTAATTCTCGTCTTCGTTACCGTGGTCAAATTGTAAATAAAATTTGCACTATCCTTTCTGGGAGATGACCACAGAACCCGCATTATTAATTAGAGGTTTGAAAATGTGACCACGGACCCAGCGACCCTGCTTACAGTCGCATTATTACAATAATGGTTTAAAAATGATTAGAAACACGGTTGTAATCTAAGTAAGTAAATAAAAATGAATCGCCAATTAATGTGTTTGCTAAGCGCAAAACTCGAGAACGGCTTGACCGATTTGACAGATTTTTTTTGTTTGTGTTTTTAATGGTCAGGGCAAGGTTTATTTTAAAAAAGTTTGGAAATTCGTCACGATGTACGGGGTGTTAACGCGGACGAAGTTGCGGACGGGCGGGCCGCTAGTAATATATACTAATATTATAAAGAGGAAAGATTTGATTGTTTGTTGGTTTGAATTAAATAGGCTACTGGACCGAAACTACTGGACCGATTTAGAAAACTCTTTGACCATTAGAAAGCTACATTCTTCCCAAGTGACATAGGCTATGTTTTATCCCGATATTCCCACGAGAACAGGTACCATGCAGGTAAAACCGCGAGGATCCGCTAGTATAATAAGTACGATTTTACTATACTAACTGAATATTATAAATGCGAAAGTGAATTTATTTATTAGTTACGCTTTCACGCCTTATATCGCTAAACGGATTTTAATAAATTAATTTTGGTATAGAGATAGATAAGATAGGGCCCTGACCTGACGGTTAAAGGATACTTTTTTCTTTGAATAATCAACGCGAGCGAAACAGCAAGCAAAAACTAATAATAACTGGTAAATTAAGGTAAAAACCGGCCAAGTGCGAGTCGGACTCGCCCATGAAGGGTTCCGTAGCAGCAAGTAAACATCATATAAATGTTCTTGTAGTTCGTTGTAACTTTGATCGATGTTTTAATAATAGCGTATTTTTTATAATTAATTAATTTATGACGTATTAAAAAAAACTACTTACTAGATCTCGTTCAAACCAATTTTCTGTGGAAGTTGGCATGGTAATGTACATCATATATTTTTTTTAGTTTTATCATTCTCTTATGTTAGAAGTTACAGAGGGACGAACACACATTTTACCACTTTGGAAGTGTCTCTCGCGCAAACTATTCAGTTTAGAAAAAAATGATATTAGAAACCTCAATAACATTTTTGAAGACCTACCCATAGATACCCCACACGGATGGGTTAGATGAAAAAAAAATCTGCTTTCAGTTCTAAGTATGGGGAACCCCCAAATTTTTTTGTTTTTTTTCTATTTTTGTGTAAAAATCATAATGCGGTTCACAAAATACATCTACTTACCAAGTTTCAACAGTATAGTTCTTATAGTTACGGAAAAAAGTGGCTGTGACATACGGACGGACAGACAGACAGACATGACAAATCCATAAGGGTTCCGTTTTTTGCCATTTAGGTACGGAACTCTAAAAATGAGTGAACTTCGATACGAAAATGGCACCTGACCACGGGCCCTGATCAAAACGTAAGACTTTAATTATACGAAAAGCAAAAAAATATAAAAGATCTTTAATGCTTTTAATAGAAAATTTAGCGTAAATGACGTCTGTGGTAATTACAACTTATTTATTACATACATTTCAGTAAGTATCTCACATTAAACCAAAAAATTGGTATGCAAAACAAAGAGAGTTACAGTTAAAAGATAGTTTATCAAACGATAACGGATTTCATTTCAACACATTGTTTTGTATGCACTGTTCACGTGAGAAAACCTAAGTGCATAGCAGCATTACAGCAGTGTCAGTCACTTTTAAAAGTATCGTAACAATCGGATAAAGAAAATAGAGAAACTCCTTTTTTATGTCTGTGTGTGACCAAGTGACTCAAAATGTCAAAGCGCGCAATGTGATAATGAAAAATAAATTTGGCGGGAAAAGCAATTACGTCAGCTTTCTGACCGGAATAGCGAAGGTAGCACGGTTCGTGTACCAGCAGTCAGAGTGAGTTAGTGTTATAGTTAGTTTTTCTCTTTGAGTTTCTTTTAAGAAATGACAAAAAATTAAGAAATCATTGGGGTTGTCCACAACATACGGAACATCCTACTAATATTATAAACGCGAAAGTTTGTAAGTATGGATGGATGTTTGTTACTCTTTCACGTAAAAACTATTGAATGGATTTGGATGAAATTCGGCATACAGATAGTTTATAACCTGAATTAACACATAGGATACTTTTGTCCCGATATTCCCACGAGAACGGGAACCACGCGGGTGAAACCGCGAGCGGCCGCTAGTATTGTATATTTAAATCAGCATTGTTGCACCCTAATCCGTAGAGCACGAAGAAGGTTGTGGCGCATGGTATTAATTTGGACATTTTCAAAGTTCAAGTGGTTGTGATTATGGGAGTACATGAAGCAAAATAAGTGTAAGTATCATAGGATCGATCGTAGCAATCATAGCACAAAAGAAATCAGTGGTGTAACGGAACCAAACAGACAAAACCTTTTTTATATAGAAAAGCTAATAAACCTTTTTGATAATGTAAAAAAGTATAATATTGATATGTGTACTTAACAGAAAAAATTAATAAAATGGATGAAAGCTATTGAAGGGATTTTGATTTTAAATTATTATAGAAAATATTTTAGATTGGATACAAGTGGTTTCTGCCTTTCCCTCCGAGAATCAGGCGCAGGGGAGACATTGTATGTAACTTGCAAATCAGGATGGCAACCTTAAAGATAAATCTACAAGAGTGCTACAAGCGTTTGACGTCACTGGCGTTATCGGACGTCTTAGTCTAATGAGCGTTTTTCCGTAGTTTTTCCTCAATTAGTATTACATTCATATTGATATCTTTGTTCCTTCATTTACCTGAAATTGTAGGAATGTTTTAATTATAAATACCGCTTCTCTTGTGAGTGTTACTAATTTCTCTTTTATAGTCAAACTTACATCGCAGATAATCAGACTGCGTGTGACTATTTGTTGCTATATAGCATGTGTGTCAAATGATAGAGAAAAAAAGTTACCCTTATACCCCTGAGCTGATTCTTAAGTTTAAGGATAAGAAGCATAATTAGAATCGCCTGACTTAGTTCATTTCTTAAAAGTGGCACTGTCTAAAAGTCTAAACGCTCCTCAAATACTTGATATGTATAAAAAATGATTTATTTTTAAGAACAACAAAGTCTTCATAGAATACAATAAACACATCTTGAACTGGTTACCATACAAATAAATCGAAACTGCGAGCGAACGCCTATCGAATTAGACCCCCCCATCTACAAACGCGCCGCGCCGCGCGCCGTCTACGCTACGCCCGACAGAGATTGCCAATGAAAGCTATGATGAATAGGCGCGCCTGGGCGCGTAGCGATAATGACGTCTAATCTCTTGCGGCGCTATGCGCGCCTGGTAATGCGGTGGCACACTTCACCTGTCCTTGGTGCTTGGTGGCTTCATCAGTTTCAACACGACTTGCTGTCGTCGGTTGCAAACGAGCATCTGCATTTTCTTTATCCCAACTTGTGATCCCAACTCAACACTGTTGTAAGGAGGATTTTGTTTCTTATATTTATACGAGTAAGTATATGTAGATGAAATCAACCTTCGCAATTTGTTTTAAAAATTTCTTAAATTCTGTCTACTGATGATGATGATTTTTGTTAGTAGATAATTAAATTAAATCTTAGTTCATGTTTGAATTAATTTCCTTCTTTCCAAACTTCATCAGTATCACGTTTGTGAACACAATATGATGAATACATAATAGACGGCGGCGGCGGCGGCGGCGGCCGGCGGCGCGCGGCGCGGGCTACTTGGAAACGAAACGGTTATTGGTGTTGTTGTTGATGATGAAATCAAACCTTCAAATGCGTTATGTTTTCCTAGTACTTTAGTTACCAAAGTCACCTGTTTGCTTCTTTGACGTGCGAAATATATAATAGCAATCAAGGTCACCAGTGTCCACCACCTAGCTGCTAGCATGCGCTTGCATACAAACAAGCTTTGCAGCTAATCTAATCCCCTATCTTTTAAAGATCATAGTAATTTGTCCGGTCAGACTTACTGACGTTTTGGCAGTGCCTTCGCTGAAAAAATATTAAAGTTAAAGCAGGTAGGTAAAAATAATAATTGTCTTTACCTTTAATGGTGGTGTTGGGATATACAAAGGCGGGTCGTTCTGTGATCCGGAGTATATCTCCATACCATCAGCTCCCCGCGCGCCTCCGTCTGCGTCAGCCACGCTATATCTGCACACGATGCCATCAGCAGGCTTCGCCTCGTACCCCGGAGGCTTCCCGACGTGGAATCCCTTCGCCTTCACCCAGAAACGAAACTTCGAACTATCCGAACTATTACATTCCTCTCCACGCAACGTACGCAGAATCCGGGCGTACTTTTTCAGCGTAATCGTTTTAGTTTTTGCCAAATCTCCGTAGGTTTGTATCACCCATGGCTGGTAAGTCGAGAACAGGTCCAGCTTCGGGTCCCCGGTTTGCACCTTCGGCCGCTTGTTGTTGTTCTGCTCATTCTTTTTGTCGCCCTTGGAGCTGCTCGCTGCCGATTTGCGTTTTGACGGTTTCCGAGGCGTCTTCTCAGGTATCGCTTCCTGTGTCAACTTTTTTCGGAGGCCTCTGTCCGATATCATAGCCGCAGCCATTTTGAGTTTCGAACACTGCACTCTTAATTAAAACATTCAGTCATACATCCTCATAAGTCACTGGATCTTTCACTAGAACAACCGTTACATTAATGCCCGTTCCTCTTTTGTTTTGGAACGCAGCATTCGCAAAATCGCTCTGGGATTGTTTGCGAGAAAAGTTGCCGAACGCTAAACTTCTGGGGCTCCGTGCGTATAACTTTCTGAATACGAACTTTTGGCTGCAAAGTTTGCTACATAAAGGACTTTGTACACAAACTTCTGTCGGGGCGGAGAGCGGTACCTTCGACCTGTGCTGTCTGGATACCTAGTTACCTATGTGTTTCTGAATTTATGAAACTAAGCAATACTTGCGTAGGTACCTATAATTTTCCTGAAAACTACGTATTGGAAAATGCGTTTTTAACTACTGAGCCGTGAAAACCAAGATATAGGGTAAAACCATTCGAGTTAATTTACTAAAGAAAGGATCTAATTAATTAGGCAATTAAGAAACCTAATTAAATTGGTCAATGATCCGGATAAAGTTGTCAAAACAAGAGGACCAACTTCCGCCGCTAACGTAAACAGGTGCCGCTTCCGTCCTACGCCGAAACTAAGAAAAAAAAACCGCGCTACACCGCGTTCCAGAACCAAAAAGTACCAGGCATGAAGAGGTGGCCGGGCGATCGACGGCGACGTAACCGCGTATGTAATGATGTATCCCGGCGCGGGACAGCGCGACACAAACCCAATGCAAACGGCCGCTCGCGTGGGGCGCGCGCGGTGCACTGACTGCCGCCGGGCCGCTGGCGTCTGGGACGGGCCGGCACGTGCGGACCGCGCTAATTGCCCGCAAAACAATCGGCGATCGGCGGCCCGCGCGATAATGCCCCGTCCTTCGCGCAATAACGCGTGTCGCCATTGTTTGCGCGCGGGTATGCGGCGCGCACGGATTAATGCCGCCACTTCGCTAGCTCCAAGGGTATTCGAATTTCGAAGTTTATCTAACAGATGGAACGTAAGTCTAGCTAGGTCTTGTACTAATAAGACGTATTCTATGGCTAGGTAGCTTACACGATTGTATTTTGTTTCTGCTTGGCTTTGTGAATGGCACCATTATGTAGAGGCACTGACATGAGTAAAAGAGGTGTCGTCCTACTATATTATTATGTCACTACGTAGAAGTTTATTCTTAAGGAGCGCAAGTCTAGCTACCTAGGTACCCTGTCACGGTAGCATAGCTGGTAGTGTTTTGTTTTTCGGTAGCTATGTGAACAGAAGCTGAATTCAAAAATAAAGATGTTGATGAAAATTCTTTCTTACTCCAAAACGGTATTAGATAACTGACCCCAACGATTCCACCATTCTAGCGAACACACGTTTTTTACAGTGTAATGTAACTACTACACACCTAGGATACACAACCCAAGCACACTATCATAGTTTTAAGATACCATACTTGAGGAATGAGAAATAAGAACGAGGAAGAACGAGAGTGTACCCAGCGCGTTTTTTTTCATAATGATTTGGTTAGGCCGTGCTTTTTACAAAAAAAATCTTCCTCACTAATCTTGTCCTGGGCATTAACAACACAACAAAAAAGGAATTAGTTAAATGCAGCCAGCGGTCTGAAATTATGAAATGTTGTGTGAATTTTTTTATTCACCATTCGATATTACGTTTTTAACGAAAACAAGAATATTGTATGGCAAGACGACAGCTCGTCTCGTTTGGAGGCGTTGCGTTGCTCTAATGCCATAAAAACTCGTTTCAGTTAATGAAAATATAGTGAAATACGGGGACATGCTTGCGGTAACTTGGAGCCAGCTTGGTTTGGTTGGTTGTACGCATTGAAGTAAGTACATTATAACTCAATGGTTGTAGTACTAGCTAGCTATTACCACTACACCACACACACTTAGGGTTACCATTTAGGAATTTGAAAAGTCCTGACAAAAAGCCTGACATTTTGATAAAAGTCCGGCTTTTTAGTCACAAAATTGAAACATTACTCACTTTTTATGTTTTGTTTTTAGATAAATGAGAAGCTAATAAAGATTAAAGACTTACTTACTTGATATTAGTTAAAATGTAGTTTTTTTTAACTTTTATGGTCACTACAATTAGTAGCTGAATAGTTACTCCGTGATCATAGTGCAATGCAACTGCGTCGAAATATCGGGGACTCAAAACTGGTAAAAATCCCGTTTTTTCATAAAAATAAATGTAGTTTTGTTACTTATATTCCAAAATCCGGACAAAGTAAAGAGCCGGACAAAGTCCGGACCAGAGACTAAAAATCCGGACTTGACCGGATTAATCCGGAGGTATGGTAACCCTACACACACTTATCTTAGTCTGTCGCCAAACATAAAAGAAAAATCAAAATTTCTTTATTCAGTAAGCTTAAAATAAGCATTTTGAATTGCCGGAAATTTAATTTTACTTTTATGGATGGATGGATAGGCATAGGAACCCACCCACCCACCCCACCCATTCAGGATGTCTTTTAGCTGTGGAGAAGAACGGGCACAAGAAACTCCACTGATAAACAACGATGTTTATTACACACGATGTTTATTACACAATAAACAACGATGTTTATTGCATTGTGCATTGACGATTGCATTGACGACCTCCTTGGTCGAGTGGTTTGTACACAGGTTTTCATGGTGTCGCAGCGCCATCTCTGAGGTCCCGGGTTCGATCCCTGGTCGGGTCAATTTAGAAATTATTGTTTTTCTAAATTGTCTCGGGTCTATGTATAATAAGTAGGCATGTATTTAAGTATTTTAAGTATGCTTAACCGTTGTCTAGTAACCATTTAACGAGTTTCATAACGAAACTTTTCTTGGGCTAGATAATTGGTGTGAATGTAGGAAAGTTAATTATTTATTTATTGTTGTGTTCTGACAGTTTAGAGATAAGATAGCCAGTTTCTCTCCTTAGTGGTTGAGGATTCCGGGTAAAGCGCACTTCCACCATTCGGCCTTATGGTCTTACTAACCATCAGGTGAGATGAAGGCCAAGCGCTTACACTACGGCCCAACAAGGCCCAATGGTTTATAATAACCCAAGGTCTCGAACCAGCAGGCCCACGATACAAATTACCTTTTTTATGTAAATACAGTCCGGTGTATGCGCACCGAGGGCGACCCGGGTTTTATTTATAGGGATTTCTATTCGCCCAGCCCAGCCCAGCTTTGAAAAGCCACCCTGCTTTATAAGTTATTATTATAACGATTATAACCTTATTACTAAGTATCATCATCTCTTCTCGTCCACGGAAATGGCTTGCAGCCACGGATGACGGATTCTATGTAAATTGGATACATAATATAAAAAAACAAGTTCAAGTTACCTACTCAAAATTACAAAAGTAAATTTATCGTACCCTCCAGAGAATCTAATTAAAGTTTAAAACTAAGGCTCGTATTCTAAAACCAAAATCACACTCAAATCTCTGCTTGAGTGAAGTTAGAAAGGGATGGCGATATATGCGATGGATAGCACCATCTCTTTCTAACTGTACTCAAGCAGAGATTCAAGAGTGAGTTTGGTTTTAGAATACGAGCCTTAGACACCGTGTGGTAATACAGTGCGCGTGCGCCGCGCCGCGCGCCGTCCGCGCGTCTGCGCCTATCTGAAATACAGCGCATGTGATTCATAAGACCAATTTTCAGTATACAGAAAAATATTTCTTAGCACTCTAGACATAGAGCCTATTTTGTAAACGTATTAATGTAGTATTGTGACTTTTTGAAGTTGGTCATAAAGTATGCGCGCGCATCGAGCACGAGACGATGCGCACGCGCCGGCGCTCTTGCGCGAAATGTGCGCATATTACTAGGCGCCCATACAACGTGAGGAGGTGTAGGATCGATCGGGTCGCGATTCGTGACGCGCGGCCTCGACTTCTCTTGCTTTGCCGCCGCGCGCCCGCGCCATAGTATGTATGCCCGCGCTGCCGGGCGGCGGCGCCGGCGCTGTTGCTTACGTTCAGTGACTCAGTGATTTTATGTCCGTTCCACATCATGCAATAATAGTCTTTGACGTCTTTACTTTTAGGTTGATATTAAAGTAAACCTTTATAGTGTATACAAATTTAGTCTTTATTTGTAGCATGCTAAGGTTGATATTATTAGTTTGACTTCTTGTGGATTACCAAAATATGTTCTGGCCATAACAAAAATTCCTTCGAACTTATGCAGCCCTAGGAACTTGATGAACACATTAGCCATGATTTTGGATCAATGATTTTTTTTATTTACTATGCCGATCGCGGATGATGAATATTCTCACAGATTGTATTAAAAAGTTACAATTTTTTTTAGAAACATTTCGTCACTGATTTAACTTTTAGATCTACTTACTTAATTAATAAACTATGATATTGTTCTTACTAATATCAATTCCATCATCAAGTAACTAATTAATCAGTAATCAATCACGTAATAATAAATTGTCATTCATCATTAATGATGATAATATTACGTAGTTACACTAATTTAATTAATCATACTATAAAATAGTAATTTGTTTCATGTTATTGGAGCAAGATCTCACGCTACCAGAAGAAGAAGTCAAAAGACACTGTTAGAAAGAAAAGAGTAAGGATTTTCCAATAGGGATGAGATTCCGATTGTGACGCGATATTTAGATGACATTAAATCGAATCAATCGATTCGATGTTGCTTCATAATGTCGAATTGTACTAGGATCCCATGAAGGTTAAGGCGGTTCGTGTTGTTGTGATCTTGATCCTCGCTAAAAGCGCGCCGCGCGCGCACTCGCGAATGCGGCATGCATACCTGCTGCTTTGCTTGCGAAGTTTGATTATAGTTACAACTGATTTCGAAAGATGGCGTTCACAGTCACGCACGCCTTTATGTTTGCTATTTTAATTTAAAAATATTTTTCGATTCGCAATAAAAATAATGATTGTAATAAATCTAAAGAATACCAATAACTCTTGTGTGTATAATTGATCAACCAACACAACGAAGAGACACAGTATAAATATAATATTTATACTGTGGTATAGTAGAGCTAACACACATTTTCAAACTAGCGCTCTCCTCGTTGTCACAGTCGTTGTTTTGTGCTACAACTTGCCCCACATTGCACATACGGTAATTCTGCCGAAGAGTACCAGGCAAACATAAGTTACAGGTGCTCGAAATAAAGCCAGCGTCACCGGTTTCTTTTCTACGTGTGTGGATATATCAATGGCTACATACAATACATCAATCAGACATTCATAAAAACAACTATTAAATAATTATCGCACTATGCTTATTGATTACGAGTGGGAGGGACTTTGTGCGAGTTGAGTAATAAACCAATGACGACCTCCGTGGTCAAGTGGTTAGCACGCCGCGCCGCGCCGCCGGATCAGGCGTCAGTACTCAGTCGCCATTTTTGAGGTCCCGGATTCGTGGTCAGGACAATTTAGATTTTTTTTAAAATTGATTTCGGGTTTGGGTGTTAAGGGGATCCTGCACGAAATTGTGAAAATTTACGTACTTTTAAGTTACTTGTACTATGCGCTGAATTAGTTAAATACACTAAAAGAACTTACGTAAGTTAGCCTGATCATTGTACAAGGTCGTGGCCTTGTTAAAATTTGAAACAAATTCTTTAAACAATAACAAACTATAATGACTACTAAAAACATTTTTTTTCGACAACTTTCTTAATTGTACCAATGAAACAATAATTCTTACATGAAAATATTTGTATTGATATGCCGCAGGTCACCCCCATCTTAAAAAAGTAAATTTTAATTTTTAACACGTGATGGTTTTGTACATTTCGCAGAATAAAAACATTGCTCTAATCAATTTAGTAGGTCTGAAACTTCAAAGCAGAAGTGTTCTAATTTTTAATATCAATATGATTGATTTTGCTTTGAAGTTCATTAAGAGACTTATGTGAGTTTTTGCGATCGGATGTTAGTGAAAAATTAAAATAACACGTTCTTAGAATTAATTTTTGAAGTAGTAAACAGTAAAATTAAAATTTGCGAAAAATAAGAAATATTATTGAGGCTTTATTCTGTAGAATAGAACTGATGAAAACACGATTTGATAAAGTTGGCTCTATAGAATAAATTCACAAAGTTACATATTTTTGTGTAATTTTATCTTCTTTTACAGATTTTATTCTTAAAATAAGTAATTTGATAGTATGAGTAATTTACCAAAATAAAGTTCATAGATAACTTGAGGGATTATAACCGATCGTTTTTTTATTACTTCTATCAATTTTTTAAAATATAAAACGCGATTATTCACGCCGCTTCGCTGTTATACCCGTTCCTTACCGTCGTACCGTCGAGAGAGCGAGAGAGAAGCGCTCGAAATACCTACCATTATGTTTATCCGTTATCTAACCATTAAAACAAGTTTCAAAAGAATCTTGGGCTCGTTAATTAGTGTGAGTCTAAAGGTTATTAATTTCATTTAGTCACATTGGATTAAATTACATTTAGTCACAATGCTTCGCTAGTATTATTATATTAAAATTTGTTTTATTATGCGAAGTACTCTAATAATTACTAGCCTAGGATAGGACCTAGTGCAAACAAAGCTGTGTATTCGATTCGAAATCGCTTGAAACTATTTTTCAAGCGATGTAAATAATGTAAAAAGTACTTACTGTATTTTTTATATATTTGTAACTATATTACAAAAAGTACTTGCTATTTTTTTTTTGTCATTTTTAATTTATTGTAGAGTAAGAGACTATCGAGTATTATTAAAATATATGCTCATTTTGAGGCGATATTTGTTTGATGATATTTATTTTTATGATTTCATGTAAAAAATTTCATGTATTATTTTCTAAGCGCACTGATGAATTTAATTGTTTAATTATTGAGAGATTATGGTTCCAAGTCCTATCATCAGATATATACTAGCCAATTTCTTCATGTTCATGGTATCCTATTATACCAAGATAAATATTTTCGATTATAAAGCTCAGTTTCTAGTGACGGACGCACAAAGAGCAACTTGTAAGACGACATAAAAAAGAGTCCGGCCCTTCTGTAGATTCATGTGCTCCTAGTAAATCATCGAGAGAATTTAGTTGCAAAACCAGCTATGTCCATCCATGTCCCACACAAATTCACCACACACATCGAACAAGACTGTCTGTGCCTTTCGTTGTGTTGTGCGTGCCTCATACTGCAATGCTGCCATAGCATAAAAAATTTTTAGCACGCTCCTTCTCATTTATGGTCTCCTAATATTTATTGAGAGAAGTTAGTTTCAAAACCAGCTAAATCCTCCGTTGCTGCCTGCAAAATAGCCTCGAAATGGTCTTCGTGCATTTCATGTTCTCCCAATAGAAAACATTGAGTGAATTTCGTTTCAAAACCAGCTTAGTCCATTCATAACGTTTACGAAAGTAATGTGATCAAATTATTTACTCTTTTCTAGTTATGCTTCCCTAATAATCATTCAGAGAGTTTCGTTTCAAAACCAGCTAAGTCCATCCATTGTGTCTCTGACCGACGCACCACCGCACGTGATGAGACAGACGCACGGTATGTACCGAATATGTTGCCGATCAATGTGATCAAGTAGTCCTCTCCTTTCCTGTTATGTTTTCCTAATATTCAATCAGAGAATTTGGTTTCAAAACCGGCTAACAACGACCGATATCACCTTCGGTCTCGAGGCTTGCCTGCTTGCCAACAACGCTCGAAATTGATACATAATCCCTATCCTATCTTATCTGTGGTTTATAGCCTACTACTGTTAGAAATTTGACTTAAGTTCTCAAACAAATTGTTTAAAATTTCTTACTAGTAGGCAATACAAATGGATGGATAGTTAAGTTAATTGAAGATAGACTTTCTTTACTAAATAAATCCATGATTATTGAAATGAAACTATTTTGGCTTCTCGCGGTATCGGATCGGGGTCTCGCGTTGGCTTTTCATATTAATTAGCTGAGTTGAGTGAGATCGAAATAGGCCACATGATATTTAGGTAACCGTACCGTAATAAAATGTGTATTGGCTGGCTTTTTAATTTGTCACTGAACGAAATAAGTATCTCTATTCAAATACTAACCGGGTTTTTGACCACAAAGCAATTGTGAAACTATATTATGTTTTATCATAATTATATAAAAAAGATAATATTTTATCAAAGCTTTTCTTCACATTTTGCTATCAGCGCACAGTGTCTTGACCAATACCCAAAATCAGGAAATCAAATAGAAAGAAGGTAGTTTTAAGTATATAGGTAAGTTGATAAAGATAGATACCCTTTATTAATAACATAAAAGTAAAGATCATACCCTCATAATTAATGAGTAATGACTCGGTGAAATCGAACAAGTAAACATTGCGTTATTTTGAAATACAGTAATCGCTCCTTGTTGTTAATTTTAGTGGTATCTGAGCTATTGTCATATTTTATTTACAATATGAAAAGTGTATCTAATCGTAAGTAATTTTAACTTTTCCTTTAGAACGTTTCTATGACCATTTGGAGTACCGTAAGCTTGATACGAAAAAAAATATCGTAAACTTTATCTTTGATTAGATGGTTCAAAAATACACCAAAAATCACCTCTCTAATTATAATTTTTTTATGTTACCTGATATGTGGACTATATTTTAAAGTTATTTTTGACTAGCGACTCCTTGCGAAACAACTTACAAAATAACTTTCTCAGGACTAAGTTACTAGTCCGAAACAAGAACAACGAGTCTCAGTGGCAAATACTAAAAAGGACTTAATTAATGTAATACTTGTTACATCCGACGCTCGTGTATCTAGCCTCAGGAAGATCAGCCAAAATAAATCTTTACATGACGTTTCAGATATTATGGAGATACAAATGACAGAAAGAACAGAACCCTCGAGTTATTTTGATATATGTACTCTGAGTAATCTCAGCAGCTCTGAATCTGAAGAATCCGATAATAATTTTTTTTTTTTTTTTATTTGTAAATTTTACTAAAGTATACATTTTATTAAATATGTACAGTGTCACAAAAACCAATTTTGGTTTTACCGTACACTGCCATTCGCCATCTAATACAACTTCTAGTACAAGTTACATAATTATTATTGAATTGCAACATTTTATTGTAGGGTAGTCGTAAGTGCGCAAACTCACGGGTGGATTTTATATCCTGAAAAGTGGACTGTTTTATTTATATTGAGATACATTACTCATGTTACACAAACATACTCACACACGTATACACACAAACACACACACACACACACACTCACACACACACGCACACATATACTAATACGGGCATGTAGGTATATCTTTTTTTATTATTTATTTTTTATTAATAATGACAAAAAGTGCTGTTTTAGCTTGTTTTTAATGTTACTTTCATTTATTTGTTGTTTTAATATTATGGGCAGATCGTTAATTAATTTAGGTATTTGGTACATTAGTTGAAATTTTCCGTAGAGATTGTTAAACCATGGAACGTTAAATGCTATATTAGAAGCACTTCGCATCTGTTTTTTATGTTGTCTGACTTTTAGAAGATTTCCATCAAAGTAGTTTTCTGATAAAAGTAAATATTTTACCTGATCATGTATTGGTAATATCCCACAATGATAGAAAAGTCCATTGTAGTTGTCTTGGTGGTGATCTTTAATTTTTGTTGGTACTATAGCCTTAAGAACTCTTACCTGTAGCCTATATATTGGATCGAGATTCGTTTTGCAGGTTCTTCCATAGCAACTAAGACCGTACTGAATTGTCGTTTCTCCAAGTGCTTTATATAAACTTAAAGTGTCGTGTAAGGAATCCTGCATCTGACTATAGTGAGCTTGGCTAATATCGCTCGTAGTTTGTCGCACACGTGACTAACATGTTCAGTCCACTTAAACCGATCATCAATTACTAATCCCAGATATTTCTAAAATGATACTGAAATTACTGAAATGTGAAATGTTTTTTTCCCTTATAGTTTTATAATGTAACAGTCATCTCTTTTTGAAGTTAATCGTATAATAATAACATCCCAAAAAGAAAATTGATGTGCATAACCATAATTCAGAAGTTATGATTTATGCCGTTTTTCCCATACAATAAATAAATAAATAAATCTTTCCTACAATCACACCAATTATCTAGCCCAAGAGAAGCTTCGAAGAAACTCGTTAAATGGTTACTAGACATCGGATAAACATACTTAAAATACTTAAATACATACTTATTATACATAGAAAACACCCAGACCCGAGAAAATTTAGAAAAACAATAATTTCTAAATTGACCCGACCGGGGATCGAACTCGGGACTTCAGAGATGGCGACACGATGAAAACCGGTGTACAAACCACTCGACCAAGGAGGTTGTCAAAATCAACAATCGTCCCACTGTGCAGCATGGTGATTAATTAAGTTTGTTGCATAGCAACTATTTATGTCAAAGCATTTAATTTGTCCTAACCGTAGCACAATGTAGCTTAGTTTCTAACTGCTACGACAAGAGGTTAAGTTCGCTCAGCATAATGTTCCAGTTTAAAAAAAAAACTATCACTATTTTATTTCATTGATGGAGGGCCTAAGCTTAATCTTAATATAAGGTGACTGCTAGCAACCGCAAGAAACTTCAAGGGCTGGACAGGTCAAGTATTTTACACATGACAAAAATGGTCTCATTGCAGACTAACGTAGGTACTTATCGCCCAGCTGACTTGAACGGGTCAACAGACGGTCGGCCGGCCGGCCGTTGCCCGCACGTTGTAAATAATCGATATTTTTAGCTGTTTTTAATTTTATTTATCTTATGTTATTGCTTTAAAATAAATTAAGATAGTCAAAAACTATCCAATTAAAAATCACAAAATGAATTATGTAATTAAAAATAAAAAACAAACGAATTCCTTTTTTGTCATGTTTAAAACACTTGACCTGTGACCATCCCTTGAAGTTTCTTGCGGTTTCTAGCAGTCACCTTATATAATCTGGTCTATTTTTTTAAAATTTTTGATTTACTAATATTGTTCGAGTTCGCTTGTGACCACGGCCGCAGCATCGCGGCCGAAACGTCAAGCAGTAAGTAGATATGTACTTACTTACAAAATTAATCGTGTTTAGTCCCGTTAAAACAGTTTTAATGCAATGCAACGCGATAGTTTAAAGTCTTATCTTACTAATATTGGCAATGAATTAATAGGAAACATTACCGGACCCTATATTTATACTTGCAAAAGCCATAATAAGTATTTATAATGTAAACATCTACTAGTATTATATCTTATAAACGCAGGAACTTGCAGCACATGAATAAACTTGCAGCTTGCATGCAGCTAGCTTTACTACTTTAACAGTTTAAGCGCCATGTCAGTCACCGGTGACTGACAAACAATACATTTTCTGGTTATGTGGCAGTTAACGTGTTAACTAGGTACCTATTGAAATTTAATAATTAGACTAGACAGGGTGGTATTTATAAAGGTTTATTTAAAAAGAGAGAAAAAAAGTCCGTGGTGTCCCTTATTTAATTGTCAATAGACATAATTAATATAGACATTAATGAATAAAACACGAGAAACTGGGTAAAGAAAATTTTTTCGTTGTGCGCATGCTAAGGCCAACGAGATTAAAGCAAGTCGCGTACGGACTAGGGCACCATAAAGCACGCAGGGTATGCATGCAACAAATGAACGTTCGATTCAAGTCCAGTGAGCCACACTATGACATTATTGTGCGAGCTCCATTGAGCTATACGATCCTGGTAGAAGTTGACGCAACAAATTCAGGAAATCTTTGTTTAAAAAAAACACTAAAGAATGAAAGGTTTTTAATGTTCTCCATTGAGTATTTATTGATAATGTTGTTAGTAGTAGATTATAATATTATTTGAGTGGTTGTGAATTTTATTGTGAATACAAATAGTTACTAGGTAGTTACTTACTTGATGAAATGTAATAATCACGATAGCTGCCAAGTTTATGAAAAGTTGAAATTTTTGTATGACTTTGCTTACTTTATGCTAGCAAAATAACGGGGTTCCACTCCACCATAATTTCACATGAATATTCGGCAAAACCCAAATTTTAGAAAACTAAATAAAGCTCCAGACATGAAAATGACATGCATGGCATGACGCTTCACTTTCCCGTCAAGAAGTTCAACCCATTGTTATTAATTAATTACAGATCGGTTCCGTCACAATCACAAGTTCAATGTGAATTGTGAGCTTCTCACATACATTATTTTTAATTTAGATTTTATATTAAAAACTAATTAACTAAATAAGTCGGGCGGCGCAGAGACCCAAAGTGAGTCTTGGCATCCAATAATAAGAGCTACCACCTGGGTCTGTCCCCTGCGCTGCGCGAACTCCTGCTAGATTTTGTATTAATTGCACCTAATTATATGTAAATAATGTAGAGGAGAAATATAAACGTAATAATAATAATTATTATTATTAATGGGGGGGATGAAAAAGTGAAAAGATTTGTTAAGCTGTTATACTACCTACACACTCTACACATGCCCTTAACCTGGTATGTAGATTTATGTGATGTAGGATTGGTAGGTGCGCAACAGCCTCATTC
The DNA here is from genome assembly GCA_963921215.1 of Scoparia ambigualis. Lineage (NCBI taxonomy): Eukaryota > Metazoa > Arthropoda > Insecta > Lepidoptera > Crambidae > Scoparia > Scoparia ambigualis. The sequence goes on from OY992514.1 coordinate 9,674,590, forward strand.
ATAGGTGCCTTGTATGTGTGGTGGTAGTTCTCTTTATATACTCGTACCTATTATGTTTGTCGGCGTCACAAGGACACAGCGAGGCACCAACCGAGGCGGACGACGGCGACTTGCACTTACCGGGACGAGGCCTAGTGTTGTGTGTGATACATATCTATATAATAGCTTTTGTCAGCGGTTTTACTACTTAACCTGTCAGCTGCCGTAAGACCGGGCACAATAAAAATTAAAAATTCAATTGTTAGTAACGGATTTTAGGTTTTAGACGAGAGGATGACATAATTAAACAAAAAATCTATAGAAATGAGTCTTTCTTGCGAGACCAAGAGCACTCTAAAACTGACAAGCATGTAATTAAAGTTATGCTAATAAGAGTAAGCTTGAGTCGGATGAAATATATCCGGCTCGGGCCCACCACGTTTTCATGGATAAGTACTTTAATATTCCATTTGCTATATTTGGAAATAAGGTGACGTCATGCATGTCATTTTCATGTCTGGCACTTTATTTAGTTTTCTAAAATTTAGGTTTGTCGAATATTCATGTGAAATTATGGTGAATTAAAACAGTGAAACCCCGTTATTTTGCTAGCAGTAAGCAAAGTCATACAAAAATTTTAACTTTTCATAAACTTGGCAGCTATCGTGATTACTACTACTGATTACATTTCATCAAGTAAGTAACTATTTATTTGTATTCACAATACACAACCACTCAAATAATATTAGGTATATCTCTTACCAAAGAGCCTTAAAAATATAGCTAAACGTAACTCAAAAAGTCATTTGTGGCCAAACACAATAACAACATTACCAATATTTTAATGTCTGGAACAATTAATTCGTGTTTCTTTTTAACAAAGGTTTGAATTTGTTGCGTCAACTTCTACAAGGAACGTATAGCTCAACGGAGCTCGCACAATAATGTGGCTCACTGGACTTGAATCGCACATTTATTTAATTTTGTTGCATGCAAACTCTGCGTGCTTTATGGTGCCCTAGTCCGTACGCGACTTGCTTTAATCTCGCTGGCCTAGCATGCGCAACACGAGAAAAATTTCTCGACCCGTTTTCTCGTGTTTGAAGGGGGTGCCGCGCGATCGCATAAACTGACTTAAGTCTCTTAATGAACTTCAAAGCAAAATCAATCATATTAATATTTATCATCAGAACATTCTGCTTCGAAGTTTCAGACTTAGTAATTTAATTAGAGCAATGTTTTTATTCTGCGAAATGTGCAAAACCATCATGAGCTTGTGTTAACTTTTAAAAATTAAAATTTACTTTTTTAAAAAGTAAATTTTAATTTAAAGGGGTGCCTTGCGGAATATCAATACAAATATTTTCATGTAAGAATTAAAAGTTTCATTCGTAAAATTAAGAAAGTTAAGACTTTAAACTATCGCGTTGCATTGCATTAAAACTATTTTAACGGGACCTAACACGATTAATTTTTGTAAGTAAGTACATATCTACTTACTGCTTGACGTTTCGAATTCCATACGAGGACATAGTGTGCAGAGTAGAGCAGACTATTATACATAACAAGGTACCACCTGCGGACGCTGATATTTTAGGACAAGATGTCGCCGTAATTTTGCGGAAGTCAAAGCTACCTAAAAGTAACATTACTACGGAAGAGCGTCTAGCACTACAACAGTTACGTAACAACGAAAGGATTTTAGTGCTAAGGGCTGACAAGGGAAATGCTACTGTAGTAATGAATACAGATGATTATGACAACAAAATCAGGGATCTGCTGTCGGACACCGATGTATACAAACCTGTGTCCTACAACCCTACGGCCAGGGTCACACGACGCATTCGAAACCTTATCGACCAGCACAAGGACATCTTTACAGAGGACGAGTACAGTTTTCTGTACAAACCTAGGATTGTACAACCTCCCAAACTTTATGGACTTCCAAAGATACACAAAAGCAACATACCACTGCGGCCTATCGTGAGTCAAATTGACTCACCGACTTACTACTTGGCGAAACATGTTGCTGGAGTATTGCAGTCGTTAGTTGGGAATACAATGTCTTTTGTGAAAGATTCTTACCACTTCAGGGACATAGTAAAGGGCATAAGGTTGGAACCTGGCGACATTATGGTGAGTTTCGACGTGGAGTCGCTTTTTACAAATGTCCCTTTGAAGGATTGCCTGGAGTTAATAAAGTTCAAACTTTGCGATAAGGAGCTGCCAAACGAATATATTGTTCTAATTGAAAATTGCCTTGATGGGAATTACCTCCTCTTCAGAGACTAGTTCTATCTACAGATCGATGGTGATGCAATGGGTAGCTCACTGGCCCCGGTTATTGCAAATCTGTGGATGGAGCACGTTGAAGACACAGCATTAGCAATTGGACCCCAAATTGTGAAACTGTGAAGGAGGTACGTAGATGATGTTTTTTGCATTATCAGCGGAGGCCAGCAAGAAGTTAAACAATATATAGCACACCTAAATTCAATCCACCCAAACGTAAGGTTTACAAATAGAGCGGGACAGATCTTTGGCTTTCCTTGATGTGCAGATAAAGGTAAGAGATGATGGTACTTTGTCACACTCTGTGTACCGCAAACCCACTCACATGGACAGGTACCTACACGCCTCTTCTCATCATCATCCTCGGCATCTTCAGTCTGTGATGACCTCACTGACCAACAGAGCTCAGAACCTGTGTGACCCTGAACATCTTCAATCTGAGCTTGCTCATGTTCAGGAGGTACTAAAACGTAACGGATACCGGGTGTCACAGAAGAGGAAAAAGCAGAATGGAAAGAAAAATCGTCCAGAAGTGAGTCGCCAGGCAGCGTTTTTACCTTACATATAAGGCATAACGGACAAAATTGGAACAGTACTAAGAAACTTCTCCATTAAGACTGTATATGCTCCGTTATGCCAAATATCGAACAAAGTGCGGTCGCCTAAAGACGTCATACCTTTCCAAACACCGGGAGTTTATAAACTCGATTGTAGCTGTGGTAGTTCGTATATTGGACAGACTAAGCGGACTATCGCAGAACGTGTCAAGGAACACATCGCAGCTGTCAAAAATCGACAAATAGACAAATCGGCGGTAGCTGAACATCTGCTGGAAGCTGGAGTTAATCACTGGATGGAGTTACATGATCCTAAAATCCTCTCCACCGATCGTTATTATCATAGCAGGATAGTACGAGTACGTGAAGCGATTGAGATCAAGAAATATAAAAATTTCAATCGGGAGGACGGGTTTAAATTATCATCAGCGTGGAATCCAGTGATTAGCAAATGCAAACCGCGACATCTGTCTATAAAAAGAAACTCGGATACTGTTAGTGTAGTATGCCGGAGTCGTGATGCTGACGATTCATTACACTGTGGCAATTTAAGTAAAAATGGGAGGGTGGATGAAGAAACAAATACCCGCCCGAGCCGACGACGCCGCGCACCGCCAGTTCGCTTGTGACCACGGCCGCAGCATCGCGGCCGAAACGTCAAGCAGTAAGTAGATATGTACTTACTTACAAAAATTAATCGTGTTAGGTCCCGTTAAAATAGTTTTAATTAAGAAAGTTGTCGAAAAAAAATATTTTAGGAGTCATTACATTTAAGCATTGTTTGTTATTGTTTAAAGAATTTGTTTCAAATTTTAACAAGGCCATCATGACCTTGTGCAATGATCAGGCTAACTAACATAAAGTTCTTTTAATCTATTTAACTAATTCAGCGCATAGTAGGTACACGTGACATAAAAATACGTAAATTTTCACGATTTTGAGCAGGACCACCTAAATCATTTATCTCTATATTAATTATGTCTAATAACAATTAAATAAGGGAACTACGGGCTTTTTTCTAATTTCTTAAAAAATCCCTTTTAATAATAATAATAATCTGCAAGTTGCTGCATTTATAAGATAGAATACTAGACATACTAGTAGATGTTTACAATATAAATAAATTTCTTATTATGGCTTTTGCGGGTAAAAATATAGTGTCAGATAATGTTTCCTATTAATTCATTGCCAATACTGGTAGATCCAAAATTGAATAAAAAATGCTTAGATAATAATAAGATTATGCTTAAGCCCTCCATCATAGTAGTATTTGAATAGAGATACTTATTTCGTTCAGTGACAAATAAAAAAAGCCAGCCAATACACTACGGTATTAATTACGGTACGGTTACCTAAATAGCATGTGGCCTATTTCGATCTCACTCAACCCAGCTAAAGCGAGACCCCGATCCGATACGAATAAATACCCTACAGAATGCAAGCTGCCTATAAGCGGCCCGCTGTAGGTGTACTCATACATAAGCGCGGCGATGTGTGCGTGACCTCTCACCGACAGGTTCACCGACGCGCCGCCGTGGTAAAAACTGGTTTGCGCCGGTCCAATGTGGTATGACGGACAGGGCCGCACGTTCGCGCGCATTGATGAGATTCAGTTATTCGAGTGATTTTGTTGACGAATTTGGGATTTTACCATTACAGTGTTTTAAATATTTATATACATACATACACATAATCAGGACTTTTATCCCCGAATGGTTATTTATTACAAGCTTTTATTTAACTTGCAATGTATGTAATGTGTTTGCGCCACAGCGCAACGGATAACCGTCGCTGCGCCGGTCAGTTAAAGTGCATATTGGTGCAACGAATGTGCAACGAATGATCGGCCAATCACAGCGAGGTGACAATTATACTAAACGAAGTGTTCGCCCGCGCCGCCGGCGCTGGCGCAAAGGCAGTGTGCTCCGACCGTTCATAGAGAACCCACGCGCGCGTGCGCAAGAACTCAACCCGTGAACAACCATGTGTTAAGTGTATGTGAATTGAGAGCGCTTTGTTTACCAGCTCAACTACCCCTAAAACGCCACCGACCAGTGAACTGTGTTGTGTGTTGCCGCCCACAAGCCTGCGACCCCGCGCCTAGAGCGCCAGTTGCCTTCAGCTCCAACCAGCTCCAGCCCGAACCAAGTAAGCCCCAGCAATCCTATTTTATCATTTCCCTCCGCCGCATGTTGGTGCCTTAAGCGCCAACATTTATGATCCTACGAGCCGGATACATACAGTCCACTAGTTTTTAAACCCTACCTTACACACTTCATTTTTTTGCCTCGACTCGTGCCGCCACCCATACACGCCTACACAACTGCACACAACACCCACACAATGCACGCCAGCCCAAACACCCCTTACTGCCCTTACTGCAGGACTAGGGGGCATAGACTAATAGCGTGCGCTACCTACAATGCCCAGCCGACGCAGGGCCGGTGGGATTTTGTGGTGTCGCGCGAGCGCTGTCCCCGCTGTCTCGGACCACATTACCCGGGCGAATGTAAGTCGGTGAAGGCATGCAGAGTGTGTGGCATCGCCGACCACCACACGTCCCTTCACCGACCGGACGACGCCACGCAGCATTACCAGCCGGAATCGGCGGCGCGGTGGCTTCCGCCCCAGCTGCGGGACACTCCGGCAAAGCGACCCACCGACAGAACGCTGCATGCGTCCGCGCATGCACAGCAGTCGCATCAGGGGTCGCAGGAGTAGGTACATGTTACCGTAGCCCCACATTGTTAATACAGTCCGCTATTATATATATATAGGATAACTATTTCAGCCCATTAACTATTTCATTACATGTTGGTCATTCGACCCGTTAAAATAATATTTACTCATATTTCGTAGTTATCACGTAACTTAATTTTAATTTCTGATTTTTAAATTTTATCGCGTAACATTCCTAATTTCATTACCTTACATGACCCTTTCTGCACGATAGACGTTGCAAAGTGCATTGCGAAATATTATTAACCTACCTACAAAAATAAATTAAGAACGTGTTCCAAGAACAGTGTTCGATTCGTGTTATATTTTTACTTACTAATTAGCTTGCACATATAACTTTAGTTACGTATAACACACCCGCGTCTAGACGACGATATTGTTGTTTTTCCCGTTTTATTTTGTAATGAAATTTTTATGGTCGTGTCGTGTTAAATCGGCTCAGATCTCGTGCATGCTCACCACGCGTGCCAAATAGCGTGCTTTATTTTTTCGCTCGTGTTAATTTTATATTTTTTCTGCTTTTAATTTTTGCCTTGGCAATCGACTCAATCTCGTGCGTGCTCACCACAAGAGCATAGTACTTCTACACACGTGCACCCACACATCAGCCTGCAGCACATACACACATGCTGTCTGCTTTTTATTTGCTTCTATTGCGGTCGCCTTTTATTGCGCCTGTGCTCTTTGCGCCACAGCGCGCATTGCGCTTTTCTGTGCCTATATGCTATCGTGCTCAGTGCACAGCCTTTTTTGTTGTTGTTTTTGTGCCTGTATGCTATCGTGCTCAGTGCACAGCCTTTTTTGTTGTTGTTTTTGTGCCTGTATGCTATCGTGCTCAGTGCACAGCCTTTTTTGTTGTTGTTTTGTGCCTATATGCCATCATGCTCAGTTCACGATTCAAGTGACTACATGATGGCATGCCCAGTGTACAGCCTTTTTTGTTGTTGTTTTGTGCCTATATGCCATTATGCTCAGTTCACGATTCAAGTGACTACATGATGGCATGCCCAGTGTACAGCCTTTTTGTTGTTGTTTTGTGCCTATATGCCATTATGCTCAGTTCACGATTCAAGTGACTACATGATGGCATGCCCAGTGTACAGCCCTTTTTGTTGTTGTTTTGTGCCTATATGCCATTATGCTCAGTTCATGATTCAAGTGACTACATGATGGCATGCCCAGTGTACAGCCTTTTTTGTTGTTGTTTTGTGCCTATATGCCATTATGCTCAGTTCACGATTCAAGTAACTACATGATGGCATGCCCAGTGTACAGCCCTTTTTGTTGTTGTTTTGTGCCTATATGCCATTATGCTCAGTTCATGATTCAAGTGACTACATGATGGCATGCCCAGTGTACAGCCTTTTTTGTTGTTGTTTTGTGCCTATATGTTGCTGTGCTCAGTGCACGATCTTACTCATACAGTCACACACGTGCATTCCTCTCAGCTCATCATATACACACCCACTCGACATTAACTCAACACAGCACGAATCGGGGCTGTAGTCCCCCTTTAACTTCCATTCCTTCCCCCCCCCCCCCCCCTCCTACCCTCTGGGGCCCGGGAAAATGTTTGCGCCACAGCGCAACGGATAACCGTCGCTGCGCCGGTCAATTAAAGTGCATATTGGTGCAACGAATGTGCAACGAATGATCGGCCAATCACAGCGAGGTGACAATTATACTAGACGAAGTGTTCGCCCGCGCCGCCGGCGCTGGCGCAAAGGCAGTGTGCTCCGACCGTTCATAGAGAACCCACGCGCGCGCGCGCAAGAACTCAGCCCGTGAACAACCATGTGTTAAGTGTATGTGAATTGAGAGCGCTTTGTTTACCAGCTCAACTACCCCTAAAACGCCACCGACCAGTGAACTGTGTTGTGTGTTGCCGCCCACAAGCCTGCGACCCCGCGCCTAGAGCGCCAGTTGCCTTCAGCACCAACCAGCTCCAGCCCGAACCAAGTAAGCCCCAGCAATCCTATTTTATCATTTCCCTCCGCCGCATGTTGGTGCCTTAAGCGCCAACATAATGTATGTACTTACTATCTTTTGTTTGGGTGGAATTTTCCAACTCAATTTTGAAGCAGATATCTTTGCTGAAATTTTGCATACATGTGTAAATCGCGTGACAATACAATATTATGATGACATGGTGCTGACCTGATGGTGGAGCTGGAAGGTGGCCATAGGAACTTTGCAATGAAACGACACAGCCTCATCGAGCTTGGGCTCGTTTGAATCGTCTTGACGAGTAGTTTGTTTGCTGCTCCATGGCATGCCGGAGAACTCTAAAGAAGATGTTGCTGCTAGAGTGCATGATATGCTCAGAAGTAAAATGAAGCTCACTCAACTACAACCAGAGTGCATAGAGACCTGTCACCGTCTCGGCACTGCCAAAAAAGACAGAACTCGCCCAGTGTTGGTACGTTTTACAACATATACACACAGATCAGTAGTGTGGAATTCTAAAACGGCATTAAAGGGTACCAGGATCTCGTTGTCAGAGTTCTTGACTAAGTCCAGGCAAACCATATTTACTGCGGCTCGGAAGTACTTCGGCATGAAAAATTGTTGGTCGTCGGACGGCGTTATAGTAGTACTGCTACCGGACAAAAGTAGGCGCAAGATATCTGCGCTTGCTGAACTCCAACATCTACAAGCCAGCTTCCCATCCACGGCAAGCAGCTAAGTTGTTTTTCGTTATAGTCAATAGTCAATAGTCAAAATATATTTATTCAATAAACTCAATTAATAAGTACTTTGAAACGTCCAAATATTTATTAACCTACCACCCATTCAGGACATCATTTTTTAACTGTGGCAAAGAACGGGCGCAAGAAACCACAGCGCACAGAAGCAACGACATTTACAAAATATATATATATTATATGTCGTTACCAGGTCACAAAATACAAAATATGAATTTGAATGTAAATAGTTTAATTAAATATGGTGCTCTATATAAATTAATTATAGGCAATTAGAAATTTAGAAATAGCTGTTGGAGTAGGTACTTGGAGCATTTCAGACCCAAGCTGTTTTGTCTTCTGTATAATCCGACACTTTATAATAAGCTTTTTTATAAAGCTTTTCTTTGATTTTGATTTTAAATTTATCAAGATCTAATTTCTGAATATCATTTGGTACTTTGTTGTATAATCGTACACACAGACCCTTAAAAGAATTATTTATTTTATGGAGCCTAGTATAAGGCACTGCTAATTTGTTCTTACTTCTAGTATTTAATTTGTGAATATCACTGTTTTTTGAAAACATTTCAATATTTTTATGAACATACACAAGATTTTCATAAATATATTGTGATGCAACTGTCATTATACTTATATCCTTAAATCTCTCTCTGAGAGAGTCACCAGCCTGTAGGTTATATATTGCTCGAATAGCCCTCTTCTGCAGCACAAAGATAGTTTGAATGTCGGCAGCATTTCCCCACAGTAAAATGGCGTACGACATTACACTATGAAAGTAACTGAAATAAACTAATCTAGCTGTATCAACGTCAGTTAACTGACGGATCTTCATTACTGCATAAGCCGCAGAGCTAAGTCTATTCGACAATTTAGCTATATGTGGGCCCCACTGAAGCTTGGCATCCAACGTGATGCCTAGAAACACAGTGGTGTCCACAGGATTCACATTCTTATCTTTAATTTGTACACTAGTTATTACCTGCTTAACATTAGGCAATACAAATCTTACACATTTGGTTTTTCCCTCGTTTAATAGCAAGTTATTAACACTAAACCAGTGAACAATCTTTGAGACCGCATTATTCACATCGTCATAATTTGGGTGTCGTCGTTTCACTTTGAATAAAAGTGAAGTATCATCAGCAAACAATACTATCTCATGACTGTCTTTTACAAAATAAGGTAAGTCATTAATATAAACCAAAAACAAGAATGGACCAAGTATTGAACCCTGCGGAACTCCCATTTTAACCACTGATCCCGGAGATCTTTTACCGTTAATGTCGACCTTTTGAATCCTGTTCCTCAAGTATGAGATCAGAAGGCTCAAAGAAGCATCCCTAATTCCATAGTGGTTAAGCTTCCTGACCAAAGTTTCATGTAAAACACAATCAAAAGCCTTGGATAAATCACAAAATACCCCTAGGGCATCCTGTGATTCCTCCCAGGTATCAAATATTTGGATTAAAAGCTCAACACCGGCGTCAGTTGTAGAGCGACCCCTAGTAAAACCATATTGTTTACAATGTAAAAGTTTATTTTTATAAAAATGAATTTGCATTTGATCTACCCAACTAGCAAAATTTCCTCTTACACACATCCCAAGAGTATAATTTTACCAGTCTTATGGTACTCCGATAGACTGCTATAAGTGTGGATTTGGGCGCACTTAATAAGTCTATTTACCCTTAAATATATCTTAAAATGGTCTCGAGAAGTGTATTTCCAATCTTACAAAATTCTTGTTGATGCTTTAATAATACCAAACAGACTTACAAATGATTTACAAAGGCATTCTTATGGGCATTTACCCTTATAATGCACTTACTAATGCTGTTCTAAGTGTGATATTACTTGTAGTGCTCTTTGCGAGCTTTTAGTAAGACATGTAATCAGATGTAATCACAGTCCGCCGAAAGGATTGCCAAGTGCTCGTGAAACTTTTCTGAATAATAAGAAGAGTATTAAAAACGTAAGTATTATGTACTGTCCTGTTTAATTCACTTTCCTACAAAATGTATAAGTATAATTTCATGTTTGTTACGCATTACTAACTGTTATTTAATTGCGAAGTCGATTTTATCGAGTATTTTGAAATAACAATCACAATATTTTTACGGGCCATTTCAACAATGTATATGTATTAATAAAAAAATATTATATTAAAATGAAAAATATGGAAATGTCGCCATTATCACGAATCATGCCTTATAGTGGCTTTAACAGAACCAATATAAGTGCATTACCATTGTTTAAGGCTTACACCGCACTTCTAAAATCAAATTCAACCATATTTTTTAATCCACGCGGCCATTGCTCATAACCTTTTGGGTTTCTTATTAAAGTAAAAGTAGGCTAAAAGACAAACGGGGAAGTTCCTAGTCGACCACCTTTTGACTTTTTTGCAATACATTAGAATTCTAATTGCAATTATCTAGTTTCTAAAACATTTGACGTGCTAGTACTCTTTACTATCTTTTACAATAGTCACTTCTAAGATCGAGTGATCTTACAAAATGCATTCATAAAAGTTTATTAAGAATCAAGGGTAATTAGGCTTATAAAGTGCGCATATAATACTACTGTTCTTACAAATGTTTTATATAGTAAGCTTATATACATCTTTAAGAATAATTTATAAGTAACAGACGATATCTAACGAAACACTTAATAAAGTCACTTCTAAGATTGAGTGGTCTTACAAAGTGCATGTATAAGTGTTAATTAAGACTCAAGAGCAATTAGGCTTATAAAGTGCGTGTATAATACTATTGCTCTAATAAACATTATATAAAGTTTGCTTATATACGTCTGTAAGAATAAGTTATAAGTGTAACAGCCGATATCTAATAAAATACTTTAATAAGTCACTTTTAACATTGAGTGGACTTACATAGTGCATGTATAAGTGTTAATTAAGAATTAGGCTTACAGAATGCGTTTATAACACTACTGGTCTTATTGATGTCATTTCTCGTTTTCTTATATACTTCTAAAAGTATTTTTTACAAGTATATATGCTCTTATAGCTTAAATAGACTTATGATATGCCATTATTAGAGTCTCTATCTTAATCAGAACGTATATAAAATTTATTTAAGGTCATAGCTCTTAAAAGCTTTAGTTTCTAAGGGTATTTTGCTAGCTGGGTAGCATTAACTTTTCAAAAATTTTACTAAATGTGGGTAGCACAGAAATAGGTCTAAAGTTAGAGGGGTCAGAAGTGCTACCTGATTTAAATAATGGAATTATTTTACTATATTTCATGAGGTCAGGAAAAACACCACAGTCAATGCATTCATTAAATATGCAAGCTAAAACTGGAGCTATTGTCATAATTACAGATTTAGCGACGTCCACGGAATTACCCCACAGATCAGCAGTTTTCTTTTTATTGAGAGTGTTAAATGTTTTTATTATATCTATAACACAAATTTTTTGAAAACTGAAATTATTTTCACAATCTTTAACATTCTCCTTCAAAACAGATTCAGCTACAGGGGGGGAGGAAATCAAGGCTTTTGTAGTTGAAACTGGAATGTCAGTAAAAATCCTCTCAAATGCTGCAGCAACATCAGCATCAGAAGTCAAGGTTTTATTATCACAATTTAAATTGTACTCATTATTACGACTTTTGACCTTTCCTGTTTCACTATTTATAATATTCCATGTCATTTTTATTTTGTCATTACTATTCTTAATCTTAGAACTCAGATAGTTTGCCTTGGCTAATCGACATACTCTTTTGAATAACTTTGAATAATTTTAACATATAATTTGAAGTCATCGCTGGTGTTATAGTTGCGTTCACCATAAAGTTCATAAAGGCGTTTCCTACTTCTGTGAATACCAATTGTAGCCCATTCATTAAAAGTTACAGTACCACTAACTGAGATCTTTTTTGGAATAAAAGTTTTATTAAATTCTGAACAATAAATGTTAAAAAAATTATTATAAAAGACATTAGGGTTGTCACTGTATTCTAAATAATTTAATTTTGTATCTAGATTGCTTTTAAAGCGTTCCAGCCGACCTGCAGTTTTTGGTACAACAGTGATATTCTTTTTCGTCACTTGTTTACGCTGGTGTGGAAAGCTGACCATTTGGCCACAATGATCAGAGTCCAGGTTATTAATAATTTGCTTAGCCAGTGGTTTTACATTTGTATATATGTTATCAATACAGGTGGCCGAAGTGGCAGTTAATCGTTAATCGAATGTTCCACCTTAGCCTTTGAAGGTACTTTTTCTTTTGAACTGATGTCACAGAGATGATGGTACTTGAGAAAGCATTTTGTTTGGTACCTCTTATGTATGCAATGATTCGTAACATCTTGTTTTAATTATAGGGTACATGGTTTTGTTAGATTTTAGATATTTTAAGGTATTCTTGATGTTTTCTGTTTCGAATTTTTCGTTAGTGTTACTGTAATGTTATGTCAATGTGAGCTGTCCTCTCAATGTCAATGTGACATGTGACGTTTCGTTCGGAAACGGTATTGTCTATGTTCCAGTATCTTATTTTTTTTGTTACATTTGCATTTTAGTGTGGTTGCGTTTGTTAATGTTATGCTAACGCCCGCTGGTGGTTTTATTTTTTATTTTAATCTTTAGTTTTTAATTTTTAATAATTTGTTGAATTTTGTAGTGTCAGTTATATTATTTATTTTAAGTATAAGTTTATTTTATGTCTATTAATTCTAATTGTTACACAGATGGTTCATCCGATGAATTTGAAAGTGCTTGTAGTGACTTTTCTACCTCCTCTGACACCGATGCTCTCTCGCTGGATGTCAAGCTGCGGTCAATATTTCACAAAAAATCCAAATACCTCAACCTTGTGCATATTAACGCACAGAGTGTCCCTGCACATATCACTGATCTAAATGTGTCATTTAACAACGGGCTAGTCGACGGAATATTAATTTCCGAATCTTGGCTCAAACCGTCTCTTCCGTCCCCTCTTTTTACTCTAAATGGGTACAAACTGTTTCGAAACGACAGAGTTGGAGCTGGTGGTGGTGGTGTATGCATCTACATCAAGGACCACATCCCGTGCTCTGTCGTTTGTCAATCTCCTAGTACTTATACTGGATCCTTGGAGTATATATTCTTAAGCCTTAACATTCGCCACTCCAGTATTTTAGTGGGAGCTGCCTACAGTTCAAGTATCAACGTAAACTATTTTGACTCATTTGAGACCACCCTGGAATCCCTTAGCTCTTCTTACGATCATGTAATTTTGATGGGTGATCTTAATACTTGTCTTCTGAAGAATAACTCTCGGTCCTCACGACTAAATTCTATTGTAACATCTGTCAACTTTGAATTGCTCCCACTCACAGCCACCCATCATTCTCCTAATGCCCAGCCCTCTCTCTTAGACGTACAGATAGTCTCTAAACCAGATTCAGTCTTTTTACATGGACAAACTACCGCTCCTTTCTCGTATCATGACCTCTTATATTTATCCTATCGTGTACGCACCCCCAAATCTAAAACCAAAGTCATTTTTCAGCGTAGTTTTGGTAGTATTTGTGTGGATCGCTTGAGAGATGACTTTTCTAGGGTGGATTGGTCTGCCTTGTTCGCGGCTGACACAGTAAATGAGAAGGTTACAAATCTTAACACACACAGCTTAAACAACTCTTTGATTCTCATGCCCCTCTCAGACCAGTGCGCGTTAAACATTTGCCTGCGCCTTGGCTCACACCTGTGATTAGGAAAGCTATGCAACGTAGAGATAAGGCTAAATCATTACTAAAAAGATTTCCGACTGACGAAAATCTAAGCTCCTACAAGCGGCTGCGCAATTGCTGCAATCGACTTTGTCGGGATGCCAAACGTCGATATATTCATTCTGCGGTAGAGGGCTTACCTCCAGGTAAAATCTGGAAGTTTTTGCGATCGCTTGGCGTGGGTAAACATAGCGGCGGTACTGGTGAATTACCTGACCTTAATCACCTTAATAAGCATTTTACCATCTCACCGGTTACTGTTACTGATACCACCAAGGCAGCCACGCTTACTTATTTAGACACAGTGGACCGTCCTGACTGCAAGCCGTCTCATTTCGTAAATTAATGTCGGGGGAGGTTAGGAAGAGTATCCAATCCATTACTTCCAAGGCTGTGGGCGAAGATGGCATTTGCCGTGACATGCTGATGCCTATCCTGGATGACGGTGTGCCTATTATCACACACATTCTAAACCACTCTTTGGCAACCAACGTCTTCTCTACCGACTGGAAATTAGCCCATGTCATTCCTATCCCAAAGTCCGCTTCCCCTACCGCTTTATTTCAATACCGTCCTATTTCTATCCTACCATTCCTGTCTAAGGTCCTGGAAAGCGCTGTTCACAAACAATTGTTCTCTTTTGTCTCCCATCACAATTTAATAAGTCCGTATCAATCCGGTTTTCGTCCTTGCCACAGCACCGTAACTGCCCTATTAAACGTCACTGACTATATTCGCCACGCCATGGATAACCGGATGTTCACGGTTCTTGTTCTACTGGACTTCAGCAGCGCTTTCAATTCTGTTGATTATGACATCCTCCTTGCCATCCTTAACCTTACCCCTGCAGTGATTGCTTGGTGTTCGGATTACCTTCGCAATCGTCACCAGAGAATCAGGAGTGATGATTTATTTTCTGATTGGGCCCCCTTTACTGCAGGTGTGCCACAGGGTGGGGTGCTTTCACCTCTCCTCTTTACATGATTCATTAATGAGCTCGGTAAAGTAATATCTTGTCCATACCACTTATACGCTGACGACTTGCAGCTTTACAAACATTCAGATGCAGACAAAATTCACTTAGCTATCGAAGCTCTTAATGAAGATCTCTGTGCTGTAAAGGAGTGGGCAAAGGCGTTTGGATTACTTGTGAATCCAACTAAATCACAAGCAATGATCGTTGGTAGCGGCAGACTATGCG
Organism: Scoparia ambigualis; assembly: GCA_963921215.1. NCBI lineage: Eukaryota > Metazoa > Arthropoda > Insecta > Lepidoptera > Crambidae > Scoparia > Scoparia ambigualis. The sequence continues at coordinate 9,689,803 of OY992514.1, forward strand.
ATAAACTGGATCTAAATGCCCTCCCCAAAGTTACTTATGATGGAGTGCATCTTGCATATGCGGAGAAGACAAAAAATCTTGGCCTTATTATTGACCGTACTTTGTCTTGGACGTCACAGGTCAACGAAGTGAGTCGGCGCATGCACTACTCTTATCATTCTCTCAAGCGACTTCAGTTCTTCTTACCGTACAATACCAAAATTATGCTTGCTCAGTCGCTTCTTCTCCCTCTTCTCGACTATGCCGATGTGTGTTACTTGGATGCTACTGAAGAGCTGTTGAACAAACTAGAGCGCCTGCAAAATCTAGCTATTCGGTTCATATTTAGTCTTCGCAAATATGACCATATTTCTGAGTTTCGGGCTAAATTAAAATGGCTCCCAATCCGACGTCGCCGAGATATGCACATCCTTTGTCTCCTTTACAAAATCCTTCACTACCCTCCCTCAATTACTAACTCCCTCATTACCTTCGTTCTCGTTTTACTCTCTTACCAGTCACTTCCCGCCCTAAGCGCTCATGTGACACAAGAACCCTTGTATTTCCTCAATCCAACTCCAAATACTTCCATAGCTCATTTACCGTCCATGCAACCAGATTGTGGAATAAGCTGCCTGCTGACGTGCGTGAGAGACCATCGGTGGCATTATTCAAACTTAGGCTAAAAGAGCACTACCTATCCAACAACAACAATTAGAAATATTTTAACCAATTATTCGTTTATATTATAAATTATTATATGTAAAGTATGTGTATGTATATGTTTATACAATATAATTAGAGAAAATATGTATTATATGTATGATATAATATATATATTTGATGTAGGTATAGATAGATATAATATTGTATTTCGTCTTTATTAGTCCCGCAGACTTTCTCTCCGAACCACAGCTGGGGTTGGCTGGAAGAGATCTCTTCTAGAGATAAGCTCACCTTTGTATATGTCTTATTTGATGTGTTTTCTATGTGCAATAAAGGATTAATTAATTTGTTTTTCAATGGTAACCAGGGTCTGATGATGGAGCTGGAAGGTGGTCATAGGAACTCTGTAATGAAACTAAGCAACCCCATCGAGTTTCGGCTCGTTAGATCCGTCTTGACGATTTCTTTGGTGCTAGATGGTAACGAGGGTCTGATGATGGAGCTGGAAGGTGGCCATAGGAACTCAGTAATTAAACGACATAACCCCATCGAGTATGGGCTCGTTTGATTTGTTTTGACGAGTTCTTTGGTGCTAGATGGTAACCAGGGTTTGATGATGAAGCTGGAAGGTGGCCATAGAAACTCAGTAATTAAGCACACAATCGCGTCGAGTTTGATTCGTCTTAATGGATAGACCGTTTCTGATGGGTAGTGAGTGGTGGTGGTTTGGAAGACGTGAATAATTCTGTAGTATACCTACACGTTCAGTGAGATGAACAGATGAAAATTAGTTATCCCTGGACACGTTTCCAAGGATAACTAAAAAGAAAAAAATATTTAAAAGTAAAATACCTTTTTAAAAAACAAGCTTTTATTTAAATGCGCTAAATAGAAAAAAATAAACGTTTACTTTAAAACTTTTACTATAATAACAAATTATATCGTCATTACACAATTTATATGATAACTAAGGTTGTTCCGAGATTTATTGCTGCGATAGTTTTTAACTATTAAAGTTTTCAATCTAAGAAAATACAAGTACATAAATCTCGCGACAACATTTTATATCATTATAAATTGTGTAATGACGTTTTAAGTTTTTTTTATTTTAACTATTAGGTCTACCAACATTTTTACATTACAGCTTATATCCAAAATGGTAATGTGAATAATAATAGTTACAAATCAATGCATTACATTACATTATAGGCAAACACAACATGACAATAATGAAAAATAATCAGAAGTAATTTCGGGAAAATGATATGAACCTTAGTTAATTGAATCAGTACTACAATGAATTCCAAAAAGAAATCACATTAAATAATCAAACATAGCATTAAGAAATATAAAATTATATTAATAATTAGTCAGAGACTAGGCAATGAGGACAGCAAAAGCAGTCCTCTACCATAGTCCACTTATCAGCAAATTGCGACTGAGCACATGGCTCAGCGTGACAGGTGGTGAGCCCATCGCCGCTCTAAGCTATTGGATGTATGTACAGTGTTTAGTCCGTTAGTCGCCTTTAACGACACCCAAGGAAAGAGAGGGGGTGGCAGTATATTCTTTCACGGCTACGCGACACGGTTAATTATTTATATTAGTGTTTAATCTAAATCTATAAAACAAAGTCGGGTTAGTTACATAATTTCCAACTCTTGCACCGTGTGTATGAATAATTCCGGCATAAATAAGGATAATTCTTTTTTTAATATTTTAAACAATCAGTTAAGATAAGACTACTTTATAGATTATAAATTAATATTTGATTATTTGCGGATGACGCGGGTTCGATTAAGCACAGAAGACAATTTTTTCAATGTTTCGTTATCTTTGAAATAATTTAAATTAAGTATGTGTCAAATTACACTAAACCTTATTTTATACCTTTTGAAATACACGTTTTATTATGTACCCTCTACCTACTTACCTTATTTTATTTTTCCTCCCTAATTTTTTACTCGTGAAACGGGTGTCAGCCCTATCAGAATAGGTATGAATTTTGCGCGTTGTTAGAGAGCTTGCACTCTGTATGGTAGTTTACTCATGTGCCGATACCGCGAGACGCCAAAATAGTTTCATTTCAATAATCATAGACGGCACCAGGACTGCAGTTATTTAGTAAAGAAAGTTTTTCTTCAATAATTAACCTATCCATCCGTTTGTATTGCCTATAGTCGTAATATTAAACAATTTATTGTTTTCTGAGGTTTAAGCGAGCACTACACATTTAAATGAAACACTTTTTTACGGTTTAATTTACTATTTACATAGTTTTTATATTATCCTGACGTTTCAGAACCCTTTATTACAGGGTCCGTGGTCACAGGGAGACTCTCCCTGTATATGTATTAAACAATTTGTTTGGGAACACAAGTCTTTCTAACTGTACGCTAAACTACATAATTATAAGTTATGATAGGTTATGATGTATCAATTTTGAGCGTTGTTGATGGCAGGCAGGCAGGCAGGCAGACCTCGAGACCGAAGGCAGGGTAATTTAGTGTGCCCGATATGTGTGATATCGGTCGTTGTTAGCCGGTTTTGAAACCAAATTCTCTGATTGAATATTAGGAAAACACGACAGGAAAGGAGAGAGGACTACTTGACCACTTTGATCGGCAACATCATCGGTACGCCGGCGTGCGTCGTCGGCGTCGGGGACACAACACAATGGACTTGACTTAGCGCTGGTTTTGATTTTGAAACGAAACTCTCTGAATGATTATTAGGAAAGCATAACTAGAAAGGAGTGAATAATTTGATCACATCACTTTCGTAAATGTTTGATGAATGAACTTAGCTGGTTTTGAAACGAAATTCACTCAATGTGTTCTATTGGGAGAACATGAAGTGCACGAAGGCAGACTATTTCGTGGCTATTTTGCAGGCAGCACGGAGGAGGATTTAGCCTGGTTTTGAAACTAACTTCTCTCAATAAATATTAGGAGACCATGAATGAGAACGAGCGTGCTAAAAATTGTTTTTTTTTTTGCTGTGCTAGCCTTGCAGTATGGTATGAGGCACGCACAACGAAAGCACACTAAATTGTTTGATGTGTGTGTTGTGTGTGTGTGACTCTGACTGGTGAATTAATTTGTGTGGGACATAGCTTGGACGGACATAGCTGGTTCTGCAACTACAATTCTCTCGATGATTTACTAGGAGAACATGAAACTAAAGAAGAGCCGGACTCTTTTTTTATGTCGTCATTCAAGTCGCTCTTTGTGCGCCACTATTGACAATTCTATTAAACTGAGCTTTATAATCGAAAAAATTTTTTCTTGAATATCTTGATATACAACGTTAGTCGGAAAGGGGGTACTAAGCCGTGGACAACTGAAAGTGCTACTATCAACGGTTAAATTGCAAATATAAGCTTTGCGAAAAACGTTCATATTTACTTCCATACAAAATAAACTTTTGGTTACGTCATTTAAAAACTGTACAACCCTGAATAGGGGCGGGGCTAACACATGTTCGGCAGGCGGGGCTAAAACGTACAAATAAATTAAATGAGCAAATTTTGGAAGAGGGTTAATGCAATATTAACAATTTTACTTTTAATTTATTTTTTGTAAGTACCTACCTACCATTTAAGGCCCTCAATCATTCTTATTGTAACTGGAAATAATGTTCTTTAAGTTAATATTAAACTAATTAGTTACATACATGTTAACTGGTTATTAAATGAATCGAGTTTTGTTAAGTATTTTCTTATGAAAATTAAACTAAAGTACTATGTCACTGCAAGATGCCTTTCTCGGATTAGACTTAGGCCTCACACGGTGGTTCATTTAATTACATATTCATTTAATTCAGGAAAGGGTAAGATGGAATGATAAAATAATTTTAATTTAAAAATGTTCGTCAAAATAGATTTAATTAATTATTCAATAATGCAATACCACCAGCTACGTTACAAGTTACGTAATAATAACTTATTTGTTAAAAGTTAAGAATACACTTTTAAACTTTCGCGTTCCATATTTAAATTGCATCGGTCGTGATCGCGGGCAGACTGACCCGGCACCACGACCGATGCAACTCGGTCGAAACGTCGGGTTTAAAAGGTATGCTTTAATGCCTTTACTATAATAAGTAGTTTTGCAGTAAATCCCGTTTAAAGTGTGCAAAAATTAAAAAATTATTGAAATTATCAAAATAAAAAAAATAATTGTGCAATTTTGTGCCGAACATCCCTAAGAGCCCGCCTACTGCGATCTGTCGATCTGTCGATCTATATCGATCTTTCGACCACATTTTGTTACCTACGCAGGCCGTCCTGCGACACAAATTGAATAGCGAAGATGCGACATTAGCAAGAAAGTTAGTAGGTAGGCTTATCTATCAGGCCGCACAAGTTGATGAACTTGGTAATGTTTTATGATACTTACTACTTTTACCGCCTCTGTGGTCCTAGTGGTTAGATCATGGTAAGCCCGGTCTGAGAATCCAGAGGTCCCGGTTTCGATTTCCATCTGAGGGAACATTGTATTCGGTTTGGTTGGTGGAAGGGCTTGTTATAAATAAGTCCACCTAGATAGCTACTACCATCTAATCTAAGTCTATACAATGTTGAATCCAAGGTTGGTAGGTCAACGAGACGCTGACGTAAAGAAAGACGTAATGAGAAATTAACTAATGAATAATAATAATAATGAAGTAAAATTTTTAAACACTGAAAAAGACGACAACCTCAGGCGGAGATCGACCCACGCACCTTCCGCATTCCATATTTTAAAAAAACACATTAATCTATAAACGCAGCTTCATCTTAACCGAATGTTTAAATATTTGTAAAAATATTTCTTTCGGATCGCAGAGGTGAAAACTTCTAATATTTGATGAAGCAATGTTGACTAAAAACATATGCATTAAGCGCTGACAAATTTCGAGGGGTGAAAACCAGACCTCGGTAGGTAGGTAGAAGTGGTTAAGGCAGTCAGCCGCCCGGAATGCGGAAGGTGCGTGGTTCGATTCCCGCCTGAGGTTGTCGTCTTTTTTCAGCGTTTAAAACCCTTTCGGTCGCATAATCTCTTTCTTCATAATGGAGTTTGACATAACAGTTTCAGCATAAAGTTTTTTCGCATAAATCATGATAAGCAGAGTGTTATAAACCCATAATGGTTTCATCGGCATAATTTTAACTTACTATAATTGTCTTTATCATAATTTTAATCAGCATAAATGTAAATAACATAATTGCTATTCGTCTAAACTGAATTTTTCATAAAATACGAAACGCATAATGGATGAAGCGCAGCGTAGCGATTGTATTGAATTTTGAGGTTATTTTTTGTAGGTCACGTGATAGGTTACAAAAGAGAAAGACGAAATTTATGACAATCGCGAAGGGTAGCGCTGTATTAAAATTTGAAGTAACTTTTTCTCTAAAATATCATACCCAGATTTTCGTTTTTTTTTCAATAATTAGGTAAATAAAGTAAAATGTTTTAAAAAGTGAATACTTTGTGTTTTCGGTAAGGTTGTGCTACAAAAGTTAATGACAGAAACGAATCGCGGCAAAACCGACTCCACGTAGTCTTGTCTGCCCAACGCTAGAGTGTAATTTAAGCCCGCGTAGTCGCGGAGGGGCGAGGCGGCCCGTGAGCTGAGGAGCAGGTGGGTTTAACTGAGGCTGGCCGGCGGAGCCGGCCAGCAAGCCGAAGCTGCGGTGGTGAGCGAAACCCATCTGCGACGATAAGCTCGCGTGGGACCGCCGGAGCCGGGACAGAAACCATGCCTGCTGCATGCTTGCTGCATGATTGCTTGCATACTGCATGCTTAGTTGCTTGCTGCATGCTTGCTTGCATGCTGCATGCTTGCTTGCATGCTGCGTGCTTGCTTGCATGCTTAAACGTTGCTATGATTAAAAGTTGTTCGATGCTGTTGCTGCATGCTTGGTTGCATGCTGCATGCTTGCTTGCTTACATGCTCCATGTTCGCTTGCATCCTGCATGCTTGCTTAAATTCTGCATACTTGCTTACATGCTTCATGCTTGCTTACATGCTGCATGCTTGTTTGCATTATGTATGCTTGCTTGCATGCTCCATGCTTGCTTGCATGCTGCATGTTTGCTTGCATGCTGCATGTTAGCTTATATGCTTGCTTGCATGCTGCATGCATGCTCGCTTGCATGCTGCGTGCTTGCTTGCTAGCTTAAGCGTTGCTACGATTAAAAGTTGTTGGGTGATGTTATGAATTTCAAATCTTTGAAATGTTGTATTTTTATATATTGGAAACGTGTTTCTGGAAAATTAATTATCTAGCATTAATAGCTTCGGCCAAACGTTGAGTAGGATTTCAAAACATAAAGATTTTGAAAAAAATAACAATCGATAATAGGCATTTCATAACGTCGTCAAAGGTGTTATAAGTAAAAATAAAATTATGGAAAACAAAAAATTACATAACGTTTTCGGCTAAATAAAATTCGTGCAGAAAATTTTCGAATTTAAGATAATTATAATACCCTAACCCTAAATGTTAACATTATGGTATTCTATAGGACTGCCAATAAATGTTATGATTAGTAATCGTTATTGTAAAAACATTTATGCATAAACATTTGATGCTGATATATCATTATTATAAAAGAAGGTGTATATATATAGGAAATAAAGTATGCCTAATGATTTATTCTGAATGAACGTTATGCGAAACGAAAATAATGCCAAAAAACGTTATGCAACCTTAAAATATGCCTCTTTAATTTATGCAACCCAATATAGACCCGTTTAAAAATTTTACTTAAGTATATTAAAGCGTTAATAAATCCTGAGCGCGCTGGCTGACCGGTGGGACTCCCCGCTACTACGCCGCTGGCTGCAGCTTCATGCCCGTGTCACTCGCTATGAATACCTTTAGCACAGGGAGTCACATCGGAAAGTCCAAAATTTTAAGGTTTTATAATTTTGCTCTAATTACTAACTTTAAGTTTTAAAATTAATTGTTACTAACACCTATGGATTGTAAAGTCTGGAATAAATCATATATTATTATTATAATTACTCTTTATTAAACATATATCTTAAGAAATTTTTTTTACAATATTTTATATAAAAACATATTTACAATATAAAATATTATAAAAAAATTAACCTAGGTTGCCACCGGCAGCGGGGATAAACCCAAGCTATCGGTGGTTAGGGCTGCAGAGTGAGGAACCTCCTCACAATACGTGCCGTGTCAAGGAGTACTGCCTTCTGTATCTGACCCTTGACCCAACCTTTTAGCGAGAGCCTCTCTAGATGTTGATCGAGGCTCTTAGCTATAAGACCGTGTGCCGAAACGACTATCGGTACAATAATAGTTGAATCCACATCCCACATGGCGGCAACCTCGTGAGCCAAGTCAAGGTACTTACTGAGCTTGTCCTTCTCGGCTTTCACGAGGTTCTCGTCATGAGGTATGGTGATATCAACTATTTTATTTATATATTTATTTGGACAACCAACAAGACATACACCTTACATGCTAACATTTCATTTTATATTATGTAACAAAGGTGCTGCCTTACTTAAAGGCTGCCACGGAAAGCATATTTTATAAAATGGTAGGGAGCGGAAGGCGTCCACTGGCAAGTAAACATAACCATTTGTCATAAATCTTAAGGATAACAATTATGCTATCCTTAATTAATTATATACTAAGACTTAAGTAACTATTTAAAACTTAAAAAATACAACCACAGCCCATCAGGTGGCCAATGGCAAGACAATTATATTTATAGGTTAAGTATACTAGAAAACAACAGAGATGAATTTAAATTTGTATGAGGTCAAAGCTAGGAGCCAATGCCACTATGAGGATCAGAATTATCAACAATTTTATAACAACGAGCCCAACTAGGAATCGAACCCGGTGACACAGAGTAATAGTCGTCACCGTGTCGCGTAGCGGATAAAGAATACTCTACCTCTCTCTTCCCTTGGGTGTCGTGAAAGGCGACTAACTAATATTGCTTGGCGCTGAGATCGGTCGATCACCACGATATCAGGCTTATTGGCGACAATAGTCCTATCCGTGATGATAGAGCGATCCCAGTAGAGCGTTGCATGACCATTTTCGAGAACTGGCGCAGGTGCGTACTTATAGTACGGCACCTCTGATTCAACAAAGCCATATTGAAGAGCAAGTTGCTGGTGAATTATTCTGGCTACTTGGTTGTGTCTGTGCAAATACTCTCCGTTAGCAAGATGAGAACAACCGGAAATAATATGTCGGAGTGATTCTCCAGGACGGCGGCATGCCCGACAGATGTCGACCGTACCGTCCTTCATAATATATTTCCGATAGTTATTCGTCTTGCCAACTTCATCTTCAATGGCACAGACAAAACCTTCGGTTTCCCCAAAGAGGTCACCGAAACGTAGCCAGTTCACCGAGGCAGGCAAATCTACATCAGGCCCAGTTAGAGCTCGATAGTAGCGCCCGTGTAGCACCTTGCTCTTCCATATGTCCTTGCGATCGAGAGTGCTTAGCACCACTGGTTTGCGCCAGTTTTCTGTTGCCAAGGAGAGCGGCGTAAAGTGTCTATCAACTGCAACGACATCCAAATGCATCCCACACTCACTGTTAAGGAAATAATCCCTGAGACTGCACACCTCACGGTTATGTAGGTCTTTGGCATTTAAAAAGCCGCGACCCCCACATCTCCGTGGGATGTACAGCCTCATAACAGATGAGCGCGGGTGTAGCAATCTGGAAGTCGTGAGCATTTGACGGACTCTTCTATCCAAGGCATCCAATTCGGTCTGAGTCCATCTTAGTATGCCAAAGGAGTATGTGAGTAGAGGCATAACCCAGCCATTAAAAGCACGCGACTTATTGCCACCCGACTGTTAAGTACTTTTCTCAGGCGGCAAAAGAATCGCTTCCGTAATGACTGTTTTATGTCCCTGTCCTCAACACCCAAAGACTGTGACATACCAAGATATTTATAAGTTTCAACTTCAGAGAGAGATCTGAAGTTTATCGTTTCGGAGAGTTGTAAATTGGTTGAATTTACTACTCTCCCACGCTGTACATGCATAACCGCACACTTATCCACACCAAATTCCATCTTGATGGCACTGCTGAAAGTCTCAGTAATTTTCAGCAGTTTTACCAAGTCTTGGCGGTTTGGTGCGAACAACTTGAGGTCATCCATGTACAACAAATGCGACATAACTTCACCCCCTCTCCGCAGTCGACAGCCTAACCTTGGATTTCTCAACAAAGTACTGAGAGAATTCAAAGCTAGGCAAAACCATAAAGGACTCAGACTGTCGCTCTGGAATATGCCACGCTCTATCCTTATAAGATCCTGCGTGGCAAAAACACTATCTCGACATCCTGGTTGACGCAAGACCGTGGTCCACTGCCGCATACATGACATCAAAAAGGATTTTAAAGTTATGTCAATTTTATATAACTCTAAAATCCTCACCAACCATGTATGCGGCACCGAATCATAGGCCTTCTTATAGTCAATCCAGGCTGTGGAGAGAGTCCCTCTGCCACGCTGAACCTTCTGGCATACGGTCATGTCAATGAGGAGAAGCTCCTTAGTACCACGGGACCCAACCCTACATCCATTCTGAGTCACGTCCAAAATATTGTTTGCAACAATGTGCGAGTTAATTTTTGTTCTCAGAATGGATGTAAGGAGCTTGTATAAAGTAGGTAAGCACGTGATGGGTCTATAATTTTTAGGTTCCGTGGTACTACCTGATTTATGGAGCAGACAAGTGACACCAGTAGTCAACAAACTTGGGAGTGAGCAGAGCTCTATGGCTGCTTGGAATTGCGTTGCCAGTAACTCGTTTGAACATCGAAACCATTTAATCCAGAAGTTGTGCAATCCGTCCGGTCCTGGGCATTTCCAATTTTGGGCCGTACGAATTGCACAACTTACGTCAGCTGTACTAATATTAATAGGCTGCATGGTCTCAATAGGTTCACACGCCTCACTGACAACACTTATCCATTCACCTTCCGTGTGCTCGACGGGCACCGACAAAATGTTGCGCCAGAAATTAGTCATGGCATCCCAAGTAACACAGACGTGCTGAATAAAGATTGATTAAGAGCACTCATCAAGAGCATAAGCTGAATACTAAGCTGAATAACGTCTGAGTACCGTCTATTCAGCTGTTATTCAAGCAAAAAGGGCCCCAATTTTGAATGCTTAACGCTGAATAACATCTGAGTAACAATTGAGTAGGATCTTAATAATGTTTCAATTAGCTTAATAACTTTTGAATAACTGCACACATTGCTTTTATAAAGCTTTTACAACACAGTTATTCAGCTACGTCGAATTGGTTAGAGTATTCAGAATTTATTAAGCATTTAATTTATTGTTGACATTTATGCAAGCAATATTCATAGAAATTGGGAAAAGAAGAAATAAATTGGGTTCAATAATAATGTCGATACCTTTATTTGACATGACGTGAACTTTAAGTTATTCGGTAAGTAAATTTTAATTTACAAGTTAGCGGTCTGCTACATGTTAATTATTAGTGCGCAAGTAATTTTGTCGTGAATAGTACGTGTTTTGTTTTCATTTTTATGACGCGCCTCGCTAATAATCAAGATAATTAGTTGTAAATAGTATTTTCATACATACATACTAGGTCTGACAAAAGTACTTGTGATGAATTATCTAATTCTAGCAATTTTATCCAACAAAATAACATGACTTGAGCTGGAAATGTTGTAGTTGTAAGATTAATAAGCATTTTGGTGATCTCGTAAATTCCTTGTAAGAATTAATTACAAAGATTTCAATGGCGATCGATGTTTTGTTTTATAATGCTGAATAAAAGTGCACACATGTTTTGTTACTAAACTATAACTTGAAAAAGAGTAGTCTCTTTACACTTACTTATGAATAACATTTATATAGTTGACCACATTTCTATATTAGTTACTCACATTTTTAGGGTTCTCTAATCGAACGAACAAAAACCTTAAAAATAATGTGTAACTTTCCCATCAGGCATTCACTAAATTGATTACTTACATTTAAAATCACAGCATCTTTGTTATTTTTTTTTCGTGAAAAAGACTATTATATTAATAGTATCTATTATGTTTAAAAAAAATTCAGGTTTCGTGTGTGTGGTGTGCACTGGGCCCTAGTTTATTTAATCTTTATTGCACAACAATAGGATGTACAAATGGCGGACTTATTATTATATTATTAATTATAATTTATATTTCGTTTCAGAAAAATGACGTTTAAAATAATTTCAACACGTTGTAAGGGTCATTCAGATTTGTGTATTGTGCCGACCTAATGGAAGAACAAAGAACAACTTCGATGGCCAAGATATAATGCGGATTTATTAATTAAGTAAAGACAGCAGTGTCCAACCTCGCGTAGATTGGCTTACGATGAAACAAACAAACAACGCAAATAAAACATTTTATCGCAACGTTAATTTTATTTTCTTGTATTGCGATACCTTCTGCTAATAAAATAACCATTTCAGAAATGAAATTTTCTGTATACTTAGATTTTTAGATCTTTCGGTTTTCCAATCCCAAAATCTGTTATATTTTTTTTGCGGACGGAACCCTTATCATTAAAGGGAAAACACGCTTGCTGATTGGGACCGGGTTCAGTTTTGTTTAAATTATTTTCACAAATCCTGTCATGATCATTACTGCTGATGACACTTGGACAATTACCTACTACTGCTGATATTTAAATATTCTTTTAACAATTTTCTTTCGATATGACCGGTTCTTTACGCTTTTGCCACGACTTTTGATCCATGATTTAAACAACGCATAAAATAAATACGTACAATAATATTCTAATTGCTGGTATTAAGCTATGGGCGCTATATCAATACAAATGTGGTCTTTAATTTGAATAAGTTAGTTGAAACTCTTTATTATACTAAAATAAGCTTATTAAAAACACAAATAATATTGTTTATTCAGCAGCTGAATAATAAGTAAAACATAGAATCTTATACAGTTTAAAGATAAAGTAAAAACAATTATTCAGTATCAAGCTGAATACCAGAATTATGTAAACAATATTATTCAGAAGGTGATACTTTATTCAGCAATTAGCTGTTTCTAACGCTACAAGCTTAGTACTGCTTTAATAATAGCAGTATAGATTATTGTTAATCAGATAAATGCTGCCGAAGGCACTGTTTTTCAGATTTAAGCCACCTGGAATGCGTAATGCTTAATAACATCTGTCTAATAATCTTATTGAGATTGGTTATTAAGCGTAAAGAAGGAAAGGACAGAAATACAGAATTTATTAAGCATTAAGTATTTTAAGAGTCCGTACTCATCCTTATTCAGTATATGGCTATTCCCAAAGCTCTTACAGAAACCATATTCATCTTTGAACTGTTAAAAGTTCTAAGTGTGTACTGTTATCCTGCTTATGTGTTACTTGGGATCAACATCCGGTAGCTGTCCGTCGCTCACACGTTGATCAGCTCCTTCCCAACGTCTGTATACTTTTCTTTGGTCACTTTGAAAGAGGCGATTTTGTTGGTATCGGTCCACACGCACTCTGTAGCGACGTATACGGTTTGCTCATGCATAGACTTTTTGCTTCAGAAAGTCAATACGTTCCGTCACACAAGCCATATAGTTATCCGGATGAACATCAGTCCCAACAAAGGCTTGTGTGACGAATCGCATGACGCGAGGCCGATTATTGCCATTTCTGAAGCAAATTAGCTTTGCAATGAGTGTCCTGAATCTATTAATACGCCCGTCGATCCTCAATTGCCAAGCAGGGGCAGTCCCGGTTTGCCGCGGTACTCGGTCAGAATCCTGGAATTTGACACGAGCAACGCGATACACCGTGATGGCCCCACAATAAAGGATCGAGTGGGTATCAATTAAATTTTCACTGGCTCCAAGATAAGGAACCAGTAAATCGTTCAAGGTACTCATTAACGCCAAATTATGTCTATTCGTGGGCAAACAAGGTATACGCGGCCTAGAGTTACGCGTGTCACGATACTGTAGAATAGCATCGTTCAAAGCGCTCCTCATTTGCTCATTCGCCTGTGTACTTACATTCGTATTTATGAAATCTTCACCGTCGGGTACCGGATCTACTCGCGCCACTAAAACCGGCGTCACGGCCGGTAATTGTGGGGCAGGGCGATCCTGCACCGAAAAAGAAGCCGCACAAATACGTAGTGACTCCAGGCGTAGCCGATCAAGTGCTGACTGATCCAGCAAGTTGTTACGCTGGATCACCCGCACTTGATCCGATAATCGTTGGGCAGACACGTCGATGGTCGGTTCAAGGGTCTGAAACAAAGACAGCAGCCGAACACGATACGCAGTAAGGTTAGTTCCTCCCTCTGTTGCCCCATAGTAGGCGCGCATGCAGTTCTCATTTATTTGTTGAGTCCATCGCATGCGGCGCATTACACCACCTGTAGCGGGGGTCGTACGCGTGGCAGGTTGCCCCACTGGGCCCTGATTCTGTATCGCAATCTATAGATTCCACACCTAAACCTTACCGCGCACAAACGTCAAACGCATACGTTTTTGGGAAGATATCGTAACTTTTTAAGGAATTAACGTGGTTTTGAAACAAGGAATCGTTACAGAATACGGGCCCTGATCCCAAGCGTGCCGGCAGTAGTGGTCGGCCACGTCGCGCTGGTCGTTGTGGCGGCGGAGACGGCAATCGCCCACTCGCGCTGCTCGACTCGTCAGTTGACACCCTGGTGAGGTCATCATTGGACGAGGAGCTTGAAGTCGGCGGAGTAGGCGATGGTGGAGGACGTGCGCTTCGTTGAGCTCTGTTTCTTGTTATCATTTCTTTGTGATTTTCATATTGTTGTTTGCATGTTGACGTTGTATGTCAACATGTCAGTGGGTTCGGGATTGTGTTTCTATTGTAAATGTAATTTATATACAACCAAATCAGTGTTTTGCATTTTTGCTTTTGATGTTACTGCTTTTATTTGACTGTTACGGAAATTTTGCACGACGAAAACAACATTAGAACCAATAAAACTAAAAAATATTTTCTTTAAGAAATGACACGTTGTGACAGTGACAAGAGCTTTTTTCTTTTTAGAACGCTAAAATATATTTTTAAAAACACATCTATATATATAAAAATGAAACCCGTTTTCCGTTGTCACGACATAACATGAAAACGGTTTGACCGATTTCGCTAATTCTTTCTTAGTTGTGTTTGTTATTGCCAGGAAAAGGTTCTTATAAAAAAAAATTAAAGTAAACAATTTTTTTTAAATATTTTTTTCAAGATTTATAATTAAGTCAGCTAGTTAATAATAATGAAATTTACCTTAGTTATTATGCACCTATGTATGTATGATAGTTGATACACCATCAAATAGGGTCTCTCGGGGGACGGAGATTCGTAGGTAAAAAACTGTTTTCTGAAATTTTTACAATTACTCTCTACAGTTGATAAAAACGGCCATTTGTTAACCCCGGCAATGAACTCAAACCTATCACTCCCACAAAACAGCTGACCGCCAGAGCTACCACAGCGTCATTTCTTTTGAAATCTTAAAAAAGCTGTTATTAATCTAAAATTATCCATTTTTAAAGAAAAGTTCTTAGACAAAAGTTATTCACTATCACGTATACTTTACTCTCCTTTCGGCTTAGTACCCCCTTTCCGACTTACGTTGTATAATAGGAGACCATGAACACGATGAAACCGGCTAGTTTATCTGATGATAGGACTTGAACCGTATACTCTCAATAATTATTAAGGTTGGATTCGACCAAAGTGGAATAAGACTTACTCCGAGATTAGTCTATACAAATTTGGCGCTTAATCTAGGTATAAGACCTTATTCCAGTTTGGTCGAATACACCCTTAGAGATTATTTATTACATTCGAATAAAGTTTCGAAAGATGGTATGGTATGGATTTAAATTGTATTTTTAACACAAATTTTATAACGAGATTATTTTAAGAAAATCATATTATTTAAAACATATTTAGCGGGGTACATAGGAAATCAAATTAAACAATGAAATTGAAAACAACGTCAGAAAGTGAGCGTACTTTGGGTTTAATTTGGTTTCCAAAGGAAGACATGTTGGGTTTTAATGTTTCATTAAAACGCATCCCTGATAATCATACAAGGTCAACAGAAACCAACAGAAAACTAATGCTACGTGTTATTATCATGTCAGTGTTTGGTGTTTTGGGATTTCTGTGTCCGTTTACAAAGATTATGCTACAGGACAAGTGGCGTCATAACATTGAATAGGACCATTTTATTCCCGATGATGTTAACGATAAATGGTGCAAATGGATTGATATGCTGCAGTTAATAAAAACAATTCGTTTACCTCGCTACTATATTACTTAGGGTGGATTCGACCAAACTGGAATAAGGTCTTAAACCTAGATTAAACGTCGAATTTGTATAGACTAATCTCGGAGTAAGCTTTATTCCAGTTTGGTCGAATCCACCCTAAGTCACTGAATAACAAACCGGTTTCCTACCGATCCGTAGCAGCGTAGCAGCACCGAAACTAATCTACTCGGAGAAATTGACGAACTAACACGCTGTGAGGAATGACGTTACTACTATTATTTTATTCTGTGGTTACGTGCCTCCTAAATTAAATGTTGCGGACTTGGAGACACGCAATGATATTATATGTGTAGATACGTTGCCTGCCCTCCGTAGTGACTAGAACAAATCCAGGTAATTGACTGGACCTCATTCCCTCAGGACGAAATCGTCATTTTCTTAAACTTGACACTTTCCTAACTTGTCTCATTTTTAACTCGGCTCTTTCTTAGTTGGTCTCTTTTGCAAAGTTGACACTTTCATAACTCTTCTCATTTTTAACTCGGCTCTTTCTTAGTTGGTCTCTTTTGCAAAGTTGACACTTTCATAACTCGTCTCATTTTTAACTCGGCTCTTTCTTAGTTGGTCTCTTTTGCAAAGTTGACACTTTCGTAATTCGTTTTATTTTTAAAACGGCTTTTTCTTTTTCTTTGTCAAGTATGATAATAAGGCTCCCAAGTTTCGTTTATTCTTCGGAACAGGGGAGGGGTAGCCAGTAGGTGCCAGGTTTTTTGCATTGCAGCATTGCCACTTTGTGCTCCCTCATTAATGACGTGCGTGACTAAATTTATACACAACGGCAGTCGGAAAGGGGGTACTAAGCCGAAAGAAGGGTAAAGTATACATGATATTAAATAACTTTTGTCCAAGAACTTTTCCTAAAAATGAATAATTTTAGATTAACAGCTGCTTTAAGTTTTCATAAGAAACAACGCTGTGGTAACCCATTGGCCCTTACGTCGGAACGCTTTAAGATGTATGTAAACTCCTTTATTATTGTAGGTACAGTCGAGTTTATAAATATGTATACATTTTAGTACCTTGGCTTGTCTATTTAATGTCTGTTTAAACTGCCATACACGAATTGTCAAAGCGATTAAAGTGACAAGGTACTAAAGTGTACACATATTTATGAACTGGGCTGTACGCATCCAGTCTAGTTAATCTTGAAAAAAATATGATTTAGAAAAGTGTCAAGTTAAGAAAGAGACCAACTAAGAAAGAGCCGAGTTAAAAATAAGACCAGTTAGGAAAGTGTCAAGTTTAAGAAAATGACAAAGTCGTCCGGAGGGGAGACGAGTTGGAAAAGTGTCAACTTTGCAAAAGAGACCAACAAAGAAAGAGCCGAGTTAAAAATGAGACAAGTTAGGAAAGTGTCAAGTTTAAGAAAATGACGAAGTCGTCCTGAGGGACCTCATTTAGTCACACGTCAGTCATTGTCACGTCAATACGATCGTTACCGTTTTAAGTTTTGTGTTGTTATTTGGATAAAAAGCCTTCCTGTGTATACAGAAATTGTAAAAAATTATACTGCAACTATGAAACAAGATTTTTTTTAAATTTCACTCGTAATTATTGTAAAAATAAATATAAAATAGAAATTTTCATTTAGTGAGGACATTTGCCCTGTTGCCAATTCGATATGCATGAGTGAGACGCGTGTACTATGTAAGAGAGAGACGTTTCTGTAAGAGTGAAAGAGAGAAAACAATGGCGGCCGAGATGGCGCATAAATTCAATGAGCTCATTGGTCAACTCAACTACCTTAAAGAGTATACAAAAGTTAAAATATATGTTTATCTCTTTTTAACAATAGGCTAATGATATGATTGCATTTATTTTCTTTCCCTTTCGACGTGATTACGTCATAGAAACCATTTCGCCATTTTTAAATGCAATTTGTTCAGGTGTAACTAGTCTATATATTAAAGGTCATTGGAGACACGTGAATCTTTTAACATTGTTTCCTTTTTTAATGATTGATTTTCAGGGCCACCATTTTTATTTAAATACGAGGCATTGTGGCCCGCTAATGTGAGGAAATCACATTCTAATGAAATTGAATCAGGAGTGGTGATGACGATTCAAGGCTCATCAGATAGTTCGTCAGGCTTATCCCTGGTGCGAGCAATATATCGTCCTGGCGCCACCTGTTGGGAGCTACGGTTATGATTTTCCGGTTTATCAATAAATGTAAGGGATTAACCATCGACGTAGACCATAGCATGATGTTACGAGCGAAGTATTTACAGATAAAACAATCGCAAGCCGACTCTTTTTCTTATGAGATATCTGCACTAAAAGGTGGTATATATGTGTAACAGAACAGTCCGCTATTAAGTTTCACTCCATTTTTAGACGATCGCGGCTTGTTAGGCGTTGGGTGTCGCATCGACGCAGCTGCTGATATTGCGTATGATACTAAAAATCCCCTGATCCTCGATGGTCAGCAATGTCAGCATCCGGTAGCTCGTCTGATAGCCCGTCGTCACTATCACGTTGAGTTCGCGTATGGAAACCAGAAAACCGTTGTCAATGAGTTAAAACAGAAAAATTGGTTATCGGTTAAGAATAGAATAGAATAGAAAACTTTATTTCAGGCTTCTATGGCCCATATAACATATATACCTTATAGACTAACATACATATTATAATACAATCTTGTTAGTAAATAACTTAAAAGCTATGTTAGTATTTTAATTATTTGGACACATTTTGTGTCGTATCAGTGGCAGGGAAAGGCAGCTGTCCACGGAATCGCCTATATACCACGCCCTTCGGCCAGAAGTCCTCGCTCATGAAGGTGTCGAGCCTGGATGACGGAACCCGCACCACAAAAGCCTTGAAGCTGGTGTTGTGGCGCGACTTCAGCGGCACCACCCTCAAGTCGAAATTGGTCTTCATTTTGATGTATTCTGTAATCTCCTGCACTGTGGTGGTATAATGCAGGCGAGACAGATACATGGCCGTGGTCGGCGTCGCAGCCCGCAGCAGGAAGTTTGGCCCTGTCGGTGCGGTGCCGCGACGATTCTGGACGACGCAACGTCGTCGCGCCTTCTTACTTTGAACCGTAGTGAAACCATCTTCATTTCCATCTGCGATAACAACGGATCGCGATGGCTCGGAGTTAGCAGCAACCACGGCAGCAAAGTTTCGGCGACAGCTGACAGGCGCAGCACACACAGCCGTCACGTGAGGAGCTGCAGGTGGCAGCGGCGCGCGGACGGCGGCGGCGGGCGATGGCAACATGACGCTCGCTGGGGGCGCGGGGCGCGCGGGAAGAGTAGCCTCGCCCCGCGTCGTCTGCGCTCGAGTCGGCTCGGGTCGCGGCGGCGACGGCGTCGAAACTGCTGACTTGCAGCTCGATGTTGTTGACGTATCGAGGCAGGCCCCACGTCACAAGTTGATATTGGAGCCGACCTGCGATGACCTACTTTCCGCGAGTGATTCACGTAAATTATTAACTTCATTACGCAAATCACTTACGGTTTTTTCAGATGCATGGAATTTTTGCACCATATCTGCCAAACCCGCCTTCAGGGTAAGGATATCCCTCGGGAGGCTGGTGACATCGACGTGATGGAAAGTGACGGGAGGCAACTTGTTTAGATCTCTCGCCACAAACGTCGGTACGTCGTCAGGATCTGTAACTTTGAGCAAGCTGATAATATCCTGCAAGCTCTTCTGTGTCCCGTCACGTCTACGGGACACCATCTGGTCACTTATGTTGAGGGACTCGTACAACAGCTTCTTGGCTTTTGATATGTCATCTTCGCTGAAGCTCGACTTACATATCTGGACCGCACTGACCTCATCCATCACATCCAACTTTTGCTGAAGGAAAACGAGGAGTTCGTTAGCCACTAGCGTTTGATTCGCCATGGCACTACACTCGCGACGGCTTGCGCCGCGCTACACTAATATTATATTAAATTATATTAAACGTGTGCACAGTTCCGTGCGTTGCACATTACTGAGACTTAAGACCTACTTTTAAAATTGTGGCGACTGGTTGTTACCTATGTCGATTGAGAAAGGTCAATCCTCAGATGCCAATGATTATTTGCCGCCTGCTCGGTTCGCGCACCACCAACGTCTCTTTACGTTTTGCGGCTTGGATTTGTTTGGACCCATGGAGGTTACTGTAGGCCGTGACGCGTCGCCGGGAAAAACGATATGGAGTTTAAATATCGAGGTTGTTGCGTCATTAACATCCGACTCCCTTATTATGGCAATACGACGTATGGCCGCCAGACGAGGCTGGCCGTTGAAGCTTTAGTTGAGCAACAGAACAAACCTAAGGGGAGCTGATAACGAACTGCGGAGATCGATGCAGGTACTGGATGTAGAAAAGTTGAAGACCGAGGGAATGCACAATGGCATGACGGTCGACTTTATTCCGCCCGTCAGTCCTCATTGAGGTGGGACATGGGAACGCCTGATTAGAAGTGTCAAAACATCGCTCCAGGTTATTTTGAGGGAGCGAGCCCCAAAATATGAAATATAGAGTACCCTTATGCTAGAGGTTGAAAATATCGTAAATAGTCGACCTCTCATGGATGTATCAGTCGAGCCTGGCAGTTTGGAAACATTAACTCCTAACCATTTTCTGCTTGGTTCTTCGTCCAACCTGTGGTTGGTGATTGTGATCACTCGTACCTTTTTCTTAGGAGACAGTGGCGCATATGGGAGATCTAGTTCTGGTGGTGGACCCTAACAGCCCTCGCAATACTTGGCTAAAAGGAATAGTGGAACATGTTTACCCAGGTAAGGATGGTCGTGTCAGGCTTGTCAACAGTGGCGCGCTTCGCCCCGATTAGTCTGGTGGATGAGTGCTGAGCCCAGCACAGGGGTGGGGGATGTTAGCGACGTACCCCTATCCATTCCTATTTTTATTAGCGTTAATGTAGGTATCCACACATTTGTGATTTTGCTTTGTCACAGTTGCGAATCGTGCGCCGCGGTAGTCTGCGCTGCGACCATCCGCGATAGCTACACATGCCGTTTTTTTGTAACGTGTGAAAGTTAAATAAACTGTGTTAAGTGTTTAGCAGTGTTTTATTCCTAACTGCCGGACCTAAAAGTAACAGCCGTTTTGAAAACGCATACATACACCCAATAAAAGTATAAAATTAAAAACCTTTTCAGTTGAACAAAGTGCTTAGTCGTGCAACGAATAGTCCACATCTCGCTCTACTTCTATCTATGGATTGCTACGCCTCCTTCGCGTAGGTATCGCCCCTACAGTGTCGGCGATTTCTCAAAATAATGAATCAGTATCTCGATAACATGTCACCCAATTTGTCGCATCCCTACTGACACCTACTTAACTGGCCGAACCGCCGCCGCCGGGGCCTGATCGCCCCCTACCTCTCTCGGCTTATCTGACACGGAAGCTCGAGCTGCAAATATAATATATTTCATCTCGCCACTCAACGGTTTTTCTGCTTCCAGTGGCGCGACGGTTTAAACTCCACGTGATCTCTTTTTCCCTGGTACCCCTTTGCCCGATGGAGATGTCTTTATAGGGAGTAAATAAAAAACACAGGTGTGTGTAGTTTTTTTTAAACTTTGTTTTATTTATTGATAGAAAATGATGCGAAATCAACCACTTCGGTTTGTCAACAATGTTATCCGTCCACATCTAGCGGACAGATAAGCAATCTGAGTATTATTTAAAAGCATTTAACTTTTGTAAAAGTACCATAATGTTGAGTACAACAAAACAATCGTAACCAAGAGAAAGAACTAGGCAGGTATGTAATTGAAGCGCTAAGACCGCCAAATTGTAATTTTGTACCTATTTGTGCTCATTGTTATGTCTGTAAATGTCTATGGTGTTTAATACAATAAAAGTATTGTCTATATATCTAATTTGCTTGTAATTACATTAGTAAAGGACATTGTTAAAGTTAGCCTAAGAACCAACACAAACATGACATACATGATAATCCTTAGCTTATTTTTTACGACAGATAACAGTATTTAGATTTTGGCGGACACTTTTAGATAAGTAACCATTATTAAACAGAACTTTTTGGACATTAATATTGAGTATCATTTTTTTATTATGGGTTGGGTATTGAGAGTTCAGTGCATTCAGCCAGTGAATTAAGGTTTGTGACCAAAATATTTATAATATGTACAAATAAACCTAATAATATTATGCATGCATGGCTGACTAGATATACTTAGTGCCAAATACTCCAAGCATCATTAGAATACGATACATCGCATTTTATTCCTAACTGTAAACGTTAGTCGACTTAAGATTCTTTTGCTTTTCCAATGAGGAGAATTTTACTAATATGCTGTACTGTGTTACTGACTGACGTTACTGTAGTCTGCTGTATTTATTGTGCAGTTGACGTTCTTTGGCAAATAAAACAAAACAGTGCAACATCACTTTTCAAATTCTCTCAAGAAGTTCGTGCGAAATCTCAATAAAGTCCCACATCTTTACTGGAACTCAAGAGGTTTGGGGGGAATATCATTTAGCATTAAACGTTCATAATATTATCATCACATCACTCATCATTATCATCAGTTTAAGCATAATCAATGAACTCTAATAATACGACTGAAGGACTAGTATCCATGGTCAAGAAAAAAAAAGTTGACGTTCTGGACTTCTTGGCGGGAAAGTGAAGTCTTGTTTGTAGTTTTGTTTTATTTTCTATAATTTGTGTTTTGTCGAATATTAATGTGAAATAATGATGGATTATTTAAGTGTTAGTGAACGTGCATGAGTGTTGGCAAATAAAACAAGAGTGCAACATCACTTCTCAAATTCTGTAATGAAACATAACCTCAACTTTTCCTGTTAATTAGGTTCTCAGGAGTGTCCGTCGAGAATCTTTGTGTTTACAGTAATTTACTTGCAATTTCGACCCTAGAAAAGAATATTTCATAATTGTTGGTTCTTAGGCTAACAATGTATCGGCGCAGAACATTGTCCTTTAATAATATTAAAGAGAAACGAATGAAACCTAAAGATGTAGATAACATGCTATATAGATGTTTCTACTGGCATATGGCAGTGTAAGTTACAGGTAAGGAAAACAGCATGTAATGTAGTCTACTTACTGGCTTCATCCATCACAGAGCAGAGGTCCCGGGCCGTGCCCCAGGTTTCATTCCCAGTGAGGGTTTATGTTACCGTATTCGATTTGCTTGGTGGTACGGCTTACTCTAAGTTGTAGTTAGCACCATCATCTTATCTGGTGTCGCTACAACAACAATGCTATAGCATTATTGAGCTGCGACAGGAAGTCCGACAGAGATAAGATAGCCAGTCCAGTACCTCATAGGTTGAAGATGGCTGGTAAAGTGCGTTTTGACCTGATCGTCTTGAGGAGTGATGAAGGACAAGCGCTTACCCGTTGTTGTAATAATAACGATGTAAATATTTACAAATTACTCTGTAGATTAAAACCCTCACTCGAAAAACCGCACCATCAATGTTCTCTATCTCTAGCTTCTCATCATTATTTCGGTGCTTTTGAAGACTATTTGAAGAGCCATTAAATCACTTAATCTAGGGGTATAAAATGATGAAAGATGTTGAGTGACAAATAAAGGTTTTTTTTTAATAAATGTTATTTGCTCCATATTGGCTCACTATCATAATAATATGTTGAGGTTTGGTTTAGTGGGAAATATGGATTGAAAATACTGTTTATTTTCACAATGATGACTCTCTCGAACTTGTCAAGTAAATTTTTAATACCTACTAATACTTCGATCACATATTATTATAAAAACCGATTGTATATATAGCGAATACCTACGCTACGCTTGCAACTATGCTTAATAACATTTTCGTCGGTCGGCGGTCGGTACAAAGTTCAAAAAATGAAAGAAATAAATGAGAAAGCGCGACTGGGCAGGCAGGCCGCGCTGCGCCCGGTACCAGGGGCGCAGCGCTCGCAGGCGTCAGCAACAGAGTAAATTAGGCGGCGGCGGCGGACACTCGGCGAGCGCCCGCCGCCCGACGCCCGACGCGCGCACTCAGCGATATTGTTATCGGCCCGCCCCGGTTCCGGTAGGGTTGCCAGTATGGTGACCAATTTAATTGTTTTAATTTATTTATTAGTAATTTTTAGTTTGTAGATTTAAAGCATAGAATAATTTAATGGTTTGAAATATGTAGTAATAATTGGGACTGGGTTTGGACTGGTGTGTGAGAGAGAGAGAAACATAAATTGACGCAGAAATAAAAAAAATTACAAATATAATACAAGACAATTTTATTGTCAATCAGGATCAGGACCCAGCTTCAGATTGTGTTATTGCTGGTGGTGGAGAACTACTTAGATAATTATATGAGAATACTAGTTTGCAGGCTTGGTGGTTATCTTATAAAAGGTACTTACTTACTGAGGTTCGTTAATAATTTCAACTACTTGGTATGGTAAGTGCAAGTTTTAGGTAGGTACTTATGTATTTTCTACGTTTTTCCCTTAGCATTAAGTAAAACATCAACAGCCTATAAACGTCCAACTTCTGGGCTACATGCCAAAAATATAATTAGCCAAATAGGTTCAGCCGTTCTGAAGTGATGCGCGTTCAAACATTTCGGCAAATGATTTTTGTTACTATATACATATTATAAAATATAATATGGATATGCTGCCGGCAGCAGCCCTGAGCGGCGTCGAGGCGGAGCGCGGCTGCCAGCCGGGAACAAAGCAGCCGCGCGCCCGAGCGCCACTCACCGCGCACAGACGGGCGAGCGCGCCCGGCGCCAGTTGATACTTTCATAATATTATATTATAATATTATTTTATACATATTATTGTAAAATAAAGTCGCCGATGTCCTGTGTCTGAGGCTCCGCTTCCTTCTTCTAAACCACGCAAATGGATTTTTATGCGGTTTTCACTGATATAAAGAACGATATTTGAGAATGGTTTTTATTTTTAATTTGTAGATATTTTATACGTATGTATGACAGTGTTTTTAAGTTGACGTGGATGAAGGCGCGGGCGGGCTGCTAGTAAGTACCTATTATAAAAAATTTACGCAATACTATCTCAATCATTTCAAACGTTCTTCGACTAGGCTTCCTTCAACACTTCGTTCTATTTCGGGCTGTCTGTCTGTATGCAATTTTGGCCCGCTCCCTTTCTGATGTCATCTTACCATCTCATGCGGTCAGCCAACTGGTAAAGGTGACTATTATAAGACCACCGTAGTTGAATAGACAGCACACCAGTTTTGACGCCCCGCCGCGCCGCCACCGCCGTCATCGTTGAGGCCCGGGTTCAGTTTAGAAATTACTGATTTTCAAAATTGTCTAAGGACTAGGAGTTTTCTATGTACGACAAGAAAGTTTATACAAAAAAAGGTAAGTACATTTATTTTATCGGTTAAGAATTATGATAACCATTAAACAAGATTCAATTAACTCTAACTTGGGCTAGATAATTCGTGGGAGCAGTGAGTATGACTTTAACATAAAAGAGCGGCAACTTCTGATGCAACCTTTGTACTAGTTTTAAAAAACTTATCATAAAAATTTTAATGTTCATATTTTTTAGTTATTTTTTTATAGTTTATGCCTCTTTTCTAGTAACATTGCTTTGAACGTTGAACTATTACTATATCAATAGTCACTATAATACTATATTATTGTAATAGCTACTGTACTGTTGTTTTAAAGTGGAGTCAGGAGTCAGGTGGAGTGGGGTCATTTGCCGGGCTTAGTATAAAAAAAAAAGTCTACAGTAATGTGCCATTACAAAATTACGATGTCAAATAATGACACAGTCAGGATTACCACTGCGACAAGATTGTAGATGTTTAATACAATCTACAGTTCTAGTATTGATAACATAGTTATTGTTCTGCAGTGCTCTAAGCAATGCAATAAGAAAAGCAAGTAAATTGTAGTGCATGCAGTGATTAGTCTGGGCTCTAACCCAACCCATCACGTAATCTTTCACTATTTCTGTCCCTTTTCTGTCACAAAGACTCCTATAGGTTGCTAACAATTGAATTTCCGTTGTGTTTGGTATTCCGCCAGCTGCTGAGCTCTTAAGACAACAATAAGGACCAACGGCTTAACTTTCCAAAGACGGAGGTATTCCTCCGGGTATAAGGGTCATATGGACCGGAAATCTAAAGGTCATGGGTTCGAATCCCATTCAAGCTTTCATGAGACTGGTTGATTTTTATTCTAGTAAACATTTTATTCTATAAGTGTAATCTCAGTGATTCCTTTTTTTATCGCTTAAAGGTGATGATGACGTATGTAAGATCAAGATCAATTGTACATCTGACGTGAGACAATAAAATAATGAATTATGAAATGAAACACTTTTTTCAGATCTACCTAATTCGCGTTTATTACATCTTAGGGTTTTGATTTTAGTCCTGATGTTTCGTGACCACGAACCCTGAAAAGATAAAAAAAGTGTTTCATTTCAATGTGTAGTGCTCGCGTAAACCTTAGAAAACTATAAAGGAATTATGTTCCAAATTCCAAAAAAATCAAGTATCAAAGTGAGCCGATCGCGGTTCACTACATTACCCAATGATTCACCCGAGGCGCGGCGCGGGCCGCCGCCGCTGCCGACATCGACATCGGTCGTATATTGTACGCTATACCTATGTATATAGTGTATATGTGTGTACACACGCATAGCATATTAAGAATGAACAACAGTATGAAATCTTTGCTACATAAAAACTATACGATTAATAGTGGTTATTTTTGTTCCAAATTATAATATGTTTATTTGAAATTTCTAGTTTTATACTGAACTGTAAGAACTCCCTATATTAAAGTGTAGCTAGAGGCAAAATTAAACAATTCAGCTTTAAATAAGATTTAGTTTCTGTATAAACTGTTACTAAGTATTATATCTTTCACCATGACGTCATAAGTAAAAACTGATTAAGGGGCTATTGCATCTCGACTGCGATTTTTGCGTAAAATGCCAATTTTTGTATTTTGTAGTAATTTTACAGTTGTATTTATCGTTTTTACCGAAATATGATAATAAATTCATGCTTAATATTACAAATCTCCACTAAGCGAAGATAAGCTTAGTTCGGACAGCCGGCGCATCGCATTTTGTAGTAATTTTGCAGTTGTATTTATCGAAATATGATAATAAATTAATTATAAAATATTTATTCTCACTTCACGCTAAATTAGAAGACCGCCATAGTTCAGCCAAATAAAAAAATATATCTACAAAATATAAACAAAAACCATCCTCAGTTATCGCTCTATCTTTTAATGAAAACCGCATAAAAATCCATTGCGTGGTTTAGGAGAATAGTGCGGTGTCACAGACAAAGAAATATGGCGACTTTATAATATGTACTGATGATAATGATGTTGCGGTGGTTAGATCTCTTTTCAGTGTCACATAATATTACATACAAACACATAATCACGACTATTATCCCCGAAGGTTATTCGGACACTAGGCAATGAGGACAGCAAAAGCAGTTCTCTACCATAGTCCACTTTTCACCAAATTGCGACTGCATAAATGTGCTCAGCGTGACAGGTGGTGATCCCATCCCCGCTTTATGCTGGTGGATGCATGTGCAGTCTTTAGTCCGTTAGTCGCCTTTTACGACACCCAAGGGAAGGGAGGGGGTGGTAGTATTCTTTCACCGCTTCGCGGCACGGTTAACGTGTGTGTGTACAGAATATCACATAATTATTGTTCGTCGTAATTTTATGAAGTCAGTCTGTACTAACTTGATGTTGAATAAATCTATTTTTATTATATAATTTTTTATACAAGGATATAGTAGATAAAGAAGTATTTTTATTAATATACTGTTCACATCTCAACATGAAACCTTATGTGCCGCGCCACTGTAATGACGTCTCGCATACGAGGTAGGCGTGACGTCCCCGAGTTGTTTTTGTTGTATGGCGCCATAATTTTAATGAGAAAGATTTTCGTTTGTGTTATTTCAGTGTGCGCGGCGCGCGGTAAACATTAGCAGTGTCGCGCTGGCAACACTGCGATTAGCGATTGCTACTCGCGTCACGTCATCATAATGGGCGGCGGATCGCGGCACCGCTAGCCGGCGCGGTCGTTAACGCTCGCGACTTATGATAGCCTGGTACTCAGCGCGATGGTGTTACGCTCTGTGAGGCGTGTGACGGGGTGAATCGGGACGAACGCGAATACGGAGAGAGAAATAAACATTCGTAGCTTGAGTTTCTTGTAATTAGTTTGCCCTGTCTATTTATCTCTTTAGGAACAGATCCAATATCTGAATTTTAATAATTAGTGTGCCAAGATCTAAGTACTTTATTTTATTTACCGGGTACTTATATGAACTAACGTTGAACTAACGGCGAAACAATACTGTGTGATCGAAGACATCAAGCAAACTGTACCCTACTACCACAGTATAAATATGAGCTAAAGTTTATACTGTGCTACTACATTCTTCAATGCGTTCGGGATAAAACCACTAATAGAGAACAGTTATAGAAGTACTAGACTGGCTCTGAATGTTAATTGGGATGACCATAATATTATTATCACGCCTTCAAAAGCCTTTTTTCTGAAAGGCCTGGCCAGATATCACAACTTATCATTTGTTACGATCCTGACCTGAGGTCCTGGTTCCACCAGATACACTTATTTTCCTTCATATCTGGATATTTTCCATGAAATCATGTGTAGCTTTGTAGTAGTAGGTAGGTACTTATACTGTTTTTAAGGACGTAACGTCCTATTAGTTATTCTTCGTATTCTACTTACAAATAACGCAAAATGTAGGTAGCGTTGATTGATAGGAAAGTCGCATCTGGTAAGCGAGCACGACTAGGCCACAACTGGGCGACAACTCGCTAACTGAATTACATAGTCTGCGCCTCTGCGGTGCATGCAGCGTTTAACTCGATCATTTATTTGGATCGGCCGGCGGGCGGTGCAGCGGCTACTAGAAATAAATTGTAGATCAATCTTAGATTAAATCAAAATAGATTTAAGCTAAGAGATTAATACTTAAAATATATTAAAATTTTTGGAACGTAAACGTAACGAATACTATTCCAAAAATGTACATAATATTATGATTCACTAATTACGCTCGCGCTGTCAGTATAATTAAATTGTATTTCATAGGTAAATAAAGAACTGTAGTAATCACATGAGTAAATGTGGTAGTAACACCGTAGTACTATTATTTATTCTGTTGCAATACATACGTTAATGCAAGTTTCAAAGTTAATTTATATCGGAGGATTGTATGTTTTGAAAATATTTTTTAAAATCTGGTTTATAAATAATAAATCGATAGACATAATAAAAAAATAATAGACCTAGAGCTAATTAAATCTATCTATTCATGACAAGTTGAAGATTCGCCAAAGTAAGTGAGTCGAAGAATTGTCGAAATCGAACGAAACCGGCACAACTCAACTTTTTTGTTTAATAAAAAAACTTTTCTCGAATTTACATGCACAGTACCAGGCTGACA
This sequence comes from Scoparia ambigualis, assembly GCA_963921215.1. NCBI lineage: Eukaryota > Metazoa > Arthropoda > Insecta > Lepidoptera > Crambidae > Scoparia > Scoparia ambigualis. Next base: position 9,719,260 of record OY992514.1, read on the forward strand.
TAAACAGCAGATAGCAAAGGTTGCGTTCATAAGGCGGGCGATGTGTTATTAAAAGGCGTGGTCTTGTTCATCGTGATGATTGTGACCACTCACGATCACGCACGTTGGAAACAGAAGCACAGAATAACTAATAGTACGAAAGAATTTTAGTAGGTAAGTATATAAATGCACACAACGGTGGTAGGAAATTTGCAAAGACAATAACCTAATAATAAGTACAAAGCATGACATGAAGTTGTGATAATTTTAATTTTTTTGTTCCTATATATGATCTCTGTCTACGCTTAGCATAATGCATTATTGTTTTGCAACAAAATTAATACAACGCCACCTATTGAGAAGTAGATGTATCATACAGCGCCATCTAGTGAAGAGTAGACGGTTATTAAAATTTAACGCTAACAAATATTTTTTAGTGTTTTAGAAATGTCATAGATGGCAATACAAGTAACAATAATTGTGGGTTAATAAAAGTCTAGATAAAAGCTGTTGTAAGCTTCGATCGCAAAGGTATGTAATTATTAACATAGACAAATTGTAATATATAACAATTAATATTTCACCATCCATATTTTAAGCTCTAATTACAGCGAGGAAGCGCTTGCACTGTGCATAAGCCGAAAGTTGGAAGTATTTTTACCTGGATTCCTCAACCACTGTGGAACTGGTTATTCATATCTTATAGACTTGTCGGAACACACATTGCTTTTTGCAACAGACAAAGTTAGTTGTGTACTAGCTCGATAAAATTAGAAAAAGCCCTAACCTAACCATCAACTACCAAGTACCGGTGAAATAATAGCAGAAATTTTTAGGAAAGAAAACATAGTACCTACCTACTGGCAATAAAATAACAAATGGTCAAAATTTACTATGGTTAAAAAGAACATTGAAAAACATAAAAGCCCTTTAACTACTGAAGAGTACTACTTTTACTAGGTACTTTAGAAGGTTAACAATAGTTAATCTAACCAAAAGGTAAACATAACTTGACTACGGATCAAAAAACTGGCCCTAAGTGTACACAGGTACACGTTACACAAGCCAGCGGATCATCCAATCAAAAAATGTCAAATTTCTCCAAAGAAATAATAAACTTTCCTACACTCACACCAATTATCTAACCCAAGAGAAGCTTCGTTATGAAACTCGTTTAATGGTTACTAGACAACGGACATACTTAAATACATACTTATTATACATTGAAAACACCCAGACCCGAGACAATTTAGAAAAACAATAGTTTCTAAATTGACCCGACCGGTGATTGAACCCGGGACCTCACAGATGGCGTCACCATGAAAACCGGTGTAAAAACCACTCGACCAAGGAGGTCGTCAAATTTGTCAAAGTTGATTCATAAGTGTCGCGTAGCGGTGAAAGAATACTACCACCCCCCTCTCTTCCCTTGGGTGTCGTAAAAGGTGACTAACGGACTGAAGACAGCACTGCACATACTCCCCGTCTATATAGTATTATCTATGACATACATCCAACAGCATAGAGCGGCGATGGGTTTACCACATGTCACGCTGAGCACATGTGCAGTCGCTATTTGGTGAAAAGCAGTCCTCTGTAACCCTTCGGGATAATAGTCGTGATTATATGTATGCATGATATTGATCCTTAAGTCCAAACGACAAAGTTCACACTGTATTAGAAGCAAGGACGATATATTATTATAAATAAGTAATTACATTTTGTGGTAGGTAAAGTGGCGTCTTTAGATACAGACCTAAGCTGGCAATCGAACTCTAGACTTGTCTGATGGTTTAACCACTAGACCATAGAGCATAGGTTGTACTAAATGGTTCTCGGAAATTGCGAGAATAAAACAGCTGTTCCAAACAAAATTACAAATTTCGACCTGAATGCGGTATTCCTACCTTTTTTTTAAATTTTATAATATTAAATAGAAGAAAATTATTATTGTCTATAGTAATAGGTAGAAACCTATTACTATAGGCAATAATAATTTCCTTGCTATTACTAAAAAATAGTGGGATGCGAAGTGATCTTTGATAATTATTCATTATAAATACACATAGCTATTTTGCTGTCTTTCTTAAGACATTATGGTTCTGGGTCATAATAATGTAGTGTATGTATGACTAAATAGTAGTGCATTACTGTAACTAGTAAGCCTTTTTACTTGTATTATAAATTTTTGTCATTTTTAATTTCAACATCACTGGTGAGATAAAAAAAATCGCTACTATATAAATAGCAAGAGAGGGAGAAAGTGGAATGAGAGATACAAATAGTTTCAATTGATTTTATTACCTGTTCGGACGGAACATAACAAAAGAAAACCATTTCACCAACAATTGGTTACAAACTGAGTTTGTTTAATAATAAAACATTAAAATGCTGCAATTTCTACGGTAGAAAACTTATTGAATACTAATTTATGTTATAAAAATGTGTACTTGAACAATTTATATATGTAATATATTTGTGATATAAGCAAAAATGATACTTGATATTTGTAATTTGTATATTATTACTTAATCACCAACTGGTGGGTTCTGGGCCAATCTCTCTATATATCAGCAGGCCTGTGCCTCCTATCAAGTCTACATTTGGTTTGAATGACATTTACAAAACCTTGTTTTAAAATTTATGTATTTTTCGCAATACATTAAAAGTTTCTATTATAGTAGGCAACTAATTAGTTTTAACTTATGCTTAATTATTTATATTTACATGCACATTTGGCCTGAAGTTGCATTAAATACTATACTACTTTACAAATACATTATGATTATGTCAACCCCAAGGTACCAATAAATGGTAAGAAACAAATTAAAAGTATTCCAACCAAAATAAAAATAAATAAAATTGTTACAGTGAACACAAATAAAAAAAGGTTGCTAATACACATACACGCACATATCACCACTCACAACACAAATACATCAATTGTCTTTACGAGAATAAATTAAAATGTTCAGTATTTGTTCCAAGGGACATTGTCAATAGAATGCTTCTTTAGTTTATGCTTTTTCAAGTATTTAGAATCAATGAACGCCTCTCCACATATCGAACATATGTAGGGCCGTTCCCCGGTGTGAGTTCTCAAATGCACTACCAAATTGCCTTTCAGAGCAAAGAACTTCATGCAAACTGAGCATCCAAATTTCTTCTCTCTCGTGTGAGTGAGCTGATGTGTTCGTAAATGAGTTTTAGTTTTAAACCGTAGAGAGCATAGCTGGCATGGAAAAGGTCGCTCGTTAGTATGTACTCTTACATGCATAAGCAGCATAGCCTGGCTGGAGCAACCCTTCCCGCACAGATTGCATTCAAATCTCTTTGCCAACTTAGATTTCATACTTTTATGAGTGGCAATGTGGGACTGCATTTCCTTCTTGGAGGGTAGCACTTCACCACACACCGAACAAAGTAAATCTGATGGATCTAAGATATGTGTGCTCTCAACGTGCTGCTCCAAAGCAGATTCCAAGGAAAACATCTTCTTGCAAAGGGAACATGCGTATCCCAACAACTTTCCAACGGTTGTAGTAATTTCTTGTTTGACCGTTTTCATTAACTCTTCTTTAACTTTTATGACTTTTGATTTTGTACATTCACCACTTTCTTTGTGAGTATTCAAGTTCTCCTTACTTTCAAAAGTCTCATCACATTCGTGGCAAGAGAAGGGATTCATGTGTGTCAGTCTGTGTGTCTGCATTGTGATTTTCTGGTGGAAACGCTTGAAGCATTTATCACACTCGAACTCTCGAATCCCACTATGAATCATCATGTGGCGTTTAAGGTTATTAGGATTGGCAAAAGTCTTTGAGCAGAGATTGCATCTTGGCTTTATGTTGTTGTGACCATATTTAATATGTTGAGTCAGTGAATTCCTTCTGACAACTTGGTTACAGAACGGACAAGTCACTAATAAGCCTGTAACACTGTGGAGTAACATGTGTCCTGTCAATATCTCGGTAGACTCAAATCCTTTTCCACATAAATTACACAAATGCTCCTCAGCAGGACTGTGTTTGTACTGGTGCTTTTCATATTCAGACAAATCATCAAATTGTTCACCGCAGTCACACAAGAATGTGCCATCTTCCTGTTGCAATACAGTGGCAATTTGACCATCGTCAGCATACTCTATTACCAATTCTGAACCTTCACATTTCAAAATTTGAAACTGTGATGTGTCATCGCCTTCACAGAAAATAACTTCCTGTTGTTCTAGATCTCCTTCAGTGGCACCACTAACTAACTGAGAATTTGTCAAATATTCATAACCGTCACCACTTTTCAAGACTATAGTACCATCAGAAGCAGTGGTTGTTAATATTTTAATTAACTTCATGTTATCAGGGTTCATGTTATAATTTTCAATGTCGGTGTTCTCCTGTGTATCTATTTCAGCTAACGTTTGTTCTTGGGAATTGCTATCTAGTGTGTCAACATCCATCATATGGAAATTATCATCATTTTCCTGACTTTCTTCCTCATTTTCCAGTATTGTAGCTGGAACATTAATCGGTACTTTGGTATTGGAAACTAGAAATGAATCAATGGTGTTTTCAAAGTGATGCTGCGTGTCCTCTGCAAGATCTTCAGCTTCCATAGCCAAATCTTCCATTTCTTTTTCATTAATCTCTTGGGAAGGCCATTCCTTTTCTAACTTTACAATTGGTTCATCATCATCTGGTATAGTTTCAATATCATCATTTTCTTTGGTTTCTTCTTTTGAATCATCAATCACAAATACATAATAGCAATCATCATCGGGATCACTATCTGCTGGCTCTGCCTTTATTATAGCTTCTAGTTGTTTATACGGATCATTTCCTATATCATCATCGTCATCTTTAGTCATCTTCTGCTGAGTAGTTTTTTTAGATTCAATAATGAAAGATTCTATTTGTTGTTTCAAATCTTTATCCATTTTGATACACCGCTTTCGGAACTGATATGCAGTGTTCATTATAGTAAAGCAGTTGTTACACAGCTTTTGTGGGAGACCATCATCATGTTTCACCTGAAACATTAGTACCAATATTATAATTTGTTAATGTTTTATCTTGTTAGTATGGTATAACTAGACACAATTAAATGAAATTGTTATAAGACGGCCAAATTTTATAAAGCACACAATTCTTTGTGCAAATATCAAGTGATTTGTACTCTATCTTGAGAGAGATTCACAATAACACAACTAAAATTGGTATCTTGCTTTCAAAATACAGTAAAAAACCAAGTGACATTAGATATTTGCACAAAGAGACATCAATATTTTGTTTACAAACACTCTTCATTGTATTTGAAGTATGTAAGTAAATGCTTACAGGAAATCTCACAGATGAGAAGTTAAGAAGTACAAAAGTAAAACAGTCCGGTTACAGAAAAGCTGGTTTAAAATAATCTTATTTATATATTTTTCTACTATGATAGGTGGTCAGCTGCCGTAAAGCCAGACACAATAATAATTCAATTTTTCGTAGGTTTTCTCACAGACTAGAGGTTCTATATAGGTTAAGAGCTTGTCTCGTATTATCAGTCACAATAGAAATAAAATTGTTAGCAACCTTTAGGAGTCTCGGGCTGAGAGGGCTATATTTGTGAGTTGTTTGTTTATAAACATTCCTAACCGAATTTGCCTTATGTAGAATAGGTATAGGTTATGCTCAGCCAACTAAGCAACAGACTGCTGCTAAAATATTGATCAGTGTCAATGTATTCATAATATTATTTTTCAAATATACCAAACTTATCAATAACACGATGTAGTGTCCGTTAATGTTTTTACTTATTCTAGTAGACTTTACACTTTTCACAATAACGCGGCAAAATCGGTAAGTAAATAATGTTGTAGTTGGTTGTGTAGTATTTTAAGTTTCTGTTCCAAGTATTTAGGTTGGACTAATGTTGTTCGCTAATTTACCTTATAATCGTCTCAAACAAATTAAACGAAAAATGTACCTAGTATTTGAAAAAAAATAGGTAAATGTAAAGCCGCACAAAATTTAAGGTTAAGTTGACACAATAAAAATTTAAATTCGATTTCCACTGCTTTCCACCTCCCTGACGGTGACAGATAACAGGATACGCCAGATAAAATAAAGCACGACTTTTAATTAAACTTACCTCTATAGTGGTAATCTCTAGGAATTTTTGCGAAGTGTCTTGATGACTGTCAAGTAAGGAAACGGTAGAATTTGACGAAAGGCAGCAACGACATAAGTCAGACCACGTATCCATTTTATATTACCGTGGACATAATTAGACCAGGAAAGCCTAGAAAAAATATTTAGAGCACAATTTAGTTCCATTGTTTTGACAGTAAATAGTAATCAAAGACCACAATAAAACTAAGTAGGTATCCAAAGAGAAAATTATCTACGGACCTTGTCCATAAAGACGATCTATCCGAAAAATAGACAAGAGACGAGCGCACAGACAAAATGGCGACGCAGTTACTGACGCAAGCGGAAACATTCGTAACGCGCCATAAGCAGTGCTTCCGGTAAATTTTCGATTTTTAAAAACTGTTTTTATGCAGCTGGTTTAACTTTATTACTCTCTATCAATAAGAGATAAATTGAAAGTCATAAAGCATGCCTATTTTTACGTAAACATTTATTTCACAGGATTAGTTATAAAAAAGTCTTAGTATTGATTTACAAAGAGCGATACCGTCTTACTAACTCACATAACACTGGCTTTAAAATTATATTTAAATGAACGTGAAAAGTGCCGATGTAGGTAGGTAATTTAGATATGATTAAAATGTAAAAGGAATATGATTGTATGTAATAATATGGTAATGGTTTTGGCGGGAAGGTAAACTGTAATGTATAAAGATAATTGTTAACAACTTACTGCTTGAGCTGTGTGGTGGGGCGGCTCATTCAAAGAATAACCTACTGACCCATTCTTCTTTCTCCTGGGTGACTTATAAAATAGAATTGAATATCATTTATAGCCATCGTGTACAAATTGTACAAATGATAATGCTTAAATAACAATATATAGATATAGGTATAAAGATACCGTTGTTCTCAACATGTTATTTATTCAAAAACATCTGCACAATTTGTACACAATAAAAATAATGGAAATATATTAATATTATACTTATAGTTTAGATAACTATGTAAACTCCAAGCCCTTGTCGGATTTGCAATATCAAGGACGATATACAATAAATTTGTCTATGGTAATATATCAAAAATAAAACAAAATAAAATGTAATTTATTTTAATAAAATACTTATTAGTATAATTATTATTTAGAATAAAAACTGGTAAAATTTTAAACACTGAAAAAAGACGACAACCTCAAAAGGTGAAAACTTCTAAGATTTGATGAAGCAATGTTGACTAAAAACATAAGCATCAAGCACTGACAAATTTCGACGATTGAAAGCCAGACCTCGGTAGCCAAGTGGTTAAGGCAGCCGCCCGGAATGCGGAAGGTGCGTGGTTCGATTCCCGCCTGAGGTTGTCGTCTTTTATCAGTGTTTAAAATTTTACTTAAGTATATTTAAGCGTTAATAAAACGCTAAAATATAAAACACTAATCCAAAAACTGGTAAATTATTATAAAACTAGGAAATTTTGCATTCACAATGCTATATAAATATAGGATGAAATGTTTACTAAAAGTAGAGTAGAGTTAGAGCAGTGGGCCGGCAATCCAATGGTCACGGGTTCGAATCCCGTTCGAACTTTCCAGAGACTGGTTGTTTTTTTTCTAGTAAACATTTCATCCTAAAAACTAGGAATTTACGTACCTACCTATTGTCAATTTGGACCTAATGTAGGAAGTGTGTACAGGTATCTAAAAGATATTTGCATGAACCCATGGATTTAATACCTAAACAGGACTGAGCACAATTAAAATGACATATTGCTAAAATACACCCTAATATAAAACAGTAATACTACTTGTACTACTATTACGTATTCAAGTCACATGCCAGGCTTTTTATCCCTTTCTTTTATTTGCCAACCGATAAAAATAAAGGCGACCCGCCTTTATTTATATCCTCCTGCGACATTGTTTTGTGTTTTCTAACACCTAACATCAAACATCTAACAAATATAGGCGTGGCCTACGTACATATTTTGACATATTTTGTTAGATGTTTGAGGTCAAGTGTTACGGCGGGTCTTCTGCGACACTGTTTTGTGTTTGTAACATTAAACATCTAACAAATATGGGCGTAGCCTACGTACATATTTTGTTAGATGTTTGATGTTAGATGTTAGAAAACACAAAACAGTGTCGCAGGAGACCCGCCTTTAGAAAACACAAAACAGTGTTGCAGGAGACCCGCCTCAAAGCTTATACGAGTTTGCAGGTTAATTTTCCAGTTTAACACTATTTTGTAATCCTCCACACTCGATGTTAATTAAAGTATATATTATGATCTTACCCCTAATTCCTGTTTAAGTGTAGATACAAATATTAACGTTGAAAAATAGTTGAAATAATATCTTCTTCTATTATGGGCCGATTTTTCAATTGTCGGATAAAAGTTCTTTGTTTGTTAAAGTCAAAAGTCAAATATGTATTTATTCAATAAACTCATTAAGTAGGTACTTTGAATCGTCCAAATCTTTTTTAACCTACCACCCATTCAGGACATCATTTTTTAACTGTGGCAAAGAACAGGCGCAAGAAACCACAGCGCACAGAAGCAAAGACATTTACAAAAAAAACATGTCGTTACCAGATCATAAAATACAAAATATGAATTTGAATGTAAATAGATTATTTAAATATGGTGCTCTTTATAAATTAATTAGGTATAGACAATTAGAAATAGCTGTTGGAGTAGGTATTTGGAGCATTTCAGACCCAAGCTGTTTTGTCTTCTGTTTAATCTGACACTTTATAATAAGCTTTCTTAGAAAGCTTTTCTTTGATTTTGATTTTAAATTTATCATGATCTTATTTAGGAATATCATTTGGTACTTTGTTGTATAATCGTACACACAGACCCTTACAAGAATTATTTATTTTATGAAGCCTAGTATAAGGTACTGCTAATTTGTTCTTACTTCTAGTGTTTAAATTGTGAATATCACTGTTTTTCGAAAACATTTCAGTATTTTTATGAACATACATCAGTTTTCTTAAATGTATTGTGATGCAACTGTCATTATACTTATATCCATAAATCTCTCTCAGAGAGTTACCAGCCTTTAGGTTATGTATTGCTCGAATAACCCTCTTCTGCAGAACAAAGATAGTTTAAATGTCGGCAGCTTTTCCGCACAGTTAAATGCTGTACGATATTACACTATGAAAGTAACTGAAATAAACTAATCTAGCTGTATCGACGTCAGTTAACTGACGGATCTTCATTACTGCTTAAGCCGCAGAGCTAAGTCTATTCGACAATTTATCAATATGTGGGCCCCACTGAAGCTTGGCATCCAACGTGATGCCTAGAAACACAGTGGTGTCCACAGGATTCACATTCTTATCTTTAATTTGTACACTAGTTATTACCTGCTTAACATTAGGCAATACAAATCTCACACATTTGGTTTTTCCCTCGTTTAACAGCAAGTTATTTACACTAAACCAGTGAACAATCTTTGAGACTGCATTATTCACATCGTCATAATTTGGGTGTCGTCGTTTCACTTTGAATAAAAGTGAAGTATCATCAGCGAACAATACTATATCATGACTGTCTTTTATAAAATAAGGTAAGTCATTAATATAAACCAAAAACAAGAATGGACCAAGTATTGAACCCTGCGGAACTCCCTTTGTAACCACTGATCCCGGAGATCTTTTACCGTTAATGTCGACCTTCTAAATCCTGTTACTCAAGTATGAGATTAGAAGACTCAAAGAAGTATCTCTAATTCCATAGTGGTGAAGCTTCCTGACCAATGTTTCATGTAGAACACAGTCGAAAGCCTTGGATAAATCATAAAATTCCCCTAGGGCATCCTGTGAATCCTCCCAGTCATCAAATATTTGAATTAAAAGCTCAACACCGGCGTCAGTAATTGTTGAGCGAGCGACCCCTAGTAAAACCATAGGTACCGTTTACAATGTAAAATTTTATTTCTATAAAAATGAATTTGAGTTTGGTCTAGCATCAACTTTTCAAAAATTTTACTAAATGTGGGTGGCACAGAAATAGGTCTAAAATTAGTGGGGTCAGAAGTGCTACCTGATTCAAATAATGGGATTATTTTTTCATTAGGTCAGGAAAAACGCCACAGTCAATGCATTCGTTAACTATGCAAGCTAAAACTGGAGCTATTGTCATAATTACTGATTTTACGACGTCCACGGAATTACCCTACAGATCAGCGGTTTTCTTTTTGTATGTTTTTATTATAATTATCTCTAGTGCAATTTTTTTGAAAACTAAAATTACTTTCACCAGCTTTAATATTCTCCTTCAAAACAGATTTAGCTACAGTAGGGGAAGAAATCAAGGCTATTGTAGTTGAAACTGGAATGTCAGTAAAAAAACCTCTCAAATCTGCAGCAACATCAGCATCAGAAGTCAGTTTTTTCTTTACGGGTAACGGGTAAGCGCTTGGCCTTCATCTCACCAGGGGCCCAAGTCTACTAATTTACGCATGGCATAATTGAATCGCAATTGGATCGCATTGTAATTGTTTGACACATTTGGTATTCTTATATGAGTAAGAGAATACCAAATGTGTCAAACAATTACAATGCGATCCAATTGCGATTCAATTATGCCATTCATAAATTAGCAGACTTGGGCCCCTGATGGTAAGTGACGATAAGACCGAAGGTAGAAGCGCGCTTCACCCGGAATCCTCAACCACTGAGGAACTGGCTATCTTATCTCTAACTGTCGGAACACAACTATGCTATAAACATCGTTGTTAAGGCGACAGACTTAGATAAGATGGAGGTAGCTAGCCAGGCGGACTTAACAGCCCTACCATCAACCAAACCGAGCATACAAAGATGTACCCCCCGCTGGGAATTGAACCCGGGACCTCTGGGTCTGAAACTGGTGGATTAGCCACTAGACCACGGAGGCGGTTAATAGGCGGTTATTAGGTATTTAGGCGGCGGAAGGTTTTATTATCACAATTTAAATTGTACTCATTATTACGACTTTTGACCTTTTGACCGTTAACGTATTACACAACCAATTTGAAATGTATTGTCAAATCACGTCTTTTCTTTTTTGACAAGTGACATTTGATTTTGGTCTCGTCATACTCTATGTAACCGTGGTGCAAAAATTAAAACCTTTTCTTGATTAAATCGCCATTTTATTATTTTTAACAACTTTAACAGCAATACAACTTCTCAAAGCAACTTTCATACGACACAACCTCTCAGCTCAACGTCTTGCGGACGACAGGGCCCATAGATAATACTATATAGACGGGGATAATACTATATAGACGGGGATAGATGGGCCACTGAGGTTTTCCTTTTGCAAAATGTGTGTACCTAAGCACAGAGATGGCGCTGCATACCTACGCCTAGCCACGCTAGATGGCGCTAGTATTGGTTTTATTTAAATTATTTTATTCGTAATGATTTATATTTGTTTTATTTATTTATTTGTTTGGAATAAATACATTTTTCGTAGTTTATTCCAAAGAAAAAAATAAATAACACAAATATAAATCATTACGAATTTCTACATTCAGAGGTTTCAGTCGAACTTCATGCCAACATAATCTTGACTTAAATTAGAAACAGGCATCCAAGATAAAATAAGCAGCAAATTAAAATAAAATGAGATGTATCTCATTGTCTGTAGACAAGATGGAAATCAATAAATGATTTTTGTCTTGTCACGAGATGTTAGTCGTTAAAATGACAAATGAATAATACTTTATATTTTAGCGTTTTATTAACGCTGAAATATACTTAAGTAAAATTTTTAACACTGAAAAAAGACGACAACCTCAGGCGGGCAGTGTTTAAAATTTTACTTAAGTATATTTCAGCGTTAATAAAACGCTAAAATATAAAATATTATTCTATAAACGCAGCTTCATCTTAACCGAATGTTTAAATATTTGTAAAAATATTTCTTTCGGATCTCAGAGGTGAAAGAAAACTTCTAAGATTTGATGAAGCAATGTTGACTAAAAACATAAGCATCAAGCACTGACAAATTTCGACGGTTGAAAGCCAGAACCTCGGTAGCCAAGTGGTTAAGGCAGCCGCCCGGAATGCGGAAGGTGCGTGGTTCGATTCCCACCTGAGGTTGTCGTCTTTTTTCAGTGTTTAAAATTTTACTTAAATGACAAATGAAAGTCAATAATATGGTTTACATTTTTATTTTCGCTTTTTGTGTGTATTATAATAGTTTAGAGCTTGTATTTTTGTCATATTATTATTACATACATTTGTTTTGCCTTTAAGTATTCTATTGACATTAGTGCACCAGCTATTTATGACTATATTTGATATTGTATCCATTAGGAAATTTTGTACATCACTTTTATGAGTCTGACAGGAGAACTGTGATAGATTACAAAATATTTTTATTAATTCTTTTATTTTACCCTTTAAACATATTTTATGTGGTTCCTCATTTAACTGTGTTTGAATTATTATGCAAACATCGTCTACAAACTCGCACAATGCCTCCGATGGATAATGAAGTGATCTTCTAGTGTAATCTCTTTCTAAAATGTAATCTTTATTATTCGGAGGCATTGTGCTCACTAAATGCATTCGGCAACAATGGCATTTTTTACAAATTTTTTGTATTGTTTTTTTTATTACATATCCGGCTACATATCTTTTCGCCTCTTTACTAATAGTGTTATTTGAGTAGTCTATTTCTGTTTGCGTGAAGCAGTGAATTACAGAATCCACATTAATAGTGTCTGTGGGTTGTTCTCCTGATACCTTGTTCTGAAAATTTAACAGGCTTTTGAGGGGTTTTAATGCCTTATTGTCATCTTGCTCGCAGTTTGCCCCAACTGAGTGGGGCGAGGTTAAATTGTTTATTAGTAAGGTTTTAAATGCTCCAATAAACTGCGAGCAAGATGGGGACGTGTTTCTGACACCATTACTCCTTATGTTGCAGAAAAAATTTTCTAATGGATCCTGGTTAATATTTCTTGTCAATAGACTACTTATATTATGAGTTTCGCGTAAATAATTAAACATTTCTTTATAGACATTAATATTAGATACCCAATTTTTAAGTGATGGTACCTGTTCAAATTTTGTAGAAATGGTCCCGTCTCTTAACTTTTTCTCCACCTTGAATTTCATTGATCTTAAAATTGGTAATGTATCATTCCATAATTTAAAATGCGGCGAGTTTATTTTTAGTGCACACTTATAGATTTTTTCCGAGCTTTGATAGCTATGACCATTAAAAGAGTCAAACAATTTATCAACTAAAAGTAATAGATCAGCAGTGTGCAGACACTCTTTAGGAAGAATATCGTGATCTGAAAAGATAATTATTATTATTTACAAGATGCAACAAGAAAAGGAAAAAATTATTAATTATTGTACAATCACCATTATCCAATGTGGATTACATTGAGTTCGTGTGGTGAGTTCGTATTGTCTATTCTCCCTATTTTGTAAAATGGTTTGAAGTTTAGTAATAAAGTGAATTCTTTTTCTTTAACAAAATATAAACATAGATAATTTACTGCATAATAGGTGCATGTGTTCTTACAAAGTCATTTTGTGATATGATAACATATACTGGTCATTGTATATTGACCTGAAAAGAACACTAACAATCAGATAACCTTACTTGTAGTCTATTAGTATCATAAAACTAAAGCGACATTATACTTACTCGCTAAATATCTCATTGTTGCGGACACCCTCTGACTGAATACCTGGGCTGCGTTCTTCACCTTCATTTTAGGTATTTTTTCTGATAAGACATGACTCTCAGTCAATTTATTCACTAACCTAATATCATCGTCCCCTGGATCAGCATCAAGAAGCATTTGTAAATGGTTCCATTTTGCAAATTTGACTTCCCCATTTTGAATATATCTTAAGTCCTTTGTGAGGAGATTATTTCTTAATCCTTTAAGGAGGTGCGGAGGATCGAATATTGGAAATATTTTCATTCCATTAAATTCAAATGACAGACTTTTGTATTCCTTGCCTTCTCGAAAATATGTTTTTTTTGTGTCATCTATTAAACTATTTATGACACTAACATTGCAAGAAGACTGGTCACATACAGTGGCAATTACTATTAAACCAGTGCTTTGTACAGCTTTCAGTACTTCTTGAACTAGTTTTTTTAATTCTGTCCTCTTTGTCACACTTTGGCAAAATGTGAAACAAATGGGCTGCTTGTACTTTCCTTTTAAGCCCTTGACCATAAAAACAAGTGCATGGTCAGCTATCTTAGTAGTTTTATTATCACCAAAATCCTCGAAACCAATTATTTCATCACAGCTTCTATTAAAATATAAACCAGGACTTAATGCAACTTCATCAAATATAAGAGTGCATATTTTTTTTTCTTCAGGCAATTTCCTTACTGCGTTTTTCAGGTGTTGTATAATATTATCATTGATACCTGACTTAATTTTAATCTTCTGTAACACCTTTTGGATTGTTCTTTTTGAAGGCAATGCGAAGAGTCTTTGCAGTAATTTATAAGACTTTTGGCTTTGCTTGTATATTGTAAGGCACAAAATTTTTTCTTGGTTTGTGTATCTTCTTCCCCTTGGTTTAATAAATGCCTTATTTAATTGCATTCCAGTAAAAATGGCAGCAGGTTCGGGCAGTTTCTCAACAGCTTTTAAAAACGCCTTATTTTGGGATATCTTGGCAGCTTGTCGCACTTTTTGGCCTAGAGTTTTACACCTACTCCTTAATTTTAAAAGTTTGACCTTTAATTGTGCTTGTTGTTTGAAATTATTATTTCTGCCAACATTCATGAAATAAGTGTCTGAAATAAGAAAAATAATTACTTACTTAATCATATTGTATACTAAGATCATCTAAACACTAGATACAGCATCAGTGCGATTCTCTAAGCGCAAACATCGTTAAAGCCTTGGTAGCAGCGGCTGCTACAGCGGCGAGCGTACCATTGGTATTCTTCTAATAATTTTTAACGCTAGCTCCGCACGGCTGTAAGCGGCGTGATAGGGAATCACTTCTTTGACATTTCTTGTATGAAATCGGTATTCTGTAGGCGAAACAGCCTCAACTTTGACCACAGCATCGACGTACAGCCTAAATGAGAAATCATATTTTATTATATATTTTACCTTGAAACTTAAAAATTAATGGGCAACTAAGTAAGTAATTTACAAAAATTTTTAAAGATAAATTATAATTTAAAGCCAAAACTCTTAAATCAAATTAAAGGTTAAGTTTAAAACATCCATTTTTAGTTTATGTCCTCTGTTTGGAGTTGATAGACAGAATGATGTTTTAAAATTGAACGGTAACATGTTTCTTTGTAATAAAAACTATACTAACTACTTGTATAATTTTTATTACAAAGAAACAGCTACAAACTACTAGTCGAGAATTTATGGATTATGCAACCAGGATAATATCATCTCTCTAGCACAGCTTAGCGAACAGCCGTGCGTTTACGCAGCCGAGAGATCGTCGGCGAGCTAATAGAGCTTACAGAATACCAAGTATAACGCCGAGACTGCAGCGAACGATGTGACGGCTGTAACATCTATGATCACAGCCATGAGTGCAGCGTCTATGTGTCGCTTAGAGAATCGCATAGCATTAGCACTCTCAAAGTGACGCCTTGAACTAATGCTCCAACCAAGAGTGAGCATTGGATTGCTCTGTTGTCATTTGACATTGCCGTCTAATTTTAACACTTATTGCAGTGATGATAGGGCTAAGTAACAAAATTTGTTGTGATTATTCGTAAACAAAATTCTAAAGAATAGTTGGAACCACTTTTTCGAACATATTTTATATTGGATTGTGTATCTAGTGTTTAGATGATTGAAGATTGTATACTATATTCCCATGACTGTGATGTTGTCCATATGGGAAGGCTTGTGCCTGTGTATTATAAATTTACAAATTTTTCTTTAATAATATTAACCTTTCTGGACAAAAGCGTGTCTCACAGGAATTGTGATAGGTGGATCCACACATATTGGATCAATTTCTTTTGATGTTGACCCTTAAAAGAAAATAGTATACATTAGTTAGCATCTTACATTTTAAACAACACATTGTATCCAACCATGATTCATAATCACAACTAAAAACTAACTACATATATTAGTTTTCCCCATTCAAATTGGTAACTTCTTCCACAATCTCCACACTAGCTATTAATATACAGACAGTGGACCCAGCTTCAAGTTTTAAGAATCACATTGTACATAAACACTACACACACCTACTTATATAACTTTTTATCTTTACCTTGGCTAGTAGAGGCTTCTTCATTATCACATGTTTTATTATCCACTTTTGAAGGTTGCCAAGTTGATGAAGATGCTGAAACCAAAATTATAACAAATAGGTAATAATTACATGTCAGCTGAGACATGACATTAAGATTAAAAAGTATATATATTATAGGTAGTAAATTATACTACTATTGATATTTTTCAATTTCAATAAAATGTAATTTGAGTGTTATTTAAAATAAAAAAATTCAAATAAAAAATCAATAAAGAAACAACTTACGAATATTCAATGTTGGAACAGCGTTTTTAGTAAGTCGTCCGCTGGCTGTTTGGTAAAAGTCTTCAAAATGGTAATCACAGAAATAAATATGGTTGTGTATGTAATGATCACCCTTTTCTTTATCTATTTCACTCAATACCATTTTCCACTGATCAAACTTTTCCGAGTAAGGGTATTTTGGTGGAGGAAAGTGATGGACTCTTCCTGAAAAACAATATTATAATCTTGTTACTTACACTATTTCCATGTACAGTTTTACATAAGGCCTGTGTTGTTTAGTACTAGGCTACCGAGGCATTGGTTTCCTCATCTTGGTAGGTACCTAAGTTACTAGTTCACATTTTTTTATTAAATCTTAAAGTTTACTCTTCTTACCCTAAGAAATATATTTTTTTAATTATTTCAAGATAAACATTATAGGCAAAACTATTTTGAAAATTATTATTATTATAACTTAATTAATGGCTTTGCATTAAGCATTAAGCCAATTCCAAGTATTTTATATGTTAAGGGATGATTTGTATTAGAGCGATCCGTGCACGGGGCCACTGATTTGAGACGTTGCATACATTTTGTTTGAAACAGTTCATATTACACCGTGCATGATCCGTGGCCCATCCGGGCCCCGTGCACGTCCCGCTCATAAATAATTTACTACCGTACGATAGATCGAAATAAAATGGAGTCTCCCAACATTGTGTTGTTGCTAAAAGAACACGGGAGAAACTCATTTTGAAAATTAAAAACCAAACAAATAGACAAAAGTAGGTACCTACAGGAGCGCAATTAGTAGGCTCAAAATTAGACAATAGGCCCTAAACACATCCATAAGTAAGTAAGTAAGTAAGTAAGCAAAAACTACGTGTGGACGCCGGGCGGCAATTAAGTAAGTAAGTAAGTAGCGACTTCGCGCAGGATAGGAACCAGTTCTATTTTTTGGACAGGACAGTAGCGCGTAATCCCTCCCGCTACGTCTCACGCTCCCCGCCAACTTAACTTGCCGCCGTGTGGACGGCACAAGTAAGTAAGTTCATAAGTTGACACACAACGAAACGCATTCTGTCTGCCTGCCGCCCGTGCAGTGCTTTTTATTTATTTACTATTTTGTTGTTGTATATGTGTATATATGTAGGTATGTATTTATATTATGATTGTATGTTTGTTCACGCGTTTTTTCCATGCGTGGACAATACACAGCATACATACAAATATTGCAAACTACTAAAAGGTTTAAAAATTGACTACCTACCTACAGTAGTGGCTGCAGCCCCTACTATTACCTATTACCTACCCTGTTTGCAAACAAGGTTGGTACCTAAGTACTATATTTCTGTGGTACTTACCTACTACTCGATTAAAATCACGTGGATTTACAACTATCGTACCTTGAAATGAAACAGTTTTTCACGGATTAACTCGCGTTTAATTTACTATTTACATAGTTTTTTATATTATATATTACAGGGAGACCAGTCTCCCGGTAACCACGGACCCTGTAAAGGGTTAAATTAAACGCGGGTTAATCCGTAAAAAAGTGTTTCATTTCAATTTGTAGTGCTCGCTTAAACCTCAGAAAGCTATCGTACCTATAAGATTTCTGTCAAACTTCTAAAATAGCTGTCTGACCAAGGCTGGCGCCTTGGTTGATTCTAAGCGAGTAGGTACCTAGTCCTTCAGTTCCCGTGGATCTTCTACCGACAATTCTTTGAACAGCTGATAGCTTGCACCATGAACATTCCTTCTGCTAATCCATTTTCGTTCCCAAGTCCGTATAGGATTTTGGTGTTCAATATTTATTTGATTTTAGATTTCTTCTATAACCACATTTAATAATTCTTTCAATATATCACTTAAGAGGAGGTATTTTGAGCGCTTCTCTCTCGCTCTCAGCGAAGAGGCGCGAATAATCACGTTTTATATTTAGAAGAATTGGTAATGTAATAAAAAAAACGATTGGTTATAAGCCCTTAAGTTATCTATGAACTTCATTTTGGTAAATGACTCATAATATCAAATTACTTATTTTAAGAATAAAACCTAGAAAAGAAGATAAAATGACACAAAAATATGTAACTTTGTGAATTTATTCTATCGAGCCTACTTTATCAAATCGTGTTTCCATCGAGTGTATTCCACAGAATAAAGCCTTAACAACATTTCATAATTTTCGCAGATTTTAATTTTATTGTTTACTACTTCATAAATTAATTCTAAGAGCGTGTTATTTTGATTTTTCACTAACACGTAGCCTTAAGTGCTGGCTTCATCGCAATCCATTGTTGGCAGGACGTGTCTCGCGTCCATCGTCGCAAGGTTCTGTACTTACTTACCGGTAAGCAAAATTCACCGTTTGGACGTTGCTGTCTACTTGCCGATTAAGTAAGCAAGGAAGTAGTAAGTTGAACTTACTTACTTACTTACTTACTTACTTATGGATGTGTAAATCGGCCATAAGAGTTTTGTATTAATTAATTCATCACTTAAGTAGGTAAGATAAGTACCTTCTCATATTTTTTATTCTATCAGGTATTTACTAATAAAAATTAAAAGCAGTAGTTACCTTTAATTGGAGTACATCCAAAATAGCACTTAAAGGCAGATTTTCTTGGCATTTTCAAAGATTCGACCTTCGTCAATTCCAAATCGAAAGGCAAAGTCCAGTCCAATTTACACAGCGCAGCGTTGGGTCAATCGTTTAGGTATCTTATCACGGGGTCCAAGGGAAAGCACGGTCAAGAGTTTATAGCAGATATCAAGAAAACAAGCACAGTCCAAGTCGTAGAGGAGCACAAATCAAAACACAACGAAACGAAACCAACAACGACAGAACAGAACAGAAATGTTTAAAATTTTTAACGTAACGTACCCACGTTCTGTCAGCGTCATTTGCGTTTCGTTTTACGTTTAAAGAATATTTTAACCAAAAATTGTTTTATTTTTTTGTAACTAGATTTTGATTTTATTATAAAATCATTGATAAATAAGTATGTACCTACGAATTTAGTTTTTAACTACAATAGATTTGCTATGTTGTATTTTGTAATGTACTGCCATCAACCTAGCTCTATCTATCGACGTCAGTGTAAAACTATGGTCGAAGTTTATGTTCCTAACCACACAGATGGCAGCACTTTCCATACAAATTTTCGTAGCTACTTAAATGTATGGAAGTTTCACCGCCCTGACAGGGCCGCTGCCTTTAGTAAATGTTTTCTGTGACAGCGGTCATGGTGTTTTCTGTGTCAGGTCGGGCAGCGGCCCGATAGCCATCTTGGTTTTGTAATAATGACGATTTGACAAACGTAGACAAAGAACTGTCTACGTGACAGACAAAACCAAACCAAGATGGTGGCAGTGATGCCAGCTTACAAAATATGAATGAACTAAAGTTACAAATATACAATAGCTTGATTATATAATTTAAATTTCCTAACAACTCGGCCATCCTACCTTACAACGAGGGTCTCGTTGTAAGGTAGGATGGGGGAGTCGTTGACTTTTATTTAGAATTTTATTGATACTTAGCATTAAACTTACGACTACCATGTTGTTCCTAAACTAAGAAACAATTTTAGACATAAGTGCCTACTTATTACATTTATTAACAAACATATAATTAAAAAAGTTATCTCATACATTTTTATAGTTATCTTGCATTAAACAGATGATTTTGCATCTTGTACATTTTAACACTAATTCGATATTAAAATAAACCTTAACAGACCTAACAAACGATAAGTTGGTAAGCAAATCTCACAAAAACCAAACCAAAAACTTTTCTACGTCGAACGACTTTACACGATAATAAAAATAAGGCTATTGCAATACCTACCTACCATTACACTTTTGCATGCTAGGCTTCATTGTTTATAAGTAATTAGTCACCCCTAATAGTCTTAACATAGAAAACTCAATAATAAAATGATTTGACATTAAACAATTTCTTAAATGGAACATTCAATGATATTATCATATCGCTGGATATTATAAACTATATCATTGGGAACAATACAATGGAATGACATTTGAAACTTTTATGATCACTACAATAATTACTTTCAACAACATTAACATGGTAAAATTCCGTTTTGCTCTAAACATAATACAATAAAACATTCGTTATGAGACATACCTTGTAACATCGAAACCAATTATTATTATAACATTCGTGTACCTATATCTAATAAATTTACTAGAAATATTAAAATATGCATTTATACATAAAATGCCTCAGAGATTAGCATCTCTCTCAAACATTTTTAGAATACTCAGGATGGTAGTGTTCTGGCCACAGAAATATATTATTTCTGTGTTTCTGGCCAAACCCCACCTCATTCGCCGTACATCAACCTTCTGCATTCGTGTTGTTTAAAGAGCCAATAATTTTTTTCACATAATGTTCGTCAATGGGCGATTTTTTGACAGCTCAAATAAAAAGTAATAATTAGTTTAAAAACACTCGATAGATGGCGTTTTATGAAAGCCGAGCCGCACCTGGTGGTACTACCACAGATTAAAGAAGAGTTAACAGATACTTCACTCAGTAGAAAATTATCAATACTACTGCCATAATAGCCTACTAATATTCAAACTTTATTAACCTTTGGGCCAAGGCCACTACCGTTTGGGTACCTCCTAATGCTAGAAGGCGACGCGGCAGACCCAGGCGAAGATGGCGTGACGAGCTGGACGCATATCAGCCAGATTGGACCACTGTGGAGGTAGACAGAAAAAAGTGGAAAGAAGGAGGGGAGGCCTTTGCCCTGCAGTGGGACAAAATAGGCTGACAATAATAATAATAATAATACATGTCGACATCTGTCGGGCATGCCGCCGTCCTGGAGAATCACTCCGACATATTATTTCCGGTTGTTCTCATCTTGCTAACCGAGAGTATTTGCACAGACACAACCAAGTAGCCAGAATAATTCACCAGCAACTTGCTCTTCAAAATGGCCTTGTTGAATCAGAGGTGCCGTACTATAAGTACGCACCTGCGCCAGTTCTCGAAAATGGTCATGCAACGCTCTACTGGGATCGCTCTATCATCACGGACAGGGCTATTGTCGCCAATAAGCCTGATATCGTGGTGGTCGACCGATCTCAGCGCCGGGCAATATTGGTTGATATCATCGTACCTCATGATGAGAACCTCGTGAAAGCCGAGAAGGACAAGCTCAGTAAGTACCTTGACTTGGCTCACGAGGTTACCGCCATGTGGGATGTGGATTCAACCATTATTGTACCGATAGTCGTTTCGGCAAACGGTCTTTTAGCTAAGAGCCTCGATCAACACCTAGAGAGGCTCTCGCTAAAAGGTTGAGTCAAGGGTCAGATACAGAAGGCAATATTCCTTGACACGGCACGTATTGTCAGGAGGTTCCTCACTCTGCAGCCCTAACCACCGATAGCTTGGGTCTATCCCCGCTGCCGGTGGCAACCTAGGTTAAGTTTTTTATAATATTTTATATTGTAAATATGTTTTTTTATATAAAATATTGTAAAAATCTATACTTAAGATAATATTTTAAATAAAGAGCATAATAATAATAATAACCTACTGCGCGATCCCACAGCAATCGCAGGGCTGCCTCTTTGATAAAATTAAATTAACATAAATAACTATTTGTGTCTATTTTATTGAGAACTGTGAATATGTTCTGACTATAGGTGATATTTTAAAATTGTATCGATTATAAAATATATTTTTTTATAAATTGGTGCTAACATCATCATCAAAAGTAAATAGAGGTCAGTGTGTAGGTAAAATAAAAAACTACTACTGCACAACAAACCCATCTAATGCACATAATGCACCAGACGGCATCTTAGGTACGCGTACAAACGAATGGAACAATTCAAATTGAACAACGTGCGTGCGCTTCGCTTGTGAAAACCGCACTGAATTTGGTCCCCGCAAACGGTCCGAGACCGCTCGGCCGGGCGGTAGGTTAAGCGCGCAAGTATATGGAGTGACGGAGGCCTGGTACTAGCTACTTAAGGGGTGTAATAAATTCTACACTTTTGCTTGTCTACCAATAAAATAAAAAAATAGTACTTACCTATTTTCATTCAGGACATCCAGGACCTATTTCTATTTTGGAATGAAATAAATATTACGCTGTCATACACGTGCTCTTCATAGACTCGCCTTTTACTAAGCACCATACTAATCTATGCTTAGCGCCATCTATGAAGTCATTTACGAACTAATTTTTTTTTTTTTGATCTCGGAAAATCGCCCATTAGGGATAAATAAATAGAACTGTATAGAAAGTCATTTGAGTATTTATAAAAATTATTATTATATTATTGATTTTATTTGTAAGTCCAATTACAGTAATTATTAAATGTCAACGCAATTTCGTTAGGATTTTCAATAACATTATTTTGACATTCTTTTTTTTTATGGTTCACCAAACTGGACGATACACAAGTGCGATATAAATAATGAATACATGCATATTTAGTAACAATGAGTCCTTTTTAGTATTTAGTAACAAGAGTGGATGTCCTTCTTGAGGCGAACACAACATGCAATAAATAATTTAACGCTCTACATAAGATTTTATACAAAAATGAGAAATTAATTAGAAAATAAAATAAAATATACACTATCAGATACTATCAATGTCGTTGATTTGAAAAGTGTGATTTTTTACAGACGATAAGTACAGATGCACTAAAAATATCTACATCATGACATATTTTGTTAATTATGCTGAACAGATACGATATAGTGGAGAATGCTGAGCATAAGTGGTGCGACAGGAAGGCAGAACGAACGTCCACTCAATGGGCGATTTTCCGAGTACAAAAAAAAAGAAATTGGTTTGTAAATGACTTCATAGATGGCGCTAAGCATAGATTAGTATAGCGCTTATTAAAAGGCGAGTTCATAAAGAGCACGTGTATGGCTGCGTAATATTTATTCTATTCCAAAATAGAAATAGGTTCTGGATGTCCTGAATATAAATAGGTAAGTACTTACTATTTTTTTATTCTTTTGGTAGACAAGTAAAAGTGTAGAATATATTACAGCCCTTAGGTAGGTACGGCTGGTGGCCGGCTTTCATAAAACGACATCTATCGAGTGTTTTTGAACTAATTTTTACTTTTTAATTTGGACTGTCAGAAAATCGCCCATTGAATTTATATAATTATTATGTTGTAAACTGCTGTCTATTTCATCTTGTATTACTCTCCATGTAGCTTTGCAAGTATTTTTGCTACTAAGTACATATTTATCATTGGTTTGTTTTTTTAGCTCGTAGTATATGTTTTTTTAACAATTTTAGATATGTCTGGTATTTATTCTTAGCATTTATACTTCGTTTTTTTTAGTAATTTTGGCGTAGTAGGTATTCTATTACTAGCACAGCTTTTCTTAGTACCTTTTGTGATCCATTTTAAGGTTAATTTAAGGTTAGGTTGTGTGCTTAGTCTAACTTTACAAACGCAAAAGCAAAGTTTGTAAAGTAAGGCAAAACCAGTCATAAAATGTATTAAATGAATCATTAGGATTTGTATCACTGTATAGGTACGTCTAAAAATGAGAGCTTTGCCAAATAGGCTTTAAACTTTTCGATATTTTCAGTAGAGTAGCATCTTTTGTAATTATATATCACTTTTGGATTAATGGGTTTCTTTTTCAAATTAAAAACAAGTAGGTACACACGGCGTCAGATCAACCTACCCAAAATTGTCAAATTTCTACAATCAATTTTGAACTTTACTCTTTGGCTCTAAGGATCAATATTCATTGGAGAAATTTGACAGTTTAGGGTAGGTTGATCTGACGCCGTGTGTACATGTGCTGTGTCATGATCAGACAAGCAAAGCGGAAGAATTGAGCCAGTTGCACCTTTTATATTAGGTTCTAAATATATGGTCAATACAAGATGAACCCCTAATGGGTGTTGTTATGTGCTGCGTTAAATTATATTTTTTGAATAAGTCTGTAAGATTTCAATTCACATAATTATTTAGCAATGTGTTAATATTTATGTCTCCTACGATAACTATCTTATACTTCGAATATTTATGCATATACTTATTTATCAAAAGTTCAGGTTTTTAAAAAAGTACTCAAAATGTCTTTTTAGGGTTTCGTAGCCAAATGGCAAAAAACGGAACTCTTATGGATTCGTCATGTCTGTCTGTCTGTCCGTCCGTATGTCACAGCCACTTTTTCCGAAACTATTAGAACTATACTGTTGAAACTTGGTAACTAAGTAGTATTCTGTGAACCACATTAAGATTTTCACACAAAAATAGAAAAAAAAACAATAAATTTTAGGGGTTTCCCATACCTACTTAGAACTGAAACTCAATATTTTTTTTCATCAAACCCATGCGTGTGGAGTATCTATGGATAGGTCGTCAAAAATGATATTGAGGTTTCTAATCTGAATAGTTTTCGCGAGAGACACTCCTAAAGTGGTAAAATGCGTGAAAACTAAAAAAATATATGATGTACATTACCATGTAAACTTCCACCGAAAATTTGTTTGAACGACATCTAGTAAGTAGTTTTTTTTTAATTCGTCATAAATTAATTTATGAAAAAAAAATACACTATTATTAAAACATCGATCAAAGTTACAACGAACTACAAGAACTTTTATATGATGTTACTAGCTGCTACGGAACCCTTCATGGGCAAGTCCGACTCGCACTTAGCCGGTTTTTTTTGTAGCCGTTGAGACACGATAAACACACAAAATCATTAGTGTAATATAATGATGTTGTGTGTTTATTGGAACTACTATGGAGCAACCTTCAAAATGAAAATTGACTGTTATATTATCACATAAACTAATTTTGTTTTAAGTTATTCCTTTTTAACCATAATGAAGGACCCACCCCTTTTTATTTCATGAGAAGTGGGCTGCTAGTTCATAATTTTATATGTTTATATTTTTTTCCCCTTCACCTTTTACAAATGTTTCTGTGAAACAAAGAATGTCTAGAGAAAAATTGCTTTTTAAAACTGAAATATTTAATTCTCTATGCTCCTTTTTTGAAACAAGGCCTTGGATATTTTGATGAAAAATTACAAAGTTTGTTTCTTTAATGGGTACGAAAACATTTAGTTTTTTCTTGTTCTGTACATTTATTTGATTTTTAAAATTTTTTTGGGTGGGAAATAGTAAGGGATTGTGCCTTTCCTTATTACATTACTTTATTTGAATGTTCGGTTTGTGCATTTTTAAACTGTAAGTGTTCTTGTATTTTAATGTTTTAGACATTTGTAAGCCAGTTTTTATGTAGTCTTGATTATATTTTAGGTACCTAATCTATTTCTACATTTAGTTTAAGGCAATTTTTTTTTCTGATGTCACTTTAGTTAATTTAAAGTAAGACAAAAGTTGTTTAATATCCACAAAAGTACAATTGTTATAATTCTTTACAATTAGATTTATTATTGAGTTTAACTTCTGAAAATTTAAATAAATAATATATTAAGTTGCAAACTTAACAAAATTTTTTTTAAATTTTTTTTTTAATTTTAAAGAATAGGTATTACATAAGTTGGATATAGTAGTGTATGAATTTTCGTCATTGTTACCTATGGATAATAACAAATGTCATCATCAGAAAATGTTATCACTTAAATATTCACAATTTTTTAATAAAGAGCTGGGCGCGAACGGTTTTACCATACTAGAAACACTATAATTTTCATTTCACTTTCCATTCCTAGTATTTATGATGTCTTCCAATACACGTATTTTCTCGTCACCAAATATGGATCGTAGGATTCGTAGGCCTGGGTTTACCGATATTTTTGATGTAGTGAGCGACATCTGACGAGTGTGCGAGTAGGCTGGTTTCACTTTGATGACACGGTGTGCTTTATCGATTGTTGTTTCAAGTTGATTCAAGTGATTCCCTTTGTCGTTCCTAGGTGGCGTGGTACTGGGTTTTTGTTGCGTCAGAGACTCGTTTTTCTCTTTTTCTTCTTGTGAAAAGTCTAGTACTGTTTTGTTTATACATTTTCTTTTTTTTCTTTGCGTGACATTTTTCTTATTAGTAATTTTGTTTTTTTGTCTTGATTCAATTGCATTTTTTTTATTTAGAGTTTTCGTAAAATATGTTTTCTATTTCATTAACTGCAATTTGTAACTTTTCTCTAAGCACATTGTTTTCTTTTTCCAATTCGACAATCTTCTCTTCCATGTTCATTTTTTTCGGGTTTGGACAGCTGTTTCTGATCTGGACATAGTATCAGTCTATTCGTCATCTGTTAATGATTGGAATGAATTATGTGTAGGTACGTTCATATAACATTTTTCGTTCTTCGGTTTTGTACAGTATGGGCACTCTTTGATGGGCACAGACCACATGGGTCACATTTCCATGTGCTTTTGTTTGCTTTAGTCATGAGGAAAAATATTTTTGATGAAACATTAGCACAATCTATATGATAATAACTTTGAGCACAGATATAACAGTTTAAATTTTAATATCGTTCTGCTATAATTTTAATGCATTTATTACAAGGTAACTCCATCTTGTGGCAACTTTTCTACTTATTAGCGAGTTGCGATTTGGTTTGCGTTTGACACTGCGCAGGAGTTCGTTGCTTAGCTAGTGTGTTTAGTTAAGTCTTCACTAGATGGCAGCTCTAGTAATGAGAATATGTGTGACAGGTTGAAAAAAATATCAGCTGTCGTGAAGGAAGGTAGGTGTGAGTCAGCTGACTTTTGTTTACCTTTGAATTGCCAACGATTTATTATGTTCATAGAATTTCTGTTTACTAAATTTGCATTCTTCCTGTTTATTGTGGATGCAGGAGTTCAGGAACATATTTTCACAATGTTCGGTATGACTATAAAATAACACTTAACCGTCAATTTAGCACTGTTTGGTTCGTTTTACGATGTTGAATTCAGTTACCCATAGTTTGTAGAATACACGATAGATTTTGTTTATAACACTTGTACGTCTTTTCCGTAATACACACTGTCTGATTTAGAACACTTTATATTAATGTTCAATGATTTTTAAAATACAGCTAGGCAACTTTCGTTATTGACAGCTGTCATATCCCTCAACGACTTCATTGTCTCTCAGACGACGATTTCTCGCCGTTGTAGGAACTCCCAAATAGCAAAAAATATCGTACAAAGGTCGTGCTGACTTGTTTAACGTTGTTGCTTTTTCTTTACAAAATAGGTCATACAAACGTTTGTAAATCGCGGTTTTGGCGAACTTTAAAGGTTTAATTATTTTTTTCAGTCGTTATATCTTAACCATAAGGCAATATTTTTAGACAAACTGTTGCTTTATGATATTGTTTACAAGATTAATATTCGTCATGTAGACGTTCTTTGGCATTACGAGACTAAAATTCGCTGAGAGAATTAAGGTGGCCTTGGCAAAATACGCTGTTGCCGTTAGCCGACTTCACAGCTTCAACTTCTTCGTCAATTATGCCTAAGCATTTTGTTATTTTAAATAGGTAAGGTAACAACAGATGAATGCTTCTTTACAAAATATATTTATAAGATGACCTATCATTTATATTAAAAATCAGATATTTCCTTTAACCTCTTGAGGATCATAAAACCAGACAATTAAAAATCAATTGTTTCGCGACCGCCGGCGGTCTTATGATCCTCGACCTATATATGCAATGTGTAAAATCTTCACCTACATATAACTCATTATTGTAAACGTTTCCTATTCACATAATTTTAACTATGAACTAAAGCTAGCTAGCTGTACCACCAACAGGTACCAAGCAAGTATTTCACGATATTCCCGAGCAACTTTTCTCCTAGTAGTTTTTTTTCATTCCAAAAAAATATGAGGATATAGAGGCAATACTTGATATCCCACAATGAAATGTCAGAGTGCTGCGTCTACACTTCTATTTATGATCGAAGACTTGTAAATGGTTTTTTCGAGGGCTTATATGGTTAGTGGAGATTTTAGCTACAGCTTTAATCTCAAATCCCAAGGCTAGGTCGTAGGGCTAATCAATTATACACACTCACACAAAGTCACTTACAGTCAAACACTCATGAGTCACGGATGGAGTGAGAGTGAATTTGCTTACGTCTGGTCTGTGTCACGTTATTTAATTTTGTGATTCAAAGTTGTGGTTAGTTATTACGGAAAATGTTATTTTATTTTTGTATGTACTAAAAGATATGGAAGAGTGGAGCCCTCTGTAACAGGCTCATGAGCTTAAAAGGGGGCTTCGGTCAAAACCTTTGTAATTATGTGAATTTTGTAAACAAATAAAGATTACTGTTATTATTATTATTGTTATAGCGGCAACAGAAATACATCATGTGTGCTTTCAACTGTCTAGCTACTCGTATCACGGTTCATGATACAGCCTGGTGACAGACAGACAGACGGAGACGGACTGACGGACGCACGGTGGAGTCTTGGGTCCCGTTTTTACCCTTTGGGTACGGAACCCTAAAAATGACTCCGGACCTGCCTAGAATACAAAATAACATTGTATCATCAGCCTTTTTATAAACATCCTGCTGTTTGGCACATGCCTTCCTACATGAGGGTACAACAGCACGTGGGGAAATCGGGTCATAACTGACCACGCTGGCCCAATGGGGGTGGTAATGGTGGTAGGTTTTTATACTTCAGAGTACAGAATGTATTCTAAGGTTTTATTACAAAGTAGCTTCTCCCAAAGCCGAGACCGTCTTATTGCAGTTTTGTACTTTATTGGCACGATAGTAATGTTCACAATCATACAATAAATAAAATAAACATACATATTCATACATATAATCACGACTATTATACGCGGAGGGTTAGTCAATGAGATCAGCAAAAACAGTCCTCTACTATAGTCTACTTTTCACCAAATGGCGACTGCATTATGTACTCAGTGTGACAGGTGGGGTGTTGGGGAGCCCATCGCCGCTCTATGCTGTTGAATGTATGTTCAGTCTCTAGTCCGTTAGTCGCCTTTTACGACACCCAAGGGAAGAGAGGGGTAGTACTATTCCTTCATCGCTACGCGGCACAGTTATAAAGCACATCTCTAATTTCTGATGTTTTATTTGAAACAACAATGGAAAATACCGAAAATAGTTATGGTTTAGTTTGGCGCCCGTAAATAAATGTAAGGCTGTGGGAGATGACTGAGCAACAACCCATCGACAAGGAGAGCCTGACAAGGAAATGGCGCTGGATTGGACATGTGTTGCGGAGACCTGACAACCATCTATTCCAGCAAGTGTTAACGTGGCAAGCGTATGGAAAAAGAAGGCCGGGCCGCCCCCGTACCACCTGGAGGCGATCAGTTGAAAAAGAGGCTGCATCAGCTGATATCGGCTGGAAGGACCTGGAGGTTGCCGCACAAGATCGAGAGCAGTGGAAATCTCTTCTTCGAGCCCTATGTCCCTGATGAGGGATAACAGGATTGCATCATCATCATCATCATCATCAAATAAACGTTTTTCACAAAACCTAGGCATGGAGCAGAAGTGTGACGATACTGTTCTTCAAAAAGGCGATAATTTTTTTATTTGAATAATTCTTAGATACAATTTATAGAGAACCATCTCGATCACGTCAGCTTTTTAACAAAAAACACTGCATTATAATCGGTCCATTCGTCTAAGGGCTACGATGCCACAGACGAGAAACGTCAAACTTATAAACTTATAACACCTCTCTTTTGTGTTAAAAAACGCATTGTACGTCGAATTACGGGCCAACGAAGTTTCGGTTGCGCTTTTTAACATTGAAAATGTTTTTTCGTTCGTTCTAGTAGGGCCCCCAATATTTTCGCTGAAAGTGCGATTTGCCCGTGATACCCTGAGGTTTAAGGCCACGAGGACGTATGAGAGCACAAAAGACGCGGAATTCGAAGGGGTTTAAAATTATGTAAAAATATTTTGGAAAAGTCAAAAACTAATTTTGGAAATTGAAAAAAACCGACTTTTTTTTGACCGATAAATCGTGTTTTCCCAGAAAATTCCCGATATCTTGAGAACGGGGCCGAATTAAAAAAATAAAAAAAAGCACCTCGGTATTGAACTAAGGAACATTTTATCTTAATATACTTTTTTTGATATTAGTGATTGTTGAGGCTGTAGAGGTGCCCTTAGCCACCTCGCGACGCGGAATTCGAAGGGTTTTAAGATGATCTAAAAATATTTTGGAAAGGTTGGTTTTGAAAAATAATTTATTTTTGGTTCTGAAAAAAAATTTAAATTATCGAAAGAAAAATTACGCGTTCTTACTGAAAATTGCATTCGACGGGATTCAAAGTAATATTTTATTTTTTGAATAATGTATAATAAGTAGGCACATTTTCAATGCCCTTTCAAGTCGTGTAGAGCACGAGATCTGTGGATTTTTTCACAATTTTCAGTGCATTGGATCAGTTGCTGCAACCGGCGGACACTGTCAATTGCGTCATTGTATGGTGGTGTGGTGTCGGCAACATACAGTGTCTGACACCCGCATTCACAAACATTACTTGTCTAAGCAAAGTAGAAATGCTATGCGAAGTAAGACATTTCTCACTTCTCAGTGCGTTTCGTATTACAAGCCTGGGGGGTTACTCTTGAACGCAAACTCAATCTTAATTACAATTCCAATGCGATTTATATGTTTTTTTTTATTTATTTTTTATAATGACTCGTCATAGTGACTGCATCCTGCCCGATGGTAAGCAGCCGATGCAGTCCAAAATAATGAGAGCGCTCCCCACCGTGGAATAAGCAAGGCCTGCATAAATGCCGTTTCACGCCTAGCTTAAGACCCGGGACTGTAGGAGCTGGGAAACACATGCGCCGGCAAGAAATTCCAAAAAATTTTTTGGTACGAGTACTGATAATCTGTACAGTATGATGGTGGTTCCTAAGACCAGCACGTGTAGTCCGGGAGAGGAAAGGAGAGGGCGGGATAAGATCAAAAAGTTCTTCAGAACAGTCTCCGTAGTAGTTCCGGTAGAAGACACTAAGAGAAGCAATGTCTCTACGCAGCTGGAGGTCTCAAGTGAAGCTGTAACCTCAGCATCTCCAATAATGCGTACCGCTCGCCTTTGCAGTCTATCAAGTGCATCGAGGAGGTATTTAGCGGAGCCGTCCCATAGATGGGAACAATACTCCATACTCGATCGCACCTGAGTCTTGAACAGCAAACAGCGCTGCTCGGGAGTGAAAAGCCGCCTCACCTTATTGAGAATACCCAACTTACGGGAGGCAGTTAAAATAGCACTCTCGATGTAGCATTTTGGATTCAGTTCCTGGCCGATGTCCATGCCAAGAATGCTGAGGTTCACCGAAATGGGTAACGGAGAGTTCTGAAGAGAGGGAGGAGTAAGGGTAATGTAATGTATCGATATTGGGATAAGTAAAGATAATTCCGGAACACCATCTCGCTAATAATTTGTTCAATCAATTTCCACGCAATTTAATTCCAATGTGGCGCTATTGTCGCTTACAAAAATGCCATTTGTCATTTTTTAGATTTGTGATTGGAAATTGATTAATGCAATTGTGTTTCAAGAGTAAGCCTACTGGCTACCTTAGCTATGCTTTCATTTTAAGAGACACATAACGCCGGTGGCCACTCAAGTTTATAAATAGGTTTTTGAGACCCTGTGCGTCCGAGCGCACTGTGAGACCTCATAGTAATGTTTGTGAATACGGGTGTAAGGCTCGTATTCTAAAACCAAACTCACACTCAAATCTCTGCTTGAGTACAGTTAGAAAAGGATGGTGCTATTCATTGCATATATCGCTATCCATTTCTAATTGTATTCAAGCATGAATTTGATTTTGAGTTTGGTTTTAGAATACGAGCCTAAGATTCCGCAGCGCGTTGCCTAGGCAAGGCAAGGGGATGTACTCGTACACACATCAACAGAATCTATGGATATTTTATATTTCATCAAATATCTAAAAATCTGTGAAGAACTTTCTGATATAGTAAATGGAAGAATGATAGGTTATTTTATGGTCTTTAAAGAAAAACCAAAAAACTTTTCGTGATTTTTATGTTTTTAATAAAAATGTTATTTTTTTAAATCGCCGTATAAAATTTGTATGATAAAAAAATGAACTCTTCTTAAAAAAAGTATTAAGTATAATTAAAATGCTAACTTACTAACCCACCAACCCGCATTGGGCCAGCGTGGTGGGTTATGGCCCATTATCCCCACGTGCTATTGTTCACGTGGGAGGCCTGTGCCCAGCAGTGGGACGTTTATAGGCTGATGATGATAATTAAAATTGTTTTTTTTATACAATCTAATTATTAATAATCAGTGTTGCCACCTCTTACATTATTTACTCATCATCATCGATTGTTCATACTTAAAATGCGGTATGAGGTCCCATGTTCTTTGCAAGTGTTCTTAAAGTTGTTGTTACGATGTCAAATTTGGCGGGAAATCTCTCAAAGCTTTTCGTTGCAACATGTCCCAGGCATGCTCGATAGGATTTAAGTCGGCCGACTGTGCAGGCCAATCCAAAACTTGAAGATCGTGGTCTTGGAGAGCGGCCGACACCAGCCGCGCCGAATGGGAAGGAGCATTATCGTGCATGAGTACAAATTCCTGGCCCATTTGCATTCTGTGTGGGACAATAACAGACTCAACTAGGTACCTCCTCGTAGTATTTTTGTGCAGTCATGCTGCCTTGGATCCAAATGAGCTGGGTTCGTCCGCCAATACGAATTCCTGCCCACACCATGATTGTTCCGCCTTGGTATGAGTGGACCTCCTGAGGGTGCCGTAGACGGCTTACTCGCCCTGGAGTTCTCCAAACGCGTGTTCTTCGTGAATCCGGATGAGACCCAAATCAGGACTCATCGGTGAACAGCACCAAAGACCATTCGTCACTCAATGGTAAATGATCCCGAGCCCACGAAAGCCGCCGACCGCGATTGCCGCTTCGCAATGCTGGAACA
Source organism: Scoparia ambigualis (assembly GCA_963921215.1). NCBI lineage: Eukaryota > Metazoa > Arthropoda > Insecta > Lepidoptera > Crambidae > Scoparia > Scoparia ambigualis. Next base: position 9,752,800 of record OY992514.1, read on the forward strand.
CGTAGCGGTCTTCGAGCATGAAGATATTAACTTCATGCAACCTCCTTCGCGTTCGCACGGTGTGGTCGATTACCAGTAGCTGGTGGTCCTCCTGGAGCGTTTGTACTAGTTGCATCACTGTGATATTGGTTTGTCTGCTGGCGGTCATTTGGAGAAGTCGATCCTGTCTCTGCGTAGTTACACGATATCTACCCGTATGCTGTTTAGCCACATCCCCAGTACTGCGATAACGTGACCACAACCTTGATATCATGTTTTGGTAAATGTGTAGGGCCTCGGCAACGACGCGTTGAACGGCACCATTTCCTAACATGCCCACGGCTCGTAACATTTCATCTCGACTCAAATGACAAAGTGACATGACTCTTAAAGCTTACACTGCACTTTTAATTAAAAAAAAAAACAATCTAAGCCCTTTTCATTAATTATTAATAAAACAATTATAATTTTCCTTGACATAACGAATTACTAACAATTTTGCAGCCGTATTTTGTTTTTTCTTTCGTTTTTTTATTAACATTTTTAAATTTTGAAAATAGAATAAAAGAGGTTTCAATCTGTATATAAACTTTTTATAGAAACTTAAAGGATTTTAAACTATAAAGTCGTAAATAATTTAGGATTATATGTGTGTATATTGCCACCATATTTTAACCGTGTAGCGTCGCGGTGAAATAATACTATCACCCCCTCTCTTCCCTTGGGTGTCGTAAATGGCGGCTAACGGACTAAAGACAGCACATACTCCAAACAGCATAGAGCGGCGATGGGCTCACCACCTGTCACGCTGAGTATGTGTGCAGTCGCTATATGTTGAAAAGTGGACTATGGCAGAGTACTAGCTGCTTTTGCGGTCCTCATTGCCTGGTCTATGACTAACCCTTCTTGGATAACAGTCGTGAGTCGTATTTTAAACTTTGTACGATTGAGATATGGTCGAAATACGATATTGACGACCTCCTTGGTCGAGGGGTTTGTACACCGGTTTTCATGGTGTCACCATCTCTGAGGTCCCGGGTTCGATCCCCGGTCGGGTCAATTTAGAGAAAAAATGTTTTTCTAAATAAATTTCGGGTCTGGGTGTTTTTTCTAGATAATTGGTCTAGATAATTGGTGTAAGCGTAAAGAAAATTTATTTTATAAAAAAAAAAAAATCCAATTAAAATGTAAATATGCGGTGCCGTTTTAGGGTTGTAGAGTGAAGCCCCAGGTCTCGAGGGTGGAGAACCCGAAGGTTTCGAGTGGTAGAGCCAGGCTGCGTTGCAGCACGCATTGGGCCGGCTCGCCCGGCGTAATAACCCTCTTACAAAATATCGGCGTGAAACAATGGCACTCCTGTCCGGTGAGTGAAAGAACCGGAGGCCCATCTATCCCCCCTTACCCCCCCACAAACTCTCAAATATCACTCGTTCCTCAAAGATCCTACTCCTTCTTCACGGTCGACAACGCATCTGCACTCTTCTGGTTTAGGCAGTTAAGAGGAAACACTACGTCGCCGTGGCATCCAAAATTCTCATACAAAACACAGAAAAACGACGTTTCGTAGTCCCCTGTTTCCTCATTCAAAACTGGACCAATTTTTATTACTTTTTCAGCATCGGTTAAAAAAAGATATTTTCTATGTCTGTATGTTTGATTTTTTCTGCATTAAGTTATTTGTTTAATAACTAGGAGCCTTCAAAATTTAGCAAAATCACACCCTTTTAAGGCGTCTTCAGAAACATTAAGTGGCTGGTTTAAAAAAAATCAAACATACACATATAGAAAATCTCTTTCTTTTACAGATGCTAAATAAATAAATAAATCTTTCTTACAATCACACCAATTATCTAGCCCAAGAGAAGCTTCGAAGAAACTCGTTAAATGGTTACTAGACAACGGATAAACATACTTAAAATACTTAAATACATACTTATTATACATAGAAAACACCCAGACCCGAGACAATTTAGAAAAACAATAATTTCTAAATTGACCCGACCGGGGATCGAACCCTGGACCTCAGAGATGGCGGCACCATGAAAACCGGTGCACAAACCACTCGACCAAGGAGGTCGTCAGATGCTGAAAAATAAAAATTGGTCCATTTCTGAAGGATTTCCGCCTTCTCCAAGGGACTACGAAACGTCGTTTTTCTGTGTTTTGTATGAGAATTTTGCATGCCACTTCGACGTAGTGTTTCCTAATAACACACTGAGACGCACCACGCTGCATTTCGCGTGTAGATGACGACCGACACTACTATACCTACTACTATACAAACTGGAATCGGAAGTTCCGCAATTATTACAGTTCCCCAACCGCTATCGCTTCCCCATAATGAAAGTTAAAAAATCCTCTTCCGCTATCGCTTCCTCATAAATTAAGAGGAATTAAGGAGGAATAGAAATTACGCGCGAAATATCCGGCCCGCAACAAATAAATAACAGATAAATAAAATACTACATAGGGACTTTATTAATAACTAAAAGAAAAACGGAGAGTGTAATGAAACAAACTAAATAATTTGCCAGTTTCATCACACTTTATTTTTCTTCCTCTTCCTCATCCGCATCCTCTTCCTCTTAAATGAATTCTCCGCATCCTCATCCGCATCCTCTTCCTCTTAAATGAATTTTACGCATCCTCATCCGCATCCTCTTCCTCTCAAATGAATTTTCCGCAACCTCATCCGCATCCTCTTCCTCTTAAATGAATTTTCCGCATCCTCATCCGCATCCTCTTTCTTTGTGCTATACAATTTCTCTTCCCCTTTCTCCTCCTCATAACCACATCCTCACCAACCCTAATTACAAACTTGCAGCCTGGTGCGTGGCAGTGTGTAAACTGCCTTAGTGGGTGTTTCGCCTTTAACCTCCCTTGCTTCCTGTTAACATAAACAAATGAAATAAAAAAGGTCACTGGACTTCGACTCGAGCTGATATAAAAAAAAAATTCAAAAAGAAATAAGTTTATTCCTATCAAGCCAGATATCATTGACGGGCTCGGTGTTTAAATATTAATAGTGAACATTATATTACTAACTTTTGCCCGCGGCTTCGGTTGTGTTGATTTTTTGCGGGACTATGTAGCTTTATAAACCAGGATACCGCGGTTGGACAGCAGTTTTGGGGGTTAAAGTTAAAGTTAAATGTGACCCCTGGGTGGTGCTAAATGAGTGACACTGACTGAGTGGTAGAGCCACGCTGTGTTGCAGCACGCATTGGGCCGGCTCGCCCTGGGTAATACCACCCTCTCACAAATATCCGGCGTGAAATAATGGCACTTGGTACTGTTGTGTTTCGTCCGGCCAGTGAGTTTCGCAGGCCCCTTCCCCCCCCCCCCCCTCACAATTCTTATTCTTCCTTAACCCTATTCCTTTCTTAAAGGTCGGCAACGCATCGGCGACGCCTCTGGTTTTGCGGGTGTCCATCCAAATCTACTAAATTGCCAACACTGTTTGCCGGCGTCCGTGATCCGATCCGTCCTCCCTATCCACTGACCCCTATATAGAGGGTATCGCAGCAGGAACTACGGGTCCGGCTGTGTTTCTCAGGGGTACTACGAGGTTCCGGTACATGCACCCCGCTGGTTGTGCCTTGACCGGCGCCTCCGGCGGGATCAGGACGTGGGTTGAACTCGTAGTGGCTTGTGGTTAGCTGTAGAGTTTGGGAATGTTCGTTTGTCCTGGTATTGTGTGCCAGAACTTCCAAACTCGCGCACAGCTAGCGGGGCCTAGTAGCGGTCCCTGTGGGGCCGCAGCAGCGAAAAGTCCTGCGGGGAACGTGAGTTTCCCTTATAGTTGGCGGCTTTGTTCGGTGATTCTCATTGGACATTGGTATGTCAACACCAACACCTGTACTAGTCTTGAGAACTAGTATAGGCGGCCCCCTAGATGCCGTAGCCTCCGGTCCAGCCAGCCGCGTAGGACGTGGGAACTGGCTAGGCGGCCAGACGAGTTCCGAGAAGTGAGTGTGCTTACTACTCCGCGACCAAGGTGGACACTTGGGAGTTGTCTTTAGAGTCGACGACCCGAGCAGTGGTAACTGCGAGTTGTGCCCTTCGCGCAACGAGAAGTGAGCGTGCTTGACAGCTCCGGTTACCTATCTGGACAATATGCAGTGGACTACACGTGTTCACGTGGAAACTCCCCCGAGACACTAGTCTTATGAGTACCGAATGAAGAGCGCGCTTCGGCGGGCACTGATTTGGCGCTCAGGAGACCATCTGCGTCCTGACGCAGATGATCTCCTGAGCGAGTATTTTGCTGGCGCAGGAACGTCAAGCACTTCTAGCATAACCTAACGGTTGGTCTTGAGGTGCCAGTACAAATAAAACTTAGTGTTGTAAGGACACATCCCCTGTGCCGGAACTGTGACTTCACTGATATGTGTGAATTGACCTTAAATTGGCAGCACTGTTTGCCGGCGTCTGTGATCCGACAAAAAATATCGTTGGCAACGAATACCGTCCGTGATTGCCGGTGCCGGCACTGACACTGATATGTGGGGATACGTTCATAGAGAATGTATGAAAGAATATTTTGCACTGTGCCGTTACTGCGTCGGAACTGTGGATCCACTGATATGTGTGAATCAACCTTAATAATTGTAGTGGTAATTACCCTTAATTTACACAGTAGCAGTTACCTCTGCTAGGCAAGGTCCATCATCATTGAAGCCAAGTCATATGGCTACAATTTATCGTACTGCCACTTAAATAAGTAACTTTTATTATGATTATCTTTATTGTTGAAATTTTGCATTCACAATGCTATATAGATATAGGATAAAATTATTACTAGAAAAAAATCAGCTGCTCAGTGGACCGGCAATCCAAAGGTCGTGGATTCGAATCCCACTCGAGCTTCAGGAAGCTGGTTGATTTTTTCTAGTAAACATTTTATCCTTTTATTATGATTAAAAGAAAAGTTAAGTTAAAAGGTTGTTATGGCAAAGAAGAGCAGAGCTGTTAAAGTGAAAAGCACTATTACTGTAGAATATTTTCATCTCGACTGCGATTTTTGCGTAAAATGCCCATTTTCGCATTTTGTAGTAATTTTGCAGTTGTATTTTTCGTTTTTATCAAAATAGGATAATAAATTCATGATTAATATTACTAATCTTCACTCTGCCAGAATAAGCTGAGTTCGGACGGCCGGCGCATCGCATTTTGTAGTAATTTTTTATCGTTTTATCGAAATAGGATAATAAATGCAGTATAAAATTTTTATTCTTCATAAAGTAACAATTATTCTGGTATAAATTTTGCTCAATAATATTATCGTAGATAGGAGAAATTCACAGTTAACATAGAGCAATTTTCGAATTTTTTGGTTTAGAATAAGATTTTTTGTCTATATAAAATCCATAATGTCTTAAAATTCCGAGGCCGCTACGAACTATACGACTATTTAAGACGTAACATATTTTTTTTTTTTACTTCATTTGTTTAGAACAGTAGTTAAATCTCTAAGCATCAATGTGTACCTATTACAGAACGTAGGTATGTGTGAGGGGAAGCCAAAACACGATTGATTTGAACATTTTGATAGCTAGATAGAAAAAAACATTAAGTTACCTCTAAAATTTCATGTAAATGCTCATTACGACCGTGTTTTACAATAATAATTCCTATAAAATCATAATCACATAGGTATATACCTTTTCGATTTCTTGTCTGATTTGGATTTCCAAAAATCTAAACTAAATTTTTAATTATCTTTTTAATAAAAATGTGAATGGCGCTCACGAATTACCGCCACAGATTAAAGAAGTGTTACCGCGGACCCCGCACCGCGCAACATCCATGAGGCCTCGCGCAACATCCAAATTTTCGCTGACCGCCTATCCCCCTTACATAAACAAATGGAATAAAAAAGGTCACTCGACTTCGACTCGGGCTGATATAAAAAAAGTTAAAATGTTAAAAGTTTATTCCAATCAAGCTAGATATTATAATTGACAAGACCGTCAGCCCCTTCCTTGTTAAAACATTGTTAGTGCGCGTTATACAATATGTAATGAACGAAAAGCACACCTTAAAACCGGTGGATGACCCCTCAGCCCCCAAGCGGTAACATGAGACTGCACCTACAAAAATGCACTTGACTTTGTACCGTGTTTTCATAGGCTTACAGACTACTTTAGTATGAACAAGTTTGGTTATTTCGGTTCTGTGGTACATTTTATGCATCGTGATCGCAAAATATCGCATGGCCTATGCTCGATTCTGTCAAGTTTGACGTTGACAGTTGGCCCATTTTTGTGTTAGAAAATTGCCACGAGTGAGTGGTTAAATTAAAAACGGGTATAATCACTTTTAATGTTTATAATTTTACTAAATGTAATAACTTACCTCTTTCTCATCAGTCGGTTACCGAGTTTAATAACATCCTGTGATGCAACTGATAACTGATGTCAAACTTGCATCACAGGATGTTTTTAACATCCACCGGTTTTAAGGTTTGCCTTTCGTTCATTTACATACTGCATTATTTATTTATTAGTAACTTTTGCCCGCAGCTTCTGTTGTGTTGATTTTTCGCGGGACTATGTAGCTTTATAACCGAGATACCGCGGTTGTAGTGCAGTCACTGCAGAATCAACGATATAAAAGGAAAACTTCATTACCATCATTAGCCTATAATTGTCCCACTGCTGGGCACAGGCTATCCCACGTGGACAACAGCACATGAGGAGGTTGGGCCGTAATCCACCACACTGGCCCAAGATTTATTTATTTAATTTTTGGAAAAACAACAGCTTCAAGTAATTTTACAAAATAACATTGTAGACACTGATAGCCAATAAGAATTCTTCCCTTTAACAAATTTAGCAAAATAATATTTTAGTGGGAACATAAACAAACCTAATCTAGTACAAAGAAGAATGGGCTTTTTGTATGAAACCCCTTGTAACATGGTAAGTTTCGATATAAATAGTGTTTTTTTGTTGTAAGGACAGCAAATATGAACGAACGAATGAATGAAAGAAAAAAAAAGAAAAAGTAAAAAAAATGAACATGAAAAAAATATATGAAAAATGAGAGTGTACTTATAGTTTAATTCAAGAAAAAATGTTGACTTCAATTTTATGTTACCATTCATTATTTTAATTTTGTTTTATTTAATAACTTTTTGCTCCAATGCCTGACAGACTTGCTGTCATACAATTAAATGCTTCACTTTTCAAGTAGGTACTTTCATTTGATTCATAGATGTAAGTGTTACAAAAGGGGGGGGGGGGGGGACGTTTTGCCCATTCTTCTTTATAAGATTAAATAGCTACATAATAATATCATGGTAAATAGTTTACTTACTTTAAAAAGAATGTTGGATAAATATGGAAATACGTAAACCTTAATCGAAATATAAAAACTTCTTTTAAAAGTAGTAGTAACGTTGAAAAAAGTAAATAGTAAGTAGAATAATAAGTAGAAAAGTAGGTAAGTAGGTACCTACTTATCTTATTCATTATATAAAAACTATTTTATAATAATAATAGTGGTAAAACCCTTAATTTACACCATCATCATCATTGAAACCAAGTCATATTGCTACAATTTATCGTTCTGCCACTTAATTAAGCCACTTTTATTATGATTTAAAGAAAAGTAAACTTAAAAGGTTGTTATGGCAAAGAAGAGCAGAGCTGTTATAGTCAAAAGCACTATGTATTACTACTGTAGAATATTTTTATTAATAGACAAAAAATCCAAAATCAAAATCCAAAAATTTAATTGAATCGCTTCCAACTCTTGCTGCAACTCTTAATTTTAAAACAAAACACAAACCACCACGAGCTGCGTACAAATAAAAATAAAATCGCAGCAACATCAGGCTGAGTTAATTCGATGTGCGCTTCCAAATCGCAACTCGGGCGGACGCACGACGCACCGTGTACCGTCTGGGCGGAAAAACCATTTCCCGCCCTAGCAACCCCGACAGAAAACCGGGAAAGGTTAGCTAGCCTAGCTCAGTCGGTCGGCGGCGCTCGATCCGCGCGGTTGTCGGGCACCAGCGCGGAACGCGATCGAACGGATAACCTCAATCCAATAAAACGGCATCGTTCGAAATAAGAATAGTCAAATTCGAATTTCAAATTATTGTTGTTCGTGAATTATGTGAGTGAAGGTTTGGCAGAAAGTTTGCGTGTAAGCAGGTGAGATTATAACCTTTAAATGTTGAAAGGAGGTTTCTTTAGTCTATTGTTGTGCCGTACGTATATTTTATTTACGAAAGACTTCAATTGGTTTATTGTGTGAGGTCTGTTTTATTCATGTGATGTGGCTATTGTAGTTTAGAACAAGACCCCTGTTTGGTATAAAACACAGACCACATACATATATTTGTTATGTGGGGTAAAATAATACCCTTACGAACGCTTGGACGCTCAAAACCTCTTCCCACAGCAATTGCCTGAAAGGTCTCTAACGTATTATTAATAAAAAATGTGTAGGAATTTTAACTTAGCATAGTTATTTCTTTATGTTTTCAAGTAACTTCTATTCGTAACAATATCAAAGCAACTATTTCATTCAGTCATTTGTTGTTTTAGTCATTTTAAATATTTTATAGGTAGTAACGAATCGAAAAGGATGAAATATTAATATTTAATTATTATTGTTTCGTTTAGAAAAAAAAACAAATTAATTTAGTGTCCTACACCATTACAGTTGAATGAAGAATAAAGGAGAAGAGTCTGTCAGAGGACAAAATGATATCTTTTTTATATCTTTGTAACTAATCCAAAATAACAAATTTTTTGCTCATTTTTACGGTTTTTTAAAATGTTTATTAACATATTGTTTCCTGAGGTTTAAGCGAGCACTACACATTGAAATGAAACACTTTTTACGGATTAACTCACGTTTAATTTTACTATTTACATAGTTTTTTATATTATCCTGACGTTTCGAACCCTTTACAGGGTCCGTTACCCTTTACAGTCTACCAGTTTGTTAACAGACAATTACCTGTTTTATTAATAAAAATATATTTAAATATCAATAATAAATAGCAGATATTGAAGTCGTCTATTTTATTTGTATAAAGCCTATGTATATTTATCGCTAAATAAAGACGTACAGCAGTACAACCCACCTAGAAAAGTAGAAACGCTCCTTGTCGATTGGTTAGCGTTTGTCAGTAATATATTGGAAGACACGTAGACAGATATTTTCGATCGCTACCACAGAATATAAAATTGCATAAAGAATAACTAAGTAAGTAAATAAAAAAAGATATTACGTAAATTAGCTATTTAAAGTTTTAATATTACCAATTAGAAGTTCACGAACTTAAATAGCTTGTGTAAAATAAGATTTTTTTCTATATAAAATCAATGATGTCTACAAATTCCGAGGCCTCGACGAACTATAAGACTATATAAGAGATAACATTCAATTTTTTTTATTTCATTTGTTTAGAACAGTAGTTCAATCTAGGAGCTCAAAAAAGTGCCTTCGTGCATTTTATGAAAATCTTTCTCTGTAATTTTGGGGTTAATTTAAAAGTTAAGCAAATTTACAAAAAGCGAGGCCTCTACGAACTATGCCAGTAGTTTATTCTACACTATTCAATAATTCAAGATGTATTTTTGTTTCCGAGATCAAGAACGCCAAAATTGGCCATTTTACGCAAAAATCACAGTCGAGTTGTAATAGGGCTCATAAGACAAAAAACATCTTTGAATCGCTTCAAAGAAAGATCCAAAAAAAGATTATACGTAAATATGCTATTTAAAGTTTTAATATTACCAATTTGAAGTTCACGAATTTAAGTATCTTGTACCTGTCTGCCGCCAAGTAGTCAATTAACATGGAAATTCTATCTATTCACCGTGTTGCGTAGCGGTGAAAGAATACTACCACCCCCTCTCTTCCCTTGGGTGTCGTAAAAGGCGACTAACGGACTAAAGACTGCACATACATCCAACAGCATAGAGCAACGATGGACTCACCACCTGTCACACTGAGCACGTATGCAGTCGCTATTTGGTGAAAAGTAGACAATGATGGAGGACTTCTTTTACCTAATCTCTGGCTAACCCTTCGGGGTAAATTCGTGAGTAAATTTATATCTCATTGCAATACTATTTGACTGTATTTGAAATATAATAAAGATACATGTAGCCAATATAATTTAAATTCCCTTGGGAAGTGAACCTAAATTAAAAATATATTTAAATAATCTAATATACGTACGCAACGATCTATTTTGATATGAAAATCATGAGAAGAGATTACAAAATTAACTTATTTATAAATCTTATTTAAAAACAAACTTATTTGAATGTAGCCGCAACCGCAACGCACGAAAGCTCACTTAACAAGTTTTAAGCTTGTTAATAATACCTATTTGGTCGCATTTGACGACCTCCTTGGTCGAGTGGTTTGTACACCGGTTTTCATGGTGTCGCCATCTCTGAGGTCCCGGGTTCGAACCCCGGTCGGGTCAATTAAGAAATTATTGTTTTCTAAATTGTTTCGGGTCTGGGTGTTTTCTATGTATAATAAGTATGTATTTAAGTATTTTAAGTATGTTTATCCGTTGTCTAGTAACCATTTAACGAGTTTCTTCGAAGCTTCTCTTGGGCTAGATAATTGGTGTGATTGTAGGAAAGATTTATTTATTTATTTATTTATTAGGGTATTTTCAGGGTTCTGTAAGCTTACTCTTGAAACACAATTTCCAATCACAAATCTAAAAATGTCAAATGGCACTTTAGTAAGCGACAATAGCGCCACATTGGAATTAAATTGCGTGGAAATTGATTAAACAAATTATTATCGAGATGGCGTTCCGGAATTATCGTTACTTATCCCAATATCGGTACATATTAATCGCATTGAAATTGTATTGAGATTGAGTTTGCGTTTAAGAGTAACCCCCTAGAGCCATACTTTAGTGTGCAATAATATGCATGAATGAATAAATAATAGCCTCGGTGGCCGAGTGGCCAAGCCCTCGGCCCGATCCGGAGATCCTGGGTTCGATTGACAAGTCGGGTGAAGTGTGTTAATTTTGGATCCCCTCCAATAGTAAATGTGGGGTAAAAAAGTAATAATAAAATATTTGACGTAAAAATAATTTAAACCCCTCAGTCTTAGATTTTTTTTGACACTTTTTTTGGCGCAACTGTCAACGTCAAATTTGACAGAATTAAGCATAGACTATGCGATATTTTGTGATAACAATACATAAGATGAACCACTGAACCGAAATAACCAAACTTGTTCATACTAAAGTAGTCTGTAAGTCTATGAAAACACGGTACAAAGTCAAGTGTGTTTTTGTAGGTGCGATCTCATGCGACCGCTTGGGGCTTGAGGGGTTTACAATTTTTGCCTGATTTTTATATCCTGTAGTTCTAGGTGCGTGCGCTCACCCTCGCGGACAAAGCGACGGTGCGCTGTCATTGGTCTCAGAATAATAACTAAAGCATAGAAGGAGGGCTATGATGACATTTGAGTGTGCACTCCGTTTGGTCACCATTCGAATTACATTTGTATAGGTCGCTTTTGAATTCGGTATCATAAATGGTGACTGGTTTTTTTTTCGCTTTAAAACGTCAAAGTTTTATTAACTAATTTTGTTTTTTTTTCTTTCAATGTTTATGGCCGATTTAAAAAAATAGGATAACTATACGAGTCTCATTTGGACTCTATGCTTTAGTTTTTATTCTATGTAATTTGTGCACGGGGTGAAATAATAGCGGTCACACGCATGCGCTTTATAACCGCGATAGGCCGCGTGCTAGGTGACAATAATTTTAATTTTGTTAAGGAAAAGTTGAGACAAAAATGTAAAAAAAATATCTTTTTTTTTATATTATTTGGTTGTACTACTGCTATATAATCACATAAAAAAATTTGGTGGGGGATCCAAAATTAACCCTGTATTTTTGATGCATAGTCCGGGTTTTTTACCACCAACCCGTGTTCGGCAAGCATGGTGATTAAGGCCATACCTACCCATAAATCGTAGCGATGACTGATTCAATGATTGGAGGTCGTTGTCCAGCAGTGGACTGTATTTACTTACCAAATAAAACTTACTACCATGTTAACTCAATGCGGATTTCTAAGCTATATAAACTGCCGTCCATACACTAAAATGCCGTTAACCGACCTGCGGGTCTATCGGCTAAAAAATATGGATATGAATATGGGCTTCATTTGATATTTGAAGCCCATATTTTGTCCTTATATGGGCATATTATTCAAATGTCAAATGAAGCCCATGCCCATATTCAAATTTTTAGCCGATACAGGGGCTGAAGTCGATTTTGACTTTTTGATATCATTGAACTCACAATAAAATCAAACTGTCTGACACATTTTTTTCTATACTTTTAATTACCTGGGATATCGATATCTACACGAAAAACGCAGTTTTTTTTAAAATAATAAAATGCTATAACGTTGTTAATTTCTTTTTCATAGCTCTCTTCTTTCAAATCACAAAGTTAATTAAATTAATACTAATAATCGCATGACTTAAATGCCGTTGATTAAAAACACTAAACTAGAATGTGGCTAAAATCATGTAACGTTTTTTAATAAATGGCGATTATCTCGAAATGTCACTTTTGCAGTTAACGGCATTTTAGAGTATGGACGGCAGAATTTCTCTTCACTTGCGGTGTCGTACGAGTAAAAGCCGACTAACGGACATAGGTACATCCAACAGCATAGAGCGGCGATAGGCTCACCACCTATCACGCTGAGCACATGTGCAGTTGCAATTTGGGGAAACGTGGACTATGGTAGAGCACTGTTTCTGCGGTCCTCATTGCCTAGTCTCTAACCTATTGGGGATAATAGTCGTAAATCTGGGTATGTTTAAAAACCTAATACTACGTTGGCCCAATGCAGATTTCTGGGGTATACCTCGGAGCGCACCCATTTTAAAGCGCACCAGACCAAGCGCACCTAAACTATTCCTCCAAGCGCACCCGTAGGGTGCGCTTCAGAATAGGTATTTTAAATATTATATTTTTATTCCTCGAAGCGCACCAGCAGATAAAATGTGGAAAGAGATGTAGTAACTAACAGAAAATATCGATAACGAATAACGTACTTTTATTTTTAGAGTACCTCTTTTCATTTATGTCACCCTGGTACTTTAAGCACAGAATAAGTTATTACTTATTGAAAACGATAGTACTATGTACTATCGTTCTATAACTTCAAAATAACTGTCATGATTTAATTTATTATTGACTTTAAGTTGCAGCACGTAGTCCTACTCGTTTATTTCTTTTTTTTATAGTTATAGGTAAGTAAGATCGCTAAGGCGCCTATCTGCCTCTTTTGATTTATGTCTCCCTGGTACTTTTAGATCAATATGACTGTCATGATTCAATTTATTATTGACGTAGTAAGTTACTTATGCACCTAGTCCTAGTTTCTATCGACATCAATATTACGAATCTTTTAAGCTCCTCTCTATTTTATACCGTTAGTGCGCTTCGAGGAATAAAAATATAATATTTTAATTACCTATTCTGAAGCGCACCCGACGGGTGCGCTTGGAGGAATAGTTTAGGTGCGCTTGGTCTGGAGCGCTTTAAAATGGGTGCGCTTCGAGAAATACCCCATATTTCTAAGCGTTAACGACTGCCATCTTGCAATAACAACAGGACCCAATGGTTTACGTGCCTTCCGAAGCGCGAATTGAATCGACTAACTTAATAGTTACCTATGGGACTAGTCACGTCCCAGGGAATGCGCTGTCACCACGCCAATAAACTTAATGTCTTCATCACACGGAAAAGCGAACCCCCGGAGAATCTGGAGGTTCACAGCTGTTAGATACTACAATAAAAAGTTGTGCAGTTTGTTGCGGCCAGTAGTAGGTAAATAATGTTTACACAATTCTAAAGTGGCTATAAATGACACAACACGGTGTTCCCGTGTTTGTCGGATCCTGCGTAACCTGAAACCGACTGTAGCCGATGTACATTATCCCCGAAGGGTTAGTCAGAGACTAGGCAATGAAGACAGCAAAAGCAGTCCTCTACCACAGTCCACTTTTCACACGCACATGTGCTCAGCGTGAAAGTTTATGAGCCCATCGCTGCTCTTTGCTGTTGGATGTACCTATGTGCATGCTTTAGTCCGTTAGTCGCCTTTTACGACACCCAATGGAAGAGAGGGGGTGGTAGTATTCTTTCACCGCTTTGCGACACGGTTATTAAACATATAAAACTAAAATTATTTTAAATTAAGTCAAAATACATTTTGATTTGACTTTAGATTGCTTATTAAATTAATAAGATCCATCAATTTGTTATTTAGGTTACAGACATTCGTGTTCAGGGCTTGTCAAATCCTCAGAATAAAGTTATTGTTCTGAGGTCAATTCGAAAAATATTGTTTCAGTTCTGTTACGTAATGTCAATGGTGTTTTTTTTTTGGAATGAATGGCAGTGATTGTCAACATTCCGAATGTAACAAAACTAATAACTTCATAATCACTAGTACAAAAAGTAAGATTCAATTATTTTTAATTGCTGTTTTTAAGTAATTACTGTGATTTGTAATAAAATTATT